>OX421451.1:43680515-43693015 GCA_949126865.1 Montipora capitata
TGCTGATAAATATGTGCTAACATGCGTACCGCACGTGCAGAACGATCATTTTAAATCTTTCAGCCAATGAAATTGTTTTGTGACCTTTCCGCTGTCGTTGCCGTTGTCGTCCGAAAACTCCCTTTGTAAACTTCGAGCGGCGAAGCTGCAAGGGGAATGGGGAAGAAGAATAATTTGCCTCTTATCCGAGGAAACCGCCAGCTGTGCAGGCTAGTATGACTGAAAACTTTGGTTGTGAAAGATTCGTATTTTAGGCGCATTCTTATGTGACTACCGTATTTACTCGAATAAGCGCCGGGGCGCTTATTTAATTTTTCGCGCCACAAGTGCGGTGCTTATTCGAGGGCGGCGCTTATTTAAACATTGTACTAGGCAAATTTACTTTTTCTATAATTTTATTCAACGGTACACTTCCTATCTGTTAATTTTCCTATGGACTGATACTAAACTGATAGTAAATCTAGAATTACGAGAGAAATTCACGCGGTGAAAAAAACCCGAGAGTTTCATGATAACGAGAGCGAAAATATCAGCGGTGAGAGCAAACCCCTTTGTCGTTGTGGAACAATTTATAGTGTTTTTCCTGGTTATACGAAATTCCTCGAAAAAGCGCCGCATCGGCGGTGTGGCGCTTATTAACTTTTTTTGTCCCAGATGCGGCGCTTAATCGAGGGCGGCGCTTATTCGAGTAAATACGTTACTCCGGAGAAGGAAACTTCAAATTTCCTTTTTTAGCACTTACTCGGTTTTCGGAATAAATGAAGAGGCATGTTAATGATTGTGCTCCTTATACCAGACTGAACGTAATCTAAGGGGTATTTACATGAGACCGAGACGAACTCAGACCGGCATGAGTTCGTATCGGCCTCCACAAATTTCTTGTTGTGTGTTTCCATGAGACCGGCCTGGAAATGAACTCAGACCGGTCTGACCTCGTCTCGATTGCTCGACCGAGACGAGAAATGTTCGTACCGATCTCGTAAGAAATTTCCAGAGATTTCAAGCTTGTATGCTTTTGGGTCAGCCATATATTTATTAGACAAAACGTATCATTTCATCCCGAAACCAAGCACCAAGCATTTCGTCTCGGTTTCATGTAAACGGCTAGAAAAATTTTATACCGGTACAAGTTCATACCGGTCTGAGTTCATCTCCGTCTCATGTAAATACCTCCTAAGATCGAACATTGAGTCCAAGCTTAAAAGTTTCTCGGGTTCCAGGTGCATGCAATACTGACCTTCTCCGGATTTCGTAACACGTGTTCTCTCAGAAAACCTTATTTCAGTTACAGAGAGAATGAACGTAGTGCGACCAAAAAATGTACTATTGGACTCGTTTCAGTTGACAAGCAAAGCCGAAGTAAGTCATAACTATCCTGGACCACAGAGTATGTTTGTGTATCTGAAGTAATTCAGGGTACTATCCGTTTGATCAGTTAACTAATTTATTATTACCGGAATATTCGTTTAAATCACATGCATACGTATCAATCTTAAGGTGAAAATTCTTGTTATCATTGTAATTTATTTTTTCAAATGTTGTAAAGAAAGAGCTGTCTATTTATAAAATAAAGAGGGTGAAGCTTTAATCTTGTCTCATGTTTCATGGGTTCACGGCGCTCTTTAGATTGACACTTGCCACTCTTAAAGAAAGGGGCCATTTTATCTTTCGGACACTACACGCTCCCTGTTATGGGACAATTTTTGGGTCTCGCTCACGTGATCAGCCGCCCTTTTATACAAAATACATAAAAACTGAAACTGAAAACTAAAACTGAATTTTTTAAAGCTCACTGGACGTCATGGGAATGTCGAGAACAGAACCATCTCACGGCGGCCATGTTGCCGTACCCAACTAATCCTCCGGGAATTGAGTTCTATTATGATGCGAACGGTTTCTTTTGTTTCGGTGGAAAAACAAGGTTACTGATCACGTGAGTGAAAACACTCTGTAGGTACATAAGTTTAAAATGCGCCCGTAAATGGAAACCCCACCCTCCCGGTCCCGGGAAAGGGTGGGGGAAAATACGGGAATGGAATCACTTTTGAACAGGAATTTGTCCCGCGGGGGTAGTGAATTAGACAAATTACGTCGAGAACAAGAGGGACTGGTGCTAGTATTTTTCAAGCACAAGGAAGATACGGATCTTTTGAAGAAATGACTTCTGAAGACATACACCTGCTGGCAAAGCAAATCTTGCCCTCTACTTGTGAAGTAGAAATGTGGGTGAAACACCATAGGAATGTGAAAAGACATTGTCAAGAAGGTGCTCATATTAAAAGCTTCCGCCTAGAGAAAAGAAAGACCAATGGATAAATCGAGTCGTTGATCATCCTTTTTGGACCTTGAAAAATCATGGTATGTTTTTGGTGGACTCGACCCGAAAGAAAGACTGCCCAATAAAGTGGTTTCACTTTCAGTGAGTGGGGATTGCAACAGCACCAAGTCGAAAGTGGCTCCGTGCCACTTGCAGACATAGGTGTAATATCAAAGTTAGGTAGGGGAATTTGATTCCAATTTCTGCCCAGGAGGTGGGGAAATCGATGCTTTTCGCCTTGATGCTCTGTCAATTCCCCACCCTTTCCCAGGACCGGGGGGGGGGGGGGGAGGGGGGAAAGGGGTGCATAAATAAGTCTTCAAAAAGTGCCCATCGCAATCGGGATGGGCCAAATTGTGGGATGTTACTGCACATTTTTAACGCAAAACGACATGAAATAGTTTCGAAGTGATATGAATAACGCGAACTCCTATTTTTAAATAAAGTCCTCGCAGCCGTCGTCGTCCTCGTTTTGTAAGGTCCTGCATTTAGTGCGTGTGACCTAAATTTCCCGTGATAAATTTCTATAGACACGTTAGAAAGATCAGGCAAAGCGCCCATGACATTTAACGTGGTAAGTTGGAAGGGTTTGATGTCCGAATTACAAGAGCCAATCACGATGCTGATGAAGTTGTGTTTAAATTTCCCGCGCCAATGAATTGCGGGATATTTCTTTTTACCTCGGTAATCTTCGTAACGCGTGACCGCTGGTTAACACGGTATATTAAAACCCAAGGGTGAGGCACTGCGGGATAATTTACCATGGGAAATGGCATTTACCATGGTGTGTGTAACCGCACCTATTGTCTGAAGATGATATGATACGGATTTGCGAACTGTCTGTTTTCCAGCGGAAAAAACATACAGTATATTTATCTCTGTTTATTGCAAACGGGCAATTTTACAACGATGAGGATTATCCGCTCGTGCCATTTAAATTTCCTTGTATTGGTTTTAGTTGTATACAGACGACTGCAAATCAAATCGAATTAGCTAATAAAACAAATTTCTAGTTTCTAAAGAAACTGTGGTGCTGCGTCGGTGGGCGAGTGGAACAGGAAAATTTGGTTTTATCAAACGTGTTGATAAAGGTCGAATTACCACCGCGAACGATTTGGAAAGCTGACGTTTCGAGCGTTAGCCCTTCGACATTCGCTCTGAGCGAATGACGAAGGGCTAACGCTCGAAACGTCAGCTTTCCAAATCGTTTGATAAAACCAAATTTTCCGAATTAGCTAATAGCTTGTGCACGTACGTGTTCGTACCAGAACTCATTACTTCCGCATGCAACTTAATTAAAGAGAATATGCTAATTTTCGGGACTTTTAAATAATTACTCGGTTCACAACACGGTAATAGTATAGTATTTGGAACGACTGGAACAGACTACATAAAGTACTTGATCAAGGATCGAGGCTCGAAAGGGTTTTCGGCTGAGCGTGCACGCGTGAGCCATACATGCAATACTTTAGCTGCTTGCTTGACATCGTGAATCAAAATGGGTGCCCTGAGATAAGAATGTTTACTATAGATTTCGCACAGTTTTCTCTAATTCTTATATGGATTGAATATAAACCGTACATTTCCCATTCACGAAAACTACGAAAATTTTGCACGACGTTTATGGTAAAAAAAATTGACTTTTTGGTAAAACTGGCCTGAGAATTTTTTATTTTATTTTCAATAGGTTAGAGATTATTTCTAACATTATCAGGTAACGCTGTATGACAAGATTTCACCGTCCCATTTTTTCAAAAAACAGAAATGCCTTAGTTGTTGCCATGGTAACGGTATTTTGGCCCTGGAATGTGAGCTTGTTTGAGTCCAGTCTTTCTCCTGTGACGAAAAATGGGTGAGCACCGACGAACTCTCCGCCTGTTATGTGCCGTTGTGACGTTTAGTGGCAAAAATCGCTCATACATCTGTGTGGGTGTCTATTGAAAATGCGGAACTTGCCTGTTTTAGATTTATGCAAACAACCGTTGGTACCAGAGGGCACTTCGCCACCTGAATCAACAATCAACGCAGAAACGCCAAATGAGCAACAGATTGACTCATGAAATATTCAACACGATGGAACACCAATGACGAGTCGAGTATGTATTCACAGCCGCGATTGATAACAATCGAATGTTTAGTGAATGTAGTTAAAATGAACTAGGACGCTGAAGGATGAAAATAAGGTCGTCGATTCTTCTTGGCCACTCCAACAAAGCCACATGCTGTCCACTTTCCATCGGAAGACCCATTCGTTCGAAGAGTTTAATTCCGTGCTTACAGATCGTTCTAAAGGCAACGTGGCTCAAGCCGAGATAAGCTTTTCAAGCTCCATTAGTTTGAAAAGAAAAATGAAATCAGTCCGTGGGTTGAGATTTCGGCCGATAATTCCTGCCATCATCGGAGTGAGCCTTGGTTTTGCCTTGTCGATGTTCTACATTCCTGTTGTTGAACAACAGTGCTTGTATGACTTAGAGGAATCACAAGTTTTAATTTTGGGTCATCAACAAGCTGGTTTGTACGCCGGCCCAAGGGAAGAGAGAAGTGAAGAGGTCAATTCTCAACCCGTCCTTCACAACACAGTGGCCCCGAAAGTTTCACATTTTAGTTACGGTTTAAGACCATTTTACGTTGCCAGCGAACTCGGCCATAGAGACAAATTACTCGTTGGTATTTTAACATCGGAGGAGAACATTGACTCTTTGGTGTTGGCTATAAACAACACATGGGCACCGCTTTTGCCGAAAATTATTTTCTTTACTCCTTTCTCGAGGGACGTGGAGTTTTATGAGAAGTATAACAAAGTACTCGGTCTTCCAATCGTTCAGTTGGCCGATGTAGAAGATGAGGACATTTCCAAGACAAAATTGTCGTTTAGGATGCTGAAATATATTCACGAACATTACATAAATAATTTCGAATGGTTCATGAGGGTCGAGGATGCCATTTATCTGAAACCAGACAAGTTGTTAGAGTTTCTGAACAGTGCAAACAGCTCAAAGGATATGTACGTTGGGAGACCCGGCTCTTTTGAAGCCAACGGAGCCCAGTTCGGCGAAGATTTATACACCCACGAGAGGTACTGCCAGGGTGGTACGGGGTTGGTTTTGTCCAGAAGCGCACTTGCAAAGCTTGTTCCTTACCTTGACAATTGTCTCGAAGACGCTGTGACAGAACGAGAAGACGTTGAATTGGGAAGATGTTTATACAAAAACGTTGGATTACAGTGCACTTGGAGTTACGAGGTAAGTTCATGATTTGAAAAAATCGATTGAAACTTGAATAAATTGGGTAAGCTTATATGTAGTTTCCTATGATCGTGCGAACGATTGTTGGATAGTTGGTAGCTAATATCCCAGACGTTTAATTGTTTTTCTTTAGCTATTTAAATATGATGATATTTTTGAGGCACTAACTTTGAATAGCATTTGAGTAACGGGGTTGTAACTTTTAAAATTCTTTCCTTGATATGTTTGCAGTTTATACATCATGCGGTACATTGATAAATGCATGACCAAAAAAAATATAAGCTTACGACTCCGGTAACCATTTCGCTTGGGTTTACAAAATGACTCTCGAGGGAAAAGTTGCCTCTTGGGAAGTGATTATCACGTTGTAAACAATGGGAACAAAATTTCAGAGAAGATGGAAAGTGCGTGTTGATTACGTTTTTTTTCCTGTTTCGTTGTTGTGTATTATGTAGTTTTTCAACTCAGTCTTTAGTTAAAGCAATAAGAATAGCTCATCAATATGATGTACCCTTCAAAAATTTAACTTAATTTTTGAAAATAAACTTGAACTTGAAAGTTTTAACGGAAACAATGCTCTATTTCCGCTTGATTTTTTTCTCGGTTTTTTTTCCTGTTGAGAGGTAAATTTGCATTTTAGTGTATGAACTTAACTGCTGCATTGTTGTGTATTATGTAGTTTTTCAGCTCAGTATTTTGTTAAAACAATAAGAATAGCTCATCAATATGATGTAGCCTGCAAAAATTTCACTTAATTTTTGAAAATAAACTTTGTTGAACTTGAAAGTTTTAACAGAAGCAATGCTCTATTTCCGCTTGATTCTTTTTTCTTGGTTTTTTTCCTGTTCAGAGGTAAATTTGCATTTTAGTGTATGAACTTAACTGCTGGTGGAAGTAAGCTTATTTCATGCACCAAATAAACAATACTACTTTATCTTTCAAGAAAGAATAATTTGCTTTCAAAAAGTCATCAGGTGCCTCTAAGAAAAAAAAGGGTTTGATTGAGCAGGAAATGGGTGCATGGAAAATTGGCAAAGAGAGTTATTTAACTAATTACTGCTTATGCAAGCATAGAGCTCAGCTTGTGAGTTTCCCTTAGGGGCTATTTAGAACTTCCTATTGGAAAAAAAACCTACACAATTGTTGATCATTTGTCAGAATCTCTCAACTCTTCAAAACCCTTTTTATAAATTCTTGAAGGTAAAGCCTCTTTGTGGAGGGGACATTTTGACTGGTTAATCCATTGACTCCTCAGGCATCTTAGGACACCCCCCTTTGACGAGGAAAATCAAGAGTAAAATCTGTTAAAGCACTTATGAAACAGAAATTTTCATCAGCTTGTTCAAAAGGGCTTTCAAAATGATGAAGACAGGCGTTTATTTTATTGTGATAGCACTCTTGGTTGCCGAGTTATTCAGACAAGATTTGTGATGTCACATAGTGGACGCAAAATTTGATTGCCCCCTTTAATTTAACCTGTTGGCCCCTCAGGCGTGCCGTAGGATGCCCCCGGTTGATGAGTAAAATCTGTTAAGTCTCACTCCCAGGGGTCAATGGGATAATGGAGGGGACATCCAACCCTCAGGCAGCCTAGGAGGTGCAGGGATAGCACAGCGGCGAGTCTAGCACTCACCTCTCACCAATGTGGCCTGGTTTCAATTCTGAGACTCTGCATCATATGTGGGTTGAGTTTGATGGTTCTCCTGGAGACTCTGCACCGAGAGGTTTTCTCTGGGTACACCGGTTTCCCCTCCCCTTAAAAACCAACATTTGACTTGATTTGCATTAACTGTTAATTTCAGTCTACAGTGTCCGCAATTAGTGCTCCAGTGCTAGAACGACT
Organism: Montipora capitata; assembly: GCA_949126865.1. Taxonomy (NCBI): domain Eukaryota; kingdom Metazoa; phylum Cnidaria; class Anthozoa; order Scleractinia; family Acroporidae; genus Montipora; species Montipora capitata. The sequence continues at coordinate 43,687,921 of OX421451.1, forward strand.
AGATAATTAACCCAGTCACACCTCAAATGCCCTAGGACGTCCCCATTAACGAGTAAAATCATCTGGCGTTAGATAGAGTAAAATCTGTCCAGTGTTATTCCCAGGAGTCAATGGGTTAAAGCTGTCAAGGATCCTTTATCAAGAAAGATTAGGGGAAAGCAGGATACAGCAGAATGCTAGTAATTTAACTGGCTTAGATTTATCACAAATTGAAATTTGACCAAACCAATGTAGAGGATTTTTAAGTCTACACTGTATGAAATGATCCGATGGGTTATTCAGTGAGCTGATGTAGGTTTTCCTTACCAGTATAATATTACTGAGTAAGAAACTTAAGGATCCTTAAACAAATGTATGCAGTCCAGTTGATGCCATGAATTCTATTGCTTCCCTTTCTAGCAAATTATACAATACAATACAATACAATACATACTTAATTGACCGCTCCCCATAGGGGTTTTTCAGGGCCAATGAAACACAATCAACAAAACGACAGAACAGAACAACAATTACTGTCCCAGTCAACTCTCTCTTAACGGACACCTGTTGCTGGTCCCGGCCGTTTCTTAGTCATTAATTTTACTATAACCAAACTCTCTATAAGACGAACACCTCCATAAGACGGACAACGGACACTTTACAATCGTCAACAGACACTTGCGAGGTGCTGAATGTGATCTCAAATTACGATTTAGGGAAGAAAAATTATTGTACGTGACTCTTTTTAACACCAGGTGTTTAATTGACAGCTCTTATCTTGTCTTCAGAATACATAAAGTACAAGTTAAAATTAAATCAGTCATTGTCCCATTCAAAAAATAACTTGGGAGGTGACAACCGAATTGTATTGTAATCTAAAACAGGTAGGTTTCATTCAAGTAAATAACTTAAAACAAACTTTAAACAGACGCGTATTCACTGTTCACAGGTTCAGCATTATTATCTCAAAATTCCTGGGGTCATGTTACGTCAACTCTCTGTAAGCTGGACACCTCTCTAAGACGGACAGCTGACGCCGGTCCCGATGGTGTCCGTCTTAGAGAGAGTTGACTGTACACCTGTTACGAATCCCAACTGGCCGTAGGCAAACCATTGGGCTATTTACAAATGCGGCGGGGGAGTTGAACCAGGGACTACCAGGAACAAATGTGGCCAGAATTTGTCTTGAACCTGGGATCCCCGGATTGCCCTAACCACTGGGCTACACTTTATTTAATTAATTTATTGTTTATTATGTTGGAGATAATCATTAAAAATACTGATTTGCATCTTATATGGTATTATTTTTTTCCCAGGCATCAGAACTATTTTATCATTTCTCAAAAGATGATGAAGCTAATATAATGAGTTTGATCAAGGAGAGAAAGTTGGTGCATGCCATTACACTGCATCCCATAAATGATCCAGTCACCATGTACAAGATTCACCGCTATCTTACTGAGCTTGAGTTGAACAAAACATTTGTGGAAACAAGAACTCTTCAGAATGCCATTAAGGATATGTTACCATATTTACCAGATGGTAAGGGTTATAATAATATTTATTTACCTTATTTTATCGGCCATAAGCTGAGCGCTTTTTACAGAAGTTTCGTCTGAGTTGTCTTAAAATCCAAGGGAAAGATTGGTACAGTACATGGCACATAGCCCAGAGCTTAACCACAACTGAAAAATTTGTCCTCTTTAAAAGAAAAATAAGTGTGTAAGTGTTAATTTTGCATACAAGCCAAGTGAAACACAAAGAAACAAAGGATGATGTGGTTTTGTAATGTGGGAGATCATCTTATGGCTCATTTTCATTACTGTCAGTATCGAATTCTTCTTCTTCTTCTGCTCCTTTGGCCACTGTGCACCCACATTGTAATTGTCCTAATTTTGTCTAATATACCTGTATAATCTCTATAATTAGTTAAAATATCAATGTGTGCAATAAAGATTCCTTCCTTCCTTCCTTCCTTCCTTCCTTGCTCTTCTTCTTCTTCTTCTTCTTCTTCTTCTTCTGCATTGAACCTGGTATTCAAGTGGATTTTTGGCAAACATTGGGTGGATTTTGTGCAGCATTTTTCACTGGCTGTGATTTTGCAAAACAACCAAAAATGTGGAAGCAGTCTCTGGAGTAGACTGAGGTTTATTGTTGAAGCTGCATCTGCATGGGAGAGGTTTGCAGAGTATTTTAGAAGGACAAGAGTTTCTCCAGGTGCAGTCAAGACCAAATCTAGCCTGATTTGAGTTTCCTAAAACTGCATTCATTCAGCTATACAGAGCGTAATTTAAAAAAAAAAACCATTAAAAACATACATTAATATGCAATACAATCATCAAAGCCTAAAAGGAAATGAGGGGGAAAATAGTAGAGCAGTAAGTTAGGGTACATGTATATAAGGGATTTGTATCCAATTTTTTGTAAAGTTAACTTTCTTAAGAATCTTTAGGTTTCATACTCATTGTCTTGGTTTCATGTATGAAATTATTGCATAATACCGTTGTCTGTGCAGTTTCGTCATTAATTTTGAGAAAGATGTATCTGTAGCTTGTTCTTGAAACTTTGTATCACTTTCTATGGTGTACAGTTGTGTGTACTAAAGTCGATTGGGTAGGTTTGCTTCATATGTTACCAATAAATGTGTTGAACAAAATCCTCAGCTCTCTATTCAGAAATTTGGCTACTGTTTGTGATCATGCAGTGCTTCTTTGGTTGAAAGCCATTTTTAACATTTTTGTCTGAAATCTTTATTTTGAAGTTTTCAGGTTGTATTTTCTTGTCACTGTTTAGGGGTTCCAGAAAAAAGACCATCGTGGCCAATTGGTTTTCGTCAACCATTCAAACCAACATCTCGGTTTGAGGTGCTACAGTGGGAATATTTCACTGATACCTCCAGTTATGGATTCACAGAAGTCAACCCAAAGGTATATTTTGGGTCCATTCTACCGTTACATAGCTTTGGCGTTATAATTTTAAATAATTAAAGTTCAGATTCCGCACTGCATCCTGGTGCTTCTGGGGGTCCCTCACATTTTTTTTAATAGTCATGTACTCTATCATTCCAGTGTGACAAGAGTGTCATGGCTAGCATTGAGGACCATCCATGCTTGGTTATGGGGTTTGCTGCTGGGTGTTTAAAGCCTGGACACTATCTAGTGCCGTAAAAACCTTCTGAAAAGAAAAATCCTGTCGAACCCCCCTGTCTTTTTTACAACCCCTGTCATGTCGAGGGCTGAGCATTCTCCCTGGGTTAGTTCTGAGATATATCCAGAAATACCCCTAATTAGACGCACCCAGATTTCAATAGGCGTCATGAAGTGTGCTCTTTTCCCCAAGTTCATAATCACTCGTGTCTCGGAATACAGACAGTTAATGTCACAAAGTGTCCCCCAAATTCTGCTTCTCAAGTAAGCATAAACAGCTGCGTTTTCCCTAAGATTAAAATATAACCCTTAGCTAACCCTTGAATGAACTGAATGAATGAACTTTATTTAAGCGTCTAGTCTGTTAGCGCTGGTGCAGTAATTGGGGACACCAATTGAAATCAAGTTTTGGATTTCATGGTTCACTATTACTCACGTTCCAAACTGAGCAATTGGATCTCAGAGTGTTGGATCTAGGGAAAAGTGACGTCATTTACTCACTAGCTTAAAATTGCAACGTGTAAACTGAGCTTATTATATGTGCAAAACACGAGTTTAAAAGTCTGAAAGCCCAAATCTCCCATGCTGCATATTAATTCAGCCGCGTACACACGCATTGCATTCTTAAACTATTGAGTCTTTGACATCACTCTCAAGATTTTAAAGTTAGTAATGGCGGACCATTAAACAGGAAACTTCCAGTTAAAATGAACAGGTGTCTTTTTGAAACCAAAGCTTAAAACTTCGATCAGTTACTGTTTAGTTAACATGGTTTTGAAATCCAAAGAAAAATAAAAATAGTTTTTCTGGTCATAGTAGCACTTTAACCCTTGAAATTCAGAGGGCCCCTCCCCCCCCCCTCCCCCCCTCCCCCTTCCCCCCTCCCCCCATCCCCCAATTGACAAATAAAATCGTCTGGCAGAGTTAAATCCATTAAAGGGTCACTTCATTTTGGGCATAAATGTTTGTTCCTGCAGGGAAATCTTTGCAAAATTTTAATGAGGGCTGTCTGAAGAAATCTAAAATTGTGATGGCATATTATCCATAACATTTTTAGGTCCCTTTGCAAGGCGACTACAAAAAGGATGTTGAGGACGTCAAGGAAACAGCTATAAAAATGCTGTCACGCGAATACAGTAGCACAGAGAGATCTTTTCGAATGGTTAACGGCTACAGGCGAGTTGACCCCAGAAGAGGAGCAGAGTACATCTTGGATATTGGAATTAAAATGGGTTCCAGTAAGGAGCAAGCAGAGATTCTTAGGTATTAATACTTGTTCGGTTGGTGGAATCCAAGGACGTTGTCCATTAGTTTTCATAAGAAAATTTGAATAAGGCATTGATCTTTTTTCTACAGTGTCCTGATGGTCTGATAACTGTGTGTGTATATATACACTTTTTTTGATAAGAACATTTTTTGTAAGAACGTTCAGGCTGAGATGAACTTAAATTTTAAGAATATACTAAGAGGCATCTGAGAGTCAGTTAAGACCGTGTTAACCCTAACCCTAATTTTTCATCACTTAAGTCAATGCAGACCTAATCATTGAAATGAGTGCTTTGACTTAATCATTAAAATGAGATTTTAGACACAATAATACGTGGGACGGAACGACCGGTTACCGTTTCATTGACGCTACTGTAGTTTTTGCTACAAAATGAATCTTTCGGTTTTTTTCAGACGTGTCCATCTGCTGCGACCATACACGAAAGTAGAAAGCATCCAGATGCCCACGGCAATCGAGCAACGAGGAATCCATCTTGTGCTGCCAGTGAAGAAGAACGAAATCAAACTTATGGCGGAATTTCTTCAGATGTACCAGAAAGTTTGCCTGCAGACAGGGGAAAACGTTGTGTTGCTGACTGTGTTTATCAATGTAAAGGACCACGAAACTGCTGACGAGGGAAATGCGGATAAATTTTCTGATGGCAAAGCTCTTATTACACGGTAAGCTGGGGTTAATTGGCTTA
>OX421451.1:43698015-43713015 GCA_949126865.1 Montipora capitata
AGTGTCCAACGTGTCAGGTGAAGGTTCAAATTGCTCTGAAGTTCTCGAAATTATCATTTTTTTCGAGCGTTTCCAAAATTCTTTTTAATGTCTAAAATTCCCAAAAAAATTCCGGAATTTTGTAGCTAAGCCTACCGTGTAGCACTTGTATATCAATAGACTTAATTATTAGAGTGTAATGCGAAGTGCTAGTTTTCTACCCATATAGACCATGTGGGCGTTAGCCCTACATGTGGAATTCAATTCCTACCCTGGTCAGAGTTTTTCTGTCCTTTTTTGGGACATTTCCATTAATAGGGCTAACGCTCACATGGTCTATGTGGGTAGAAAATTAGCACTTCTCATTACACTTTAATAGTTAAGTCTGCATTTTAATCAAGTGAGTAAATGACGTCACTTTTCCCTGGGGTCCAATCAGGTCAGTTTTGAACGTGAGTAATGGCGGACCATGAACTCCAAAACTTAAGTAAACAGCCTTTGGATACAAACAAAGCAAACACACTTTCAAAATATGAAGGGGAAAAAGGAAGTGATTTTTTTTTTCAAATCATAGGAGCTCTTAAAGGTGAAGAGAATTTTCGTTTTTGTGACTGACATTTTTCCTCTTCTCTTGGCAGGTATTCGCTTCGAGTACTTTGCACGTTTTCCAAGCAGTCGACATTGATTTGCGAAAGCGCTATCAACTGGTGACGTGTGACCCACATTTAAGTGAGGCTGACTACAACAAGTGCCTCACTTTCAAGGCAGAGGGGATGGCTTCTCGTTCCCAGCTCGCCCTCCTTATGTTCGAGATGGAGCGGAAGAAACAAGAGAACGGAGCAACAGAAGTACATCAGATACGTTAACGCAGATGCCTTTTTATCCACTGTCTTTCAGTACGATTTAACGATATTCTAGGAGTTGGTACAGTTAAACCCACAATGATTTGAAATCTCGATTATGGACGTTTTGCATTAGAGAGCGATTGCGACGAGCATATAGATTGGTTGTTGAAGGTCAACTTTTAATACCCTGCTCTAGAGAGAAGGAAAGGATACTTCGACACGGATCTCCTCGATGTTCTGTCACGCATGTGCGACGAGACGTCAGTGCAACGTCACTTCCGCTTTTCCGTCATTGGGCAGGCGTTAAAATTCAAACTGGTTATAGCGGGTTTGAAACCGGTTAAGTCCAAAGTTCTGAACGAGAGAAAAAAGAAGGAACGCTTATTTTTTAACTCCGCATACTCGAAGCAAAAACTTCCCAGTCTAGATCTTGCGTTAACGTAGCCATTAAAAGGAATATACTTTTTAACAATACTTGAGGGCTCCCTGACGAACCCGATAAGAAAAAGAAAGATTCATTTTCATACATAATTTTAACCATAGTATTTAACTTCTTTATAATTCTTCCGATTCACTGGTTGTACGATTTTCAAGCGTCATGCATTGCACTATAAAAAACAAATTTTTCTTGGTTGCATTCTAACTGATTCGTTGGTTTTACGAATCGCAAAGTTATTTATTTGAACGTTCCCCAATACAGTGGCCATTTATTTATCCAAGAACCCTCTCTAAGTGTGTGGGAGAGTTTTTAAAAGACACCGTTTTATTAGGAGAGAATCATTGCAGACACATAATGAGAAAATGAACGAAATTGCCCGAGCTGGTTTTGTACAAAAGTTTCAATAAAGTTTTTATCGTCATCGTTGTTGTGTCGTGGTATTTTAGCTATTTTAAATCGCTCTAAAATAAGACTGACAACACCTAAGGATTTTAAAATAACTGAGTAGAAGGCGCTTCCTTTGTAATCACATGTGCATAATGGTCACAATTCTAAATCTTGTCGTACAAGAACAATAAACCATAGGTCTCGCCTCCTAACCCTTGCTTTCACACTGAGGATCTTAAGATCTCGAACACAGTTCGTGAAGAGGAGGGCATGGAGTTCCCACGGTTGTGGACTATATTTTGCATGCCAGTGAGTTGTTAACATGGTTGCGTCGGTTTGAAAAGCTTCAGAGCGAATAAAACAAAGACTGCCAGAAGTCTGATCACTTGCGGAGTGCTGCATCCCTCAGAAGACTCAACTGAATCTACACAGTGCAACCGCGTTACAAAAACCAAACTTTTTATTATTCCAGCGAGCCTACAAGAGTAAAAATTTCATACAAAAAGGTTTACTTTAAAACGGCAGGGATCGTTCTCAAGTACGAACGACTTCTAATTGCTTTAAATAGATGCTGTGAGATTACTTGTCCATCGTTTGTCTATATACAGAGTTGCTTGACTGATCACGTGACAAGTTCAAACACGGTACAAAAATTCGAACAGCGACTTGGATTACAGAAAAAACTATTCTCGTGAAATAAAATAGTGCGATCGATTATGAATTGCCAGCGGACGCTTCTGGTTGAAACGCTTGCTTGGTAGGTTAATCTAGTGTCATCTGTTGGGAAAAAGAAAGGAAAATAGCGTCAAAAAATGCTGAACAAGTGACGGCTAACAAGGCAAAACAATCATTCAGTCGCTTAAATCGTAGAGAGGAAGAGAGGGAACCTGGGGACGAGGTTGAAAAGAATCAACGAATCGTACCGTCTGTTCTATCTATCAGTCGATAGTTAAGGCCAGTTCTTCCCATCGCCGCTCGAAGAACTGGGAAAGTCGTTTGCCGGCTTGGCCGACCTAGAAAAAGAAAAAAAAAAAAATGAAATGGAAACTGTTATAGGCAGAACTATTTGGTTCAAGACCCGTTCTGACCACTCGTTGAATTTGATCCTGGTAGTCCCTGGTTCAACTTATCAGCTGCACTTGTAAATAACCAACTGGTTTGCTTCCGGCCAATTGGGATTCTTAACAGTTGTTGTTCTGTTCCGTTGTTTCATTGGCCCTGAAAAGCCCCTATGGGGAGCAGTCAATTAAGTATGTATCGTATTGTATCGTATCGTAACGTGTTTGAGGCAAAAGCAAATTAGTAAGTCTGATTACCACAACCGAAGTAATGCACATTGCAGGAGGGTCGCAGCGAAGCTAGAAAGGTTTATTTGGATTAAAACAGAAGAATATTTAATTTCGCCGCCATTATGAAAGAGGTCTATATATCCGTAAGATGAAAGCCATCATTCGCTTAGCGCGATCGGTGTGAGATTTTAAACTTGCCATCAATATAAATGACGTCAAATGGAAGGTGCTATATATGCAAGTGGGGATGGCGTGCAATAACAAAAATACTCTTAGTAGCTTTGTTCTCTAACTATAGACTGATTTCGATATATCAAACTTCATCTTGAAACAATAAATGTAGCCTTTAGGGGCGGGGTAGTGGATTTTATGATATCGGAATCGGGCGATTTTATCTTCTCGCAACAACGAAATTTCTGTTGTGACCATATAATACTGATGTCCAGAGACACGACGTACCTCCGAGTCATCTTCGTTAAATTCCTCACAGTTCAAGAATACCGTTCGGGCATCGTCGACAAATTCGCAAGGTCCTGTGTACCTGCGAAAAAACAGGAACCCTTAGTACGACGAGGACAACATAAATGACTACTTTTTGCGAGATCCCGGCAAAACAACCAGAGAACCCGCTTCACTTACTGGCAGTCGCGGAGTTTGATCTTCATGGTGTGGAAGTCCATCGGTCTTCTGATTATTCTGTAATACTCCGGAAACTAGAGAAGAAAGCCAAAAGAAGGCTCAACATTCAGTTCTGAGGAGACGTTTCATACCTCGATGAACAAACGACCATTTAAAGCGCAACACCAAGGCGATTTTCAGAGTCACTTTGTTACACGGAGAAAGACTGCGAGCGATTCGACATTGCATTTAAAGTCTACTCCATGTAGAATGTAAAATTGATACGCGCCCGCCTTTCCAGCGCGATTTTCGCAAGGTCACCAGGATGACAAAACGGACTTTGTGAACTTTACATTACCTTTAACTAAATAGAAGGGTGTGAAATCACAATCGACTTTACTTCTAGGCTCGATGGTCCTACTGAATATCAAAGTTGACGGAGCCTGAATGTGAATATAACTTCGAGGGCAATGGAGTCTGCTTTTAAGGAAGTGGAGTAGAGCTGAAAATGATATACGAATTCAACTCGGATTTGCAACGACCTTTTGCATCTTAAAAATTATCCTGACAAAATCGAAACGTTGATTAATATCTCTCGTCAAATGACTCACTGCTTTACTTACTTGTTTAGCATTGACAGGGATTAGGAAAGGCCAGGCATCTTCGTGCTTTTCCATTTCCGCTAAGATCAGACGACACGGTGCCATGTCCTTGGATGACTGTTTCCGGTTTGCGTGAGGTCGAACTTCCTCCTTGGGGGGAGGGTTGGGGGACATACTGTAATCAAGCTCCTCCTCCTCTTCGTCTTTTTCTTTGATCTTTCGCTTCCGTCGAGGCTTGCTTCGCTTCTAAAAAAATACCACGATTTGCGATTAGCGCTACCTGCACTGACGCGAAAGAGGTGCGCAAGGCAGACTACGAGCAGTCCTCTTTCACCGCTTGGTTGGTCGACAGGCACTAGAAAAAATGGCCGCGCGAAATCTGGATTCGAGTCCAGGTTTCGCGCGGCCATTTTCATCGTGCCTGTCTTCTCACCAACATGATCTCTTCTTTAAATTTAATGATTATCGTCAATTCGTAAATGGCTTTGAATGTACTATTATCGAGAATTTAGGACAATGTGTCCCAGGACTTGTGGTAGCAGAGAAAATAAGGAAAGTAAAAATCATATCCGTGGATTGGATTTGAACCCGGAGTTTTTGCTCTCTTGGCACCGCTTCTTTCTGCTACTCCACTGGAGATCAAGACATTGCTCTTTGAAAAAAAGATTTATTTACCTCTCCCATAGAATATCGCGGCTGAAGAGTAATTAGGCCTAACCTAGATTAATCGGGCCTAAGCTTTGATTTTAAATGTTTAGCTTTGTCGTGAAGTTTGGTAACCAACCTTTTAAAGCGCTTAATATTGTTTGTTGCCGTTTGATAATACAGCATTATCATATAGTGTTAAATATATTGCCTCTAAGCAGCTAGTGGTGTGGTGGTCGATTGGTCTCGCAAAGGTACAGGTCTGTGCGATGTTTCGTGCGGGAGATATTCGAAGAAAATTTTACTCAAATGTATAAGACTTCGTATGGAGACGCCATTTTTGTGTCCCTGAGAGGGGCACAAATATGGCGGCCGGAAGCTAACAAAAACATATGTCATCGAGTTTTGCTACAAAAGGCCTGTAGTCGTCTTCCGAGGACTCATTGACATCTATATGAGTACTTATTCTCATACAAGGACTGTTCAGATTGCAAAATCTCCGCGGATAAGTCACTTTTTTAACCTACGTGACAGCATTCTCGGCCGCAATATTAATATCGTGTGACGCAAAAGCTTAGAAATTCAACCTTGCTTTATCACAAGACGAAAAATCCTATCAAACTGTAAATTTGTAAAAAGATAAGTCTTCAGCGGTTCTATTAAATAACCAACTAAACTAAAATCTCAAGAGGATTGATAATTCTTTATTTTTGTATTTTGATGACGTCACGTGAAAACCAAGAATACGTGCCGACACCTCTATCAGCGGCTTGAGGAACACAAAGGATCGTCTTCAATCGGGAATCCCTTTAAAGAGCAACATGGAACAGTCCCAAGTGACATATACCGTGATTTTAAGATCTTGAGAAAGTGCCATAGTGAATTCGACTGCCTGACCCACGAAATGCTCTTTATAAAGAAGCTTAAGCCAACTTTGAACAAACAGTCAGATTCAATCCGTCATTGATTAGAGTCTCCGTGAAAGTCACCAAGGGAACAAAACGAAACATTCTTTTAGGAGCCTCAATGGATTTAAAGACATTTACGTTCTTTGACAGTCGTTTTTCTCCACCTTACTTATTCGTTCCTTACACGAGCCCACAACTTTAAGTTTTGAATGCCCCTATGTCTAAAAAACGATTCTTTACTCTTAACGACTTACTCGTTTGCATGTTGGGCAAGTCCATGACGCTCTTGGAACTCTGAAAAAGATCACATCAAAATAACACATAAAATATGAAGACGATTAAGTGTGCATATGCGGCAACGAATCCAAGGAAAGTCAAACAGGTTTTTTCCTGCGAACGCAGACTTATTTCCACCGGTCGTAAATATGTAGAAGATAAAACGGAAGCAGGTTTCACCATGCAATTTACTTACTTGCTTAGCGGTGGTTCGAGGCACTGTAGATGGAAATTTCTGGGACAGTTATCGCATTTAGCCATCTTGCCAGTAGCTCCACCACACATACAGCAGTTATCCCCGCCTGCCGCCTGCAAGCGCACCAGTCAATAATTTGTTACATTTACGTACTCAAGAAATGCAGATGGGGTGCTCGAGTGTCTTATTTTCGAAATGCTTTTAATCCGAAAAAAGGCCGATCTTAAACCCTCAAGAAGACTCCATTCGCGAGAAAGTTTTTATTTCGTGGAAAGATTGAACATCGAGTTTGCGTGAAACGGCAAACGGGAGGATGATGTTTTTTCTAAAAGCTCGAAAACTTTAAAAAACCTTAATCAAATAACAATGACCACAACCAGGTTTTCTGAGCCCGCGAGACTGAGCACCCTCAGCAAACCATTGTTTTAGGTAAGTACTTCATGTATAATAGGAAACTACCTAAGTTGTTTTAACGAAAACCGCTGGTCAGCAACCTGGTTCTGGTCATTGCTGTTTAAGGTCTTCCCAAAGACTTTCCTTATCCTAGCAAATCTCTCCTTCCCTCTTTTGAGAAGTTGCCTGACATCTGGTTTTCGTTAGCGACGCAAGCACAAGTGAGCTTATGCATATAACAAACAACAAATAACAAACAAACAAACAAACAAACGTCAATACAAGCATCAAAATCAACTACGGCCTCCGCCATTTTGTTGAGGTGCGGGGAATCTGGAACGAGTTCTTTAATTAGCCAGACACGGCCAGACAGACGTAGCAAATTTCCTTGTGCTTATGCTGTTTCGTTTTCACTCAACGCAAGCGGAACGCAAGCATAAGCACAAGCACAAGGAAAAGAAACACATTCATATTTGCGCTGGTGTTTGCGTCAACCCCATTTTTACGGTGAAATATGCGCTCTCATAATTACGCTTGTGCTTCGGTCGCGAGTGAAAACCAGGCTTTACAAGCAAGAGCTACAATGAAACAAGTTTCTCTGATTTTTCGTAATCTCAAATTTCAGCCTGTAATTTTATTTACGACCGAGCAATGAAGGGGAATGAGTTCAATCACGGGTCGACGCCACGAAATAGACCGTTTTCGAATTCTCACGGCTGGACTGGATCTAGCATGAAATGGAGGCTAATGCGGGCAAATCTTTTCAAATGCAAATTAATTTGCCCGCATTAGCCTCCATTTCATGCTAGATCCAGTCCAACCGTTAGAATACGAAACTGGCCTATTTATGTAATTTGCATTATACAATAAGATCAACAATGAACGCATTTGGATTGGTTGTCATCTATGATCTATTAGAGGTCAGACGCATAGCCGACGTCATATTCACAAACTTTTAATTGTTAGAAACAACACACAAGCAGCGGTGACAAACATGAGATAAAAGCACAGGCTTTGAAATTATATTTTACTTAATTATGTTAATATATTTTATATGCACTTCAGATAATGAAACAAATGCAACGTGCGACAGTTTCTACGCTCTCTAAACAAACACAATACCATTATTTAGCAACAGTGCGGAATGCTCACCAAGACAATGCAGTCTGTGCAGTACCAGTCCCCCTCCGGTATGGACAAAAGCTTTGGCTAAAAAGAAAACCACAAAGTCAGACTGCAAAATGTGATTTGCTACCTTCATTTATTCCTATGCATTTAATTCAAGTTAATGGTAATTTATCTCACAAGAACAAAAAGTCAACAACACGGGAACTTATGGGCGGTCACCCGTCCAGCCAACAGGGCTTAACGTCAGTGAGAAGCACAAAAAAGAAGAAAAAAAGACACGCGACCGTTTTTTAACCGTCGGGCGCCTGTGTTCCACAGGCATCCCACGGAAAAAAACTGATAATAAATCTTAATTACGTATACAAAACGCAATGTAAAACAAACGAGAAGTTCCAATAAGAAAATGAAGACTAGATCAGTTTAAATTTATTGAGACGGTCGTTCACATAGAGTTCCTTTTTCATGACCACAGGTCACGTTTGCAATACTAGGCGCTACCTTAACTCCAATTGGAGGGGAATTCGATTGACTAAGGGATATGTCATTTCAAAGAGGAAGTATGTATGCTGCATCCTGTGGTCTTACCATGCAGCAGTATGTGTGATAGCCTCGATCACATCCATCGCATAATAGCAGCAACTCTTCGTTGTCTCCTTTTCGGCAAATCTGGCAAAACTTTGGAAGAAAAAAAATTAAGTGGTAAGAGAGGTATCTGCTTGGTGTATGGAAAACAATTGGGAGAAGTGATAGGCTATGTATCTGATTGGGCTAACTCACAACTATCTAATTGGGCTAACTCACAACTATGATTTAACTACCAACACATCGGTTTTGCCCTGCTATTTTTAAGCTGGAGGAGTCCGGGTGGCTTAGTGGTTATCAACCGCGCCTCCCACTTCGGCGACCCAGGTTCAACCCTGGCCTCGAGGTCGTATGTGGGCTGAGTTTCAGTCGACCTCAATCTAACTCCAAGGGTTTTTCTCCGGGTACTCCGGTTTTCCTCCCTTATCAAAAGTTACTCTAGATCAATAACATCTAGGCGGATACCCTCGTATAGGGATAACCTCTGGTATCTCTCCCTTTGAATGAATAAAGTTGGTATTGTAAGCTTTAAATTTAAGGTGTCTGAGCTACTTACAACTTTCATGATTGATTTTTCCCAGGCCACACAGTCATACAACATGGACAAACACATTGACAACTGAGCTGCAGACTGTGCCGTCAGAACCGCATCCCGCCATATCTTAAGTGCTGGGGTCACCATGTCCACATTGACCCTACAACAATACAGCATTTGAAACTTAAAGACGTTATTTTTATTTGTAGTATTTAGGAACTAACGTTGGCTTGGACAAAATACAAATAAAAAAACAAGATTGTACAACTTACTCCATTTTCTCAGCTTCCTTGGGTTGTCCCTCTTCTCCTAAAGAAGACAAACAATAAATATGACTCCAGTGTCGACTCAAATTTGGGGTTCAGGTTACCCAGACACCCTTAAATCGCTCTCTATGCGGCATTAGTTTGATTGCGCACTGACTGGTGGAGGAGAAGCTTGAGATCTAAACGAAAATTTCGTTTTATCACTGCATAGAGCGGTTTTCAATTGAGTGTCGTAAAACAAATAACAAAGTAAATTACTTCGACCAATCACAGCGCGCAAACAGCGCAATGAACCAATCCAAATTGGTAGCAATTCCATGTAACTTACTCAAAGCGCGGGAAAATTCGCGCGTGCAAATTGGTTTTGGTTTTCCTTCAAATTGGTTTCTAAACTGGCGCGAGACTTTTAAATCCAAAGTCAAGACTTTTAAACAGTCATTTGGAAACTGCTCTAATAAAGAAATTGCTGACGTTTCAAGGGTAAGCCCTTTATCGGAACGAAATTCATTCATTTTGAGATAGGACCGTTGTGCAGTCAAATCTCTTATATACACCCGGAAGGGAGGGTGGGGGGGAATGCACATGTATTCCAAAGACACGTCCACTAATTTCAAAGGCTCAGCCGACTACCTTCTCTCAGACAAGTAGCACAAAGTAACCTTCAAAAATGATGTTAAACGCCAGATCATATTTCCAGAAGTAACTATACGTAATTCGACGCAAAATGATTTTGATGACTTTCGCCTTGCTCTTCTTTCCAACCTCAACATCCTCCGTACCTGGGGCACAGGCAATCAATGTTACAAAGTGTCCCATAACGTCCGGTCCACAAGCGTTCACCCACACCCAAAAACAGCTAACCCTTACACATACGGTAAAAATACGGCATTGCTAGAAATGGGTAGCAAATGCTTAGACTTCAAAAGGAACACTTCGCGTTCGATATCAATATTGGGCGTGCATCCAATAGCGTGACTTTCTGGGCAAAAGTGGGAATGTCCGCAGAGGATGCTACATGACTTGCTGAATTGGACACTATTTTACAATACAAACCTGACGGTACCTCCCCCGGGGCCGCTGCTGTGCCAATATTCGAAGGAATTTGAAGTTTGCTAAAAGAATGATAAAGATGTCACAAAATATTCTCAGTAAGAATGTGAGAAGTGCATGTTCATCTTTTAAACCAACAAGTACTGTTTTTCCTTCTGAGTAAAACCATAATATGAACATTATTTTGGAATAAAACCAGTTGGTTCTGAAACAATCAGAAAGCCCATGGCCCTCACAGCTTGGCTGTGGTAAAATGGCAGCAGGCTGCTGGTTTTGCAAACGTTAAGTACTGTATGCAACACAAAAGAGGAATTTCAAGGTGAAAATGGTAGAAAACACTCTATATGGATGGCTAGACCACCCATTCAAGTGAATGAATGGTCCCCACAAGCAAAAACAAAAACAACGTTCTCTCAAATGGGTAGTCGCACACAGCTTCTGGGGCTCACGAGCCTGGAGCTCATCCCAGTTTCACGTACAGATAGCATGAAGCAACTGACATTAATGCTACTCCCCCTGGACAGGGCCCATTTGATCAGAAGCTTATTAAAACTAAGCCACGATTGCAATGTAAATACTAAAACCAAGGCTTGCATATTGCCCATCAAAAAAGCGTTAACCTTCTAATTTAAGCTGAAGGAAAGCAAAAGTTTAGTCAATTTGGGAGGCTAAAAATCTCGTGAAAACTTTCTGATCAGAAAACAAACTGAAATTTAAGTTTCCCTTAATCAAGGATTACTGGTAGCTTAATAAGGGTATGAACAAATTGGCCTAGGATGCTAATCCCTCGCCAGGTTACCTGCAGCATATGCCAGCAGTACCAATAATTTATACCCCTGGGCAAAGAGAGATAGCGTCAGGCAAAGTTTTTTGTCTAAGAAAACAATAAGGTGACTGATATTTTGAACCAGAAACTGTGGCTTTGGGAGTCCAGCATGCTAACCACAACACTTCCATGCCACAGATTAAATTTTCCAAAATAATTATGTACATGAACTGTAGAAAGACATCATGATCGAAGTTGCCCACTTCAAAAGTTTAAGACAGTAACAAACTCACTCGTTTCTCAGTGGATGTTTAAGGTAGCGCCTCTCTATGCCTCTCTCTAATGATGCCAATCTACTGATAGCAATTCCCAATGGACCTTCCTCTGCAAGAGGCTTGAGATCTACAGATACAATGAAAATAAATTTTTGATTCTTTTGATTCTTACGAAAAGTGCAATTCCGACCACTCCCATGGACAAGTAATGATGCTAATGACATTATCTGAACAATTCAATCCTAAAGACACTGAATATTACATATTTTCCCTTCAAAACAGCTACAGTAGGGCCTTTTGTCAAGAAACATTTTACTCCCTATTGCTGATTTGAGCACGGTACATGCAATCAGATAAACACTCAGAGAAATATCAAAATTATATTTGTACCAGATTTACATTTTGAAAACGTTGTCCAGTGATAATTGTGTTGAGTGAAAAAGGTATTTTATTTGCAGTACTGGTCACATGTAGGCTCGAAACTCAATCCTCAATGTTTTAGAGAATCAAGGATTGAGTTTCAAGGCTTGAGTTTTGAAATTTGAGAATCAAGAACAGGAAATGGAGGAATGAGCCCCAAGTGTTTGGATTAATCCTGTAGCTCAGTAGACAGCTATGTTCACTGGTCCCTATGGCCCGTTGCCTCTCTTGTTATCAGAGATAGCAGCATTGTTTGTGTTATATCATCTATTGTTTTGTTCTCAAATCACAGACCACATATGGAAAGCTACAGGGTCTCCCAAGTAATTGAGACGCATGAAGTTTTTATTGAGCATATTATTGATAAGGAGTGGAAGTGGTCTGGGCTAAGTGGATTCAGATACATAAGAGAACAGAAAAGATGAAAATCTATGTGATGCAACTGAAAAAAGACAGTTTGGTAAAGGTAAAAGGAGTGCATAAGATGGCTCTGATTTTTACAAATTGTTCACTCACCAGACAGTGAATTACGACTCATTCCCTTTGAAGCCTTTGGTGGTAACCTCCAACCCTAAAAGAAATTAATTCTTTCTTTAATTAAGTCATAAACTTTCATTTATTTCAGGGTGCATTCTTTTGAAAGAATTATTTTGGAATAAGGGCAGATGGTGGAACTAGGAGTCCTGCTTACTTTACTCATCTACCATTTTCAGTATTCATGAACAGAATGGCACGAATAGTAGATTGTTCTGTATTCGTAAGCAGAATGATCAGAAATGAAGAAAACAGGGTTGATCTTGATCATTTTGAAAAATTGGAGGGTCAGTGTGTCAAGTTGTTAGTTTGAGAGATTTACCTTGATTTGCAAACTTGCAGTAAACACTTTTTCCTCCATTTCCTCAACCTCCCGTAGAATAGCTTTGTCAACAGCAAATGCCACATGAGGGAAGGTCTTGTCCCCAACAGGAGTGTCTTTCCTGGGCTCATTGTTTGACGATGTTTCATTTTCTTCTTCTTCTTCATCTGAATCGCTGTCCACTGTGATTTTATCCAAGGGGAAGCAAAAAAATATATCACTCAGTAAATGACACCAAAGATGCGATCGCCTGAGAACTAATCACCACCATAAAAATTTGGACTCGTCAAGAAACGGAGGATTTAGAGATTTGCCACTTAAAATATGCTGTACCTTTCCTATATTGTCAAGAAATCAATCAAAGTTTTCGACAACTTTCTTCAAGAAGAATTACAAGGTTTTATATGGGACATCACCGTCTATATGTGGCCACCTAATTTCTACTATACATCATGTACAAAAGCTATCCACTATCTAATAAAATTACAATCACTTTAAATTAAAAAACTCACAAGAACAAAACCTAGGATGGATTTAATTTCACAAAATTTAATGTTAAAACACTGGGGCCGGTTTCTGAAAGGAGGAATAACTCTATTCCAGGGATAAATGTGCCGGAATAAGGCACGTTTATCCCTGGAATAGAGTTCTTACACCTTTCAGGAACCAGCCCCTGGTGTCTTAGGCCATATTTTAAAACTAAGAGTTCAGACATTTTAATTGACAGTTCAATGCAATGCATAACGAGAATTTGTTTTGGGGTTTGCACAGGAAGCTCAATGATGGGCCCACAGGCTAACAGGGGACCAACTGCTTTTAAAATTTTACAATACCAAGTAATTATCGATAATTACCTTGATCACCCTTGGTACAGGAACTGTTCGCATATTCATTGTATTTCTGGCAATTCTTTTGCAAAATCTTCTCCCTTATTCCCCTGCACAGAGGAGAGAAAATGTCGCTCATTTAAAGGGAATAATCAAGACTGCCTTCTTTAGACCAGGGTAAGCCTCTGGGTAAAATAAAAGTGTTAACTGGGTTAAATTAAAATCACTAAAGAAAACCTGTTCGTTTTGATTGCGGAGTGCAAGATTTTCAGTGCACTAGACCAACGTCAAGTTTTGGAGCACAAGAACACACCCAACAGCATACAGTACTTTTGGCTCTAACTATGTGCACTGCATTTTTGTCAGTACACTAACCTGTGATATATTTGGATCATGTGATCAGATCACATGCTTGCAAGGACAAGTGCAAAGACATTTTTAAAGTCCCTATGATGCTTATTTTTTCCCTGTTTTTGTTTTTTGTTTTTTGTTTACCGGTATTTATCTATAGTGTCTGGATTGCAGTACTTCAAAAACTTTTCCCTCAAAGTGTATCCATGCGTTTTAGCAGGCATTATTTTGATTCTTTGACGTTACTAGTTACCAGGACCAAAAATCAAAGGCCAGCTTAAACGCGTTTATACTCTATGAGGGAATTTTTTTTGAAATACTGCAGTCCCGACACTATACATGTAGATATTTAAACTAAAAGTAAAAAAAGAAAAAAAAACACGGGGGAAAAAAATAAGCGTCATAGGGACTCTTGAGTTGTCTTGCCTTGTTCTATGGAAAATTAGCAGAAATTAAGAAGTTTCTTAGAAATGCGAGTCTGCTTATTGTTTTATTTTTTTAGCATTATGCTTAAAGTGTTCTTCCCTTTACCTCTTTCTTTTGCTTAGTACTATTTCACACACTAAAAAGATGCACCTCCAAATCCAATGCACACACTTACATATAGTTTGAACCTGCATTAATAGAGTCAAATGTGTTTTAATCAACTCCACACAGAACTGAAACTCAAGTTCCAAGAAAAGGAAGCAAAAATTAAATTTTATTTCTACCTTGTGTGCAATATTTTGATGATTTCCTTCAGATGGGATGGCTCTGTTATTCTCCACCAACCATGCTGTAACTCTAAACAAACAGAAAATAATGCTTTAAAACAAGATCATTAATTTTGTCTTATTTGAAAACCACCAAATTCATTCTTTTTTTTTTTCTGGCAAAACAGGCATGGCCTATTGTTGCCAGTGGGATAAGCTACATTGCGCCAAGGTGTCTTCGTCACTTACCAGGTGGGATAGGTGCTGGTTCCTGCATCAATGACTCCAACACATTCCTCTTTAACTCCTCAAATGACAAGGACATTGTTGATACAGACTGCGTGCTGGCAGCTACAGTGGCGGTTGGTATAGCACCAGCAAGATTGTTGCCGTCAAAACATGTCAGATTAAATGTCTGGTAAGATGATTTAGGTGGTCGCCCTGGTGGTCGTTTAACAGGAAGCTGTGGAAGGTATTGAATCGAGACTGAATGCCCAGGAGCATCCCTCTGAACAGAGCTGGGCCCAGCTTGACCATCACTCAGATTAGAAATCCTTGGTGGCCGGCCAGGGGGGCGTTTTAACGTAGGTGGTGTGTTACTTAAGTCCATATCTCCTCCCCTCTTACTGTATGTGGGCACAAAGTTCCCGCTGTTGTGTGTGTGAGAGAGTGTCA
>OX421451.1:43718015-43720515 GCA_949126865.1 Montipora capitata
CAGTTGCACCCTTGGATTCTATTGTCAAAACAGCTCAAGCATTCCTCTGACAAGCGGATTAATGAGTTCATTATTGCAAATTTGATTTCAGTAATCATTTCAGTAATCTGTTCGTCTGATGAATAATGCAAAATTCAAATCAAGCCTCATTTCAAAACTCGAATTTTGATTGGAATATTGTTGGCTTCTGGTGCCAGGCCGGCATGGGAATTTCACAAGTTTACTGATTTACATAATATGTCAAACAACCGTCATTTCACTCTTAGAGCAGCAACATTACCTTTCTGTAATCTTACCAGTATCCTCAAACTTGAGACACCTTGTTTTCGAAATAAAGTTTGGACAGAAAAATGAATTTAAAAAGAAAGGCAAATCACGCTTGCTGTTACGACCTTGGCAGATTATGCAAACTGGTACACCTGTCGTATTTTCACGCCGGCTTAGCACCGGAAGTGAGCAATAAACCAATCAAAATTCGAATTTTGAACTGAGGCTGGATTTGTATTCCTGAAATCAAATTTCCAATAATGAACTCATTAATCTGCTCATCTGAGTCTGAACGTTGAGCTGTTTTGACTGTAAAGTACATGTAGTTTGATGTACTGTAGCTACATGAAGTATATCTGAGATTTACCCTCCCAACCATGATACACAACAGATGACAGACCACACCACCGGGAACTACATACCCTACTCTTTGCAAAAACAGTGTGTGGGCACTTTTACATCTCAGAGGGTTATGAGACAGGGACTCCGGTTCATTGTCCCTGTCAGAGATAACTAGAGAGTCAAACCATTAATATTTGCAGATGTCATTACAAAGGCAGCACTTTCTCCTCAGATATTTAAAGACCATGAGTGTTGGTCCGACTGGAATCGAACTCACGACCTCCCACATGGCAGACCAATGCTCAACTAACAGAGTCACTGGTGCACAGTCCACAATTTAACAGAATAATTATGAGAATACTGGTCAACACAATAATCATAATATTGTCTGTGATATCTTTAAAACCCAACTACAATTATTTTATTGAGCAAGAGTTATAACATATAACTCACATCAGGTCCTTCACATCCTGGGTCCTCTAATGCAGATATCAGAAGACTTTGACAAAGTGGCACAAAGACATCCTCACTGCTATCATTTAACAGTGAGGACTGCATTTCCCACAGGGAAGGGATCTCATTAGCATCTGTAACGCAACACAAATTTAAAACTACTCAGCTCTTGAAAAGTTAAATAGCTACTACATGTAAGCACACACAAGCTTTCAGTATTTTGAGATAGACGATTTGACCCATGAACTGGGGGGGAGGGTCCTCGGGTGCCAGGAGAGAATGGGTTAACTGTGGACATTCACTCACTGGACCAGCCAACAAAAGCAAATGTTAAAAAAATGGCAATATTGAAGTACCGCAAAAAACCCATAGATGAGTCCCACCCGCAGATAAGCTGCACCCAGAATTTAGCAGCCCAAATTTGGGAAAAAAAAGTTTTTGGAAAGAAATCTAAAGAAATCCAAAGTTGAATCTTCTTCGCCTACTGTTCATTGAACATAAACTCACTATACGAAGCCACGTTAAGACTGGGACGAGAACAATCTCACTTTGGTTTGGCTTGTTTGATTACCCAGATGGAGATGTTCGAGTTTGAATCTGCTTTTCGTGGTTACCATAATCTACAAAGAGATTTGGCAGCCCTCTGTCTGAGATAAACTTGTAGTACAAAGATAGTTTGAAAATCAGTTCTGCAAATTTGCTATCAAAGTGCTAAACAGCGAAGAAACAGTGGGCCATCTACCACACAAATACTCGAGAATAGCATGGTATTTTCTTGCTCATGGAGGATCGATTACTGTTGAAATTACAGGCCGTCATCGACGCTGCAAACAGGTTTGCGGGGAATGGAATTTCTGTGATGTGTGACATTTTCCTGTTGGAGAAAAGCGACCATACACCCCTTAAAGGATCTGTTAACGAAGACGGAAGCAATGACCAGTACTCCCTTGTAGGTTTGTGTAATATTTGTTTACATACATTTCCATAAAGTGTCAATTGACGGAAATTGGCATCAAAATTCACGATACCTTTTTTCAAATGTTCCCGAAGGTAAGCGGCAAGATTTCTAGCGACAATTTTTGGAAAAAGGGAGCAGCTTATCTGCAGGTTTTCATGGTAACTAAAGGCATGCAATCAACTGAGAAACAACAACCTCTTAGGGCCGATTTACACGGTACGACTTTGTCGCATGCGACAACGGCTTACGACAGGCTCACGACATGATTTACGATTGTTGTGTACGTCAGAAAAAATGTCGTAGCATTTTAAAACATGTTTTAAAACGCTGCAACAATCGTAAGTCATGTCGTAGGCCTTTCGTGAGCTTGTCGCATGCGACAAAATCGTATCGTGTAAATCGGCCCTTAGAGGTCCTGCTGTTTGCCTTCCAAAGTCACTGATGATGCTGAAATGTTAAACTAGCCACTGATCACTCTAG
>OX421451.1:43725515-43743015 GCA_949126865.1 Montipora capitata
AGTGCCAGAGACATAGGCGAGTGCAATTTGAGAACTTCCAGAACATCACAAGTGACCACTAATCATGCAATGCATGTGCAAGTTCATACGTTTTTAAATTTATTATACACTCCACAAAATCACTCCATCGCTGTTTCCATAGCAACTTCCGCATTGCACTCTATATCCTCTTTTGCACTCCATAACCTATTTAATTGCATTTTGTTTCAATACATTTGTCATTGACCAATCAGAAAGGCAATATTACTGGTCCCCAATGTATTGTTCTTCAAATGATTAATTGCATTCCAAAAGTATGAATGTGACTAGTGACATCAACATTCCTTGGAACATTTTGAAACCTTGAGACATAGTTACATTTGGTAAAAAAAATATTTGCTAATAAAGACACAGAAAGATCATGTTCATGTTACAAATGCTAAGTATTTTGCAAAGAAATATACAGAAATAATAATGGAAGAAAGTATTAGGGTCACAAATATTACTAATTAAAATTGGAAAAAACACAAAATTCTTTATTGCTCAAGTTTATTTAATTGTTTCATGATCCCTAATGCTCTGGCTGTTGCTTATTATTATTATTCCCAATTCTTGGCACTTATACCATGAAAATGAGCCACCTGAAAAAAAAAAGTAATAATTGTATCTACATGTAAAACAGAAATGGCACCTTACCATCTGCCGCTGCTCTTTAGCTCGTTCTTTGGCAAGACGCTTCTGCTCTGCTAGCATTCGGACTGAAACAAAAAGAGAAGATCAAGAGATTGTGAATAAACAGATCATTCAAATAATAGCAATGAATAGAGAAAAATCATGGCTCTGTAGCTCTGTACCTCTTTCTTTTTTAGCTTCTCTTGCTGCCTGGAGTGCTTCTTGCTTCATTGCTTTGCTGCGCATTCTCGCTTCCGCTATAAAAGAGAATTCAAACAAGATCATAATTTTTTGCTTTAGCAAAGGTGAATCATTGCTATTTTAATCCAGGCATATTATAAATGTATCTTATGCCCCACTTAACTCTCAATTGCCATTTTCAGTAGGAAAAGCTTTCCTCTAACCAATCAACAGCAAAATTGACCATAAAGTTCAACAACTTTTAATAATTCATTTTTTTTGAAGTCATATTATTGTAAATGAAAGAATCTAATATCAACAGAAAAAGGAAAAAGGCTTGCAAATTAACAAGACTTTTCCTCTAGGTCAACCAAACACGATTTTCTCAAGGATTTTATTTTGACAAAGACATGCTTTATGAGAACCAAGTTTTCCCTGGGCATCCTGGTCACACGACGATTGCTGTGTTTAAAATGGTTAGTCAGTCTTTCTGGAAAATGCATTTCAAATCCACCAGTCAACAAACATTTGAATTTTATAAAAACCTCGCTCTCTTTTGGCCATCTTAACGGCTTCCAAGGCAGCTTCTCGCTGAGCTTTTTGAAGTCGTTTGGCAGCAGCTGCCTTATTGGCCATTTCTGAAATGAAATCGCCACACAAGGCCAAACAGGTAGAGTACAACATTAGCATGCAATACACGAGTGTCTGTTGGAATTTCGTGCCCTCTCACTCCAACTCTGTCGCCTGGCATCGAGATTGCGCAGAATGGTAAAATCATCCAAACCAATTTTTTGAACCAATTTTCCTTCAGACAAACTTGAATAAAATTTTAGACAATTAATTTTGTTGTAACATTGTACTATTTGGAGAATCAGATCTATTTTTAAAGAGACCATAGAATAAAGAAGGACAAAGAAAATTTTGCACGGGTAAGTTTTTTGTTCTCTTTTTATTAATTTTCTATTCTGCTGAACTCTTGCCAAGCAACAGGTTTCACACACATCCCCTCTTTCTTGTAACACATGCTATCATTCGTCTTCAATAACCTTTTTCTCTCTTGGCCATCTTAGCAGCATTCAAAACCGCCTGACGCTGAGCTTTTCTTACAAGTTTAGCTTCCATAGCTTTCTGCATCATTTCTGCAGTGAGATGGAAATCAACTCCACTGAATTCATAATTGATCTCTAAATTCTTCCCATCTACACTGTACTAGCATTTGAATTAAGAGATAATCAAGAGGATGAGCATACAACTGATCATGCCAATAAATATGGTTATAATTGTTTGCACATAAGGACGTACCACTGTATGACAAAAAGTGATTAAAACAACTGGATCACTTAGATTGTAATCTGATGATTTCATTATTCATCTTAAGCTTGACCTGGCTAATACACACATATTCACAAGCTTATTTATACTCTTTATATTTGATGTGAAATCCCCAAACTAGTCGATATTACAGCACATAACAAATACCATAATATACAAAAATATATATACGATCTGACCCTGTTAAACTAATGTTTTGAAAACAACATACCGGCTTGCTTTTGCTTCTTCTCTTTCTTTTTGTTTAATTTTTCCAGTTTCACTCTGGCCTTTTCATCAGCCATCAATTTTCTTCTATTGACTTCTTCTTCAGACAGAGGTTCAAAGACTGTTCCCTGACAATAGCAAAACCTTGCAACTCAATTGATACTTCAATTATTACAGTAAAGTAATGTGCAGAGTGTTTTCGTTCATGTCATTAGCAGCCATATTTGCAAACTAAAACAAAAGGAAGAATTTTCATAAAAATGGAGTTCAATTCTAAAAAGAATACATGTATTTCACTCCTTCAACATGGCTGTTGTTTCTTTGTTTCACTCTTCCAGCATAGCCGCCATGTTGTCATGTGAAAACACTTGATACTGTAAAGATCTAAATTTATACAAAGAAATATTTACATATAGGGTGGTGAAAGACAACAGTTGACCACATTGTATTTACAATGTGTACGGCACGTGGTAAATTTAAAGTCAGGATCTTTGAAGGTGAATACAGTCAAAAGAAGGATTTAAATTCAAAGCATTCATCTGGTGGTTGGAGAGAGCATTCACATGTAAATCTAGGGCCCTTATCACTTGGGGGTGCAGGGATGGTGCACTGGTGAGAGCATTAATTTTGCCTCCCATCAATGTGACCCGGGTTCGATTCCCAGGCACGGCCCCATATGTGGGTTGAGTTTGTTGGTTCTCTACTCTATACCGAGAGGTTTTTCTCCCAGTACTCCAGCATTTGATGTGACTTGCCTTCTAAATTTGTTGATTTCAGTTTACAGTATCCCCAATTAGTGCTCCAGTGCTAGAACACATGACACTTAAATAAAGTTCCATTCCTTTACTTTTCTGGTTTAGGCCAAGCTGCCTCCGAAAACATTATATTCTTTTGAAAAAAAGAAAGATCCTTATTGGGATTGGTAACCCACAATCTGGATGGTAAAAATTATTTCCATTAGGAAGGGGTAGTTAAGTGTGCAGTGGTAGCCTTTAAAGGCATGACCAGAAAGCTCAGCCATAAATATTGTGATGGCTGGGGCTTGTCAGATCAAGCCTTCCTATATCAAACATGCTGTTTTGGCTTAGAGGACATCAAATCTTTTACATTTGAGCATCAGAACCAACTGAGATTGGTAATATAAAAATATAACATCATAAAGAAAAAGTTCACAAACCTCTTTACACTCCAGAAACTCTCCAATATGGAGTTTTGTGCTAAAACTGAAATTCTCTAAAGTTATTTCTGTGACACCATTTTTGTTGAGGTACTGTGAAAACAATCACAAGAATGACAGTTTGTCAAAACTTAAGTAGCATAGAGCATGGGGAACAATTGAAACAGATAAATAGAGAATATTACATGGCCGCTCGGAGATACGAAATTTCTCTTAGAGTGTTGAAAAATATTTCACGAGTGAGCGCAGCAAACAAGTGAAATATTTTTCAACACAAGAAAGGAAATTTCGCATCTCCAAGCGGTCATGTAATATTCTATTTATTATATAAACACCAATGAAATACTAAATCATTCACGAAAGACATTGAAAGGCGCGATTTTTATATGTAACCATAGCAACAGTGATCTTTTCACGTGTGAAACGAACATAGGGGACACATGTACCATTTGTGAGACAGTACCTACAATTCATAGTCCTTATCCGAAAAGACTTGAAAGTCTAACCATTTGCATATGAAATTACAAAGGCAGCCCTTTCTCCTCAGTTATTTTAAGATCCCAAGTGTTGATCCAGCCGGGGTGCGAACCCCCGATCCGATCACACCAGGCCCCAGGGCCCGGTTGTTCGAAAGCCGATTAACTTAATCCAGGATTAGCGTAAACGTTGGTTTAATATTTTCAACTTTTCAGTTCAAGTTTCTTTTGGTTATTTTTGGTTTTCAAGATTGACTTCCCCTAATGTAAAATTTTGCCAAATATCAGCGTTGTACAACATTTTGGATAAGAGAAATAAACCCCTTGGTAATTTTTTAATCTGGGATTACCGGTAGCGTTAATCGGCTTTCGAACAACTGGGCCCAGTTGTTCAAACGATGGATAGTGCTATCCACCGGATAAATCACTACCAATGGATAAGTATTAGGGAAGCCAATTGCGCTATCCAACAGAAAGTGATTTATCCAGTGGATAGCGCTATCCACCCTTTGAAAAACTGGGGCAAGATGATCGCATTGTTACCAAACTAATCTGTTTGGCCTTATAGTGAGGTGCAAGTTATGTCAACAACTTTTATTAACCAAAGATTATTTTTTAATGTTAGATATAGTTGACAAAATGTACAATATTTCCTAAATCCAAGAATGTCTGAGCCACTAAACACAGTAAATATTAGTAATTTTAGAAGTGATGGCCATTCACCATTGGAATAAAATTAGTATGGGACAATTGCATGGCCAATAAAGACATTGGCAGCATTCCCAACAAAATCAACTATCTTGACACTCACCCTGGTAACCTCTGGATATGTACGAAGTTTCTTGCCACACGGAGCAAAGTAGTACACATCACCTCTCAAACTACCCGCAGCTCCAACTTGCCGCAAGCGAGTTTGGCGTCGCCATCTATGTATCCAAAACATAACTGTTAAATGCCCATTAAGTGAAAGAAGAGAAGGAAAACATCTCACAAACTAAAGTAGATCAGAAGAAGAAGAGTCCTTGGAGAGCCAATAGGAGAAAGCAGTTAACATAATATTCTATACATCTTGCATGTGCGTTCAGTCTTGCAGTAAGTAGCGATATGATCTATGCTGGTGTTTGGTGTTGTAACATGACGAGATTTATACAAATGCATACTATCGATCTCAGACGTCCGTGGACAAAGGCTCTTTTTCAGCACACTTCACAGACCGTTGATTTCAGTCTGCGGTTAAAAAATTCTGATCACTTGATAACATTTTTTGTGGCTCTGCGGTTTCGAAAATAACTGTTACTTTCCCCAAAGGGAAAAGGGCGAAACGATGTTGACGGCGAGTAAAACCGGCCAAAGCTATTACAGGTAACCCATTAAAAGCTTTGTCCAAGGAAAAAAGAATGCTGGTGGAAACTTTTCTTCAGTTTTTTTTCTTTTCTCGGCCGTGGGAACAAAAAAGGAATGTGATCAGAATTTTTTAACTGCAGACTGAAATCAACGGTCCGTGAAGTGGGCTGAAAAAAACCCTTGTCCACGGACCTCTGAGATCGATAGTAAACGAGTATTAGGGTAGCATACATGTATGTGGAATGGTTAACTGTGACCTTTACATAATGTTGGGGAACAAAAATAATATGATTTGTACTAAAAGCTTTTTTGTTCAGAACAACCAAGTAAGACTTGGATGACAAAGTTTTCTTTAGTATATGGGTTGGAACTAAAATCATACTTGAACTAAAATGGTTTTTCATTTACTGTTAGAGATTAAAGGCTAATGATTTTTCTGGACACCTAGAGTCTTATCCTGGTTTATTTCACAAGTTGCAACAGCCACATGTTAACAGTACGAACAGCACACATCAGAGCACACATTTTAATTTCAGTGTATATTATTGTACTTATGTTGGTATTTCATCTTTAAGTTAGCTTTTCATACACTGCAATCTTATTACCTTAGCTACAGTAACTGTAAATGATTCACTTGATCATTTCAAATGAAATCACAAAATGCAATCAATGAAAAGCTGTAAAGTTTCTAAAACTTTAAAAAACAAAATTTCTATTTCATACCCCTTTCCCAAAGGAACTTGAATGGCATCTTCATTGACAGCTCTACGTCTTTTTCTTGGACTCCCTAGAAGTAACCAGTTTGATACGAATGAGTGCGTAATAATTAACCACACCCCCCCCCCCCCCCCTAAGGTCTTAACAGGGCAAATGAACAATATTAATAAGGAGGAGCCAGACTGCTTTATGGCACAAATGGCAGCTGTGCAGTTACCAACCTCAACTGAATAACAAGTAGATTTCACAGGTACCCCCAGAACAGAATGAGTTCAGAAACCACCACACTGGGGACTATGCCGCCTTCTTTTTTGTAACAGTATGTGGGTTCTTTAACATTCCACACAAAGTGATGTGAGACAGGGCCTACGGTTTATCGTCCCTATCTGAGAAGACTACAAAGTCTAACCATTTGCAGATGTCACTACTCTTTCTCCCCAGTTATTTAAAGACCCCGAGTGTTGGTCTGGCTGGAGTTTTGATTCCGCAACCTCCCACAGAGTAGTCAGATGCTCAATCAAATAAGGCAACCGGTCAGCGGTTCTTCTGATATTCAGACGACAAAAATAAATGAACTCTGCATAAGGAAGTGGCAAGACACTTCACCTTCTGAACACAGAGTCATGGGAAAACAATGAACTTAAGTTTCTTAAATTAAGGACATTGACATTTGGACAATTTTCCAAGAGATACCCTTTCAAGAAACACAAAGGGTTTTGTTTTTTAAAGTTATTTTGAAAGGTTCTTTGAAATAGCATGACGTATCACAAACGTGTCACAAGGGCATCCTTATGGTAAAAATAAACTTACAAATCATTTACCTTCAATTGGTGTTCAATAAATTGTCAAACTTCAATTTTCAACTTTGTAAGAAATTCACAGTTTTATTAAACCATTTCAATTCACTTAAATTTCATAATTTACTTCCTTAATTTTTCAAATTACCTGAAAAGGACTCATCCACTTTTCTTTTGCTTGGGGAATGAGATTCATCCTTTAAAGAAGTACCACTTTCTTGTGTTTCCATGGCAACATCATCATCATCGTCATCGTCATCATCCTCATGCGGTTCACATGCATCATCTTCCTCGTCACTGCCTTCGCTATCAGTATCGCTGCCGCTGCTTTCCTCATTCTCCCCCTCTTCACCCTCCTCACTTTCGTCATCACTTCCACTACCACTCTCACTACCACTACTAACATTGCTAGTATCACTGTCATCATCGCTACTGTCCTGCTCACTGAATTTTGTGCTGTGGAAGTGCGTAAGTAATGGGGGTTTTCCTGATGGAATTCTGGGCTGATTGACGGGTGGTTTTGAGGACGCCTTTTGAATAACAGGTACACCTTTAGAAGTATTCATCAATTTTGGTTCTGCAATGTCATTTCCTCTGCTTTCTACATCACTGCTGACATCACTCTGTGATTTCTCAGTCAGTATAGACTTCACAGAGTTTGTCGTGTTTGAGGTGGATTTCAACATTTCCTCTTTAAGAAGAGTAGATAGATCTTTTCCCTTATTTATTGAAGGCTCAGGTTGTGTAGGGACAATTCCCTCAGTTTTATTTAAAATTGACTTTGGCACTTGAAGCCGAGGTGGGGGACCAGATTTCACCTTTTGTAATTTTGGTGGAGCTGACTTTGAAGGCTCAGAATTCACAGCATAGTTTGATGATGAGTGGGTCTCCTCTGTAACCCTCACAGGGGCCTTGCTGTCATTCCTCGATTCCAAAGGACTTTTCTGCAGTGTTGGTATGTTGCTGTTTTCATTTAATGATGGCAAGTTCCTTGGTCTTTGACTACTGGAGTTGGCAGAATCAATGTGATGCTTGGTTTTGAGAGGTTGGAGTTTTTGTCCAGATCTCAAGTCTGTGTTTTCAGGAAACCTGTTAGATGCCTTAGGTTTCTCAAAATCACTCGTTGCCTTGAGACCAGAATCCTTAACTCTTTCTTTATGATACAGTGGCAGATCCCCAGGTCTCATTTCACTTTCTCTGTCACTATTTTCCTCACTGCAGTTGCTCAACTTTCTGTTGAGACGTGGAATCATATCCAAATCATGACTGTCTCCAAGATCAAGAACACTTTTTCCATCATGGTTGCCATGACTACCCCAATGGGCCAATACATTTTTTGTGCCAGCAGAAGTAGGGCTAGCCTGATGAACAAAGCTGTGCATTGACTGTGGACTTGAGGGTGGTGGGTAAAATATGCCAGATCCACTTCCAAAACCACCAGATGAACTGACACCATTCATGATACCGCTACTTCTAGACCTTGCTGACGGATAAAGACATTCTTCAAGTCTCTCATGGCTAGCAAGGGCACAATCACGTTCATGTGTGAGCCATCCACCAGGGAGATGACTGGTAAAGTAATCTGGCGTAAGTCCATGAGAGTGTGGATGAGGGGGCATCCACCACCCTGCACCCCCTCCACTAGCCGGCAGTGTCCCATGAAGTGCACCAGGAGAGGTGAGACTTGCCTGAGCACTTAATATGGGATCATGTGTTAACGTTCCTCTGAAATCTGGCAAACCAGGTCTTCTACCCATCATGGAGAAAGCACCTGGGCGCATTCCATAAGAAGGATCGTGGGATAAAGGGGGAGAGCGAAGACCTGACGAAACAGACAAAACGACAACTGACAAGTCTCGACCACAACAAACTGACACAGTTAAAAACAAATTAGCTGTAGGTAAAAGTAATAGAGTTTTTAGACAAAAGATTAAATGCAGCAGAAGGCGAAATGCACGCTACTGTTGTTTTGAAACAACAAAACGCCGCTAGCAAATTTGATTTGAACGATAAGGCACGCATAAAACACTCGCTCACCTGGATTGCCATCAAAATAGCTGTGTGTGTGTGCGGGACTGTGGCTTGGGACGTCTCGGGGATCCATTCCGGTACAGATAGGTATGTAGGACACGCAGCTATTCCTAAGGATTAGAAATACGATGTCAGAGGACGAAACAATAGCTTCCACAGAAATGAAGATGACGACGAAATGCGTGCTTACGCCGAGTCAAGAATATCGAGCATTAAGGAAGCTGTTGTGCGAAGTTAATACACATGTTTATTTACAACTGTTAGAAAAACTATTTCAGAGTATTGTGCGATCAAAAAAAGATGAGCAGCCTTTCAAGATACCAAGTCAAAGCGATTTGCTTCGCCGACGAATTCCCCGCCCCGAAATTCACGACAAAATTCAACCGAAGTACGCAGAGGAAAGTTACAAACTATTTGATAAGGATAGGAAGCCAGGAATCACATTAAAATCGACATCTTACCGGCAAAAGTCGTCCTTAATATGCCTCTAAGATTTTCCTTGCTTATTATCCTGTCCCCTACACATCATCTTGCCTTCGTCGGGGAAAGACAAAAACAGCCATTTTGGATGGCGTTTTGAGGGAATTTTAACTCTCGAAAGCTCAGAAAACCTGCAAAACGAGCTCTGGAAATGCTGCAACACGTGAACAAATCTACTTTACAGACTGTCTGACCGTCTCCGAGGGCCAAAATGCCGTGTAAAAATGAAAAAAGCAGCGATAGTTGGAATCAACGTGAAAAATTTACCTTTTAGGGTTGTTTGGTGCGATATTGAGGAAAGAAGGGCGAAGGAAAGCATAAAGCGCATGTGGTACGTGACGTCACAGAATTGTAAAACAATGCCTCGTGAAATAATCAAAGGTAAACTGACTCGATGTGCCACGAGTTACGGTAAAGAATTACCACTTTCGTCTTATTACTCCTCCCATCAAAAACTCGCCCGTCAGCGACCGGAAAAGCCTCGTAAATGACATTTTAGCTTCTTAAGAAGTCGTAGAAATAATAATCCTCGTCGATTTGTTTGCGATAAGTGAGCATTTTGCCGCGAAATTCGCCCGTAGTCAAAAACGGATACTGAAGGGAAACCCATGTCTTTAACTATGTAAATTTGTCGAAATTCATCGATTTATGACTTTCGAGCAAGGAGCCTCAGTTATTTCCACTGAATCTGATAGCTAGAAAGAAGTTTTTTCGAGTTGTAGGCGCGGAGGCTTGTGAGGTGTTCCTTTGGATTGGCACAAGATAATTTGAGGAACCTCTTCGAAAAGGAAACCGCGCTGAGGTTGGTCTAAAAATACATCCAGTCACACATTATAAGCGCAATACGGACCCATAACAATAATTTTTGGTACAAGACAATATTTTTGACAATGTTCGAAGTGCCTGATCTCTAGACAAAGTCATGGATTTCAAGAAAATACCTTTGGCGCTAAGACTCGGCGGTTGGACTGGAATATGAAGTTGTTGTTTATCCTTCAAATATGAAATCGCTACCCAAAATATTGTCACTGTGATGCGAGTCGGACATAAATTTTGTCATAAACAGGACTTTGAGAAGACAGACCAAGCGTGTAAGGATAAAAAAATGTGGCTTTTTCATTATTTAAACATTTCAGTCAGGTAGATAAAGTGGAAACTTCCTTTTCTACCGCTGGCAATAATTTTACAGATATAGTCAACAAACAGCGATAATAAAAACTTCAATGGGCTATTTATACCACTTGGCGAAAGCTTCGTTCGTTCGGTGGCCATTTTAGCGCGAAAGGAATTTTCTCCGATCACAAATTATGCCCGCGCATTCTCGCTTCCGAGGAATGGTAAAGTTGATTTATGTAAAACACTCGAGGAATTGGAATTCTCTCAGGGATA
This sequence comes from Montipora capitata, assembly GCA_949126865.1. Taxonomy (NCBI): domain Eukaryota; kingdom Metazoa; phylum Cnidaria; class Anthozoa; order Scleractinia; family Acroporidae; genus Montipora; species Montipora capitata. The sequence continues at coordinate 43,736,297 of OX421451.1, forward strand.
TAAAAATATTAAGATCCCTAGCGGTCGGCGGCAAGTGTTAATAACAGAACCATCACCCGTAAAACCCATTGAATTCTCGTTCTCTGATTGGTTAGCGATTGTTAAGCCGTTTGCAATTTGTCCACTTTGGATCGCAAATTGTCAAAGTGAGACAATGCATGAACTCCTGCGGGGATAAACAAGCATTCGGTCAAGCATTGAGAAAAGGTGAAAGGAATCGGGGCTATTTAGAAATTCAAATTTATTAAAGAAAATTACGCACCATGTGTAAACTGAATCATACAATTATGCGCGCAGATGCGAATAATGCAATAATTGAAATGCAAGCAATGCTGCAAGGATTTTAGCCACACCTCCCTCGACAGGTTCAAGTATCCGAAAACACGTCAGTAAATCGCCGAAGCTGATTCGGATCGACCTCCGATCCTGCTTCTCTGGAGACTGGCGCACTAATTTGGTTTCCCGATCGGTTCAGATACTTCAACTAGTAGCGCAGTTGTGTTGTCTAGCTGGTGAACTTGTTGCGGGAAACAAAATTAATTTGAAAGAATCCAAAAGTCAAGAATTTACTTAAATATAGTAAAACCAGGAGCCCATCTGGTAAAACTAATTTTCCACTCTTCATGTGCTTGTTTGATTTGAGATTTGATTTTAGCCAATTCGGGCCATTCTCTCTTCCATTCTTCGACTCTCTGTTTTTAGTAACCATAGATATGTCAATATTCGTCGAAAGTTTTTTTTGCCATAATGAAGAATATTTTTGAATGAAAGGTCACTGTTACAACTTCTTTTAATAAACTGACGCAGATCCCCAAATATGAAATAATTCAGAAATCAAGGAACAGTTCACTTAGATATTTCAGTTAAATCATCGGCCATAACGGAATCAAAGGATCAGTGATTGCAAATTATGTTATAAGATATAAAATGATCATGGATGTTGCCCTAATAATTTTTAGGGAGAAGGTACAAATTTTCCCTATTTTAAAAAATAAAAATATCATCTTTTACAAGAAAATTTTTGCATTGGAGTTCATCGCTCTTACCTCCAATCCGTTCCCAGTCCACTTTGGAAGAACTTACACACGCTGGATCCCCACCGAACTCGCGAAATCACGAATCAAAAAAAGGAGTTTAATTTTAAACCAAAACTTGCACGCTTTGTGTCTTAGTAAACTCGCCCTTGATCCATAAATTGCACAAGTTTTCGCATTACATTGTATTGAAAGGTACTGATGATTTTCGTGATGTCACAGTCAAACCAGTGAAGTCCTTCAAGTTGAATAGAGGAAGATTTGCGACCGCATAAGATCAGACGAGCTACACAGTTCTGACCGAATTGAACACTAGAAGTTTATCGGAAGTCCATAAAGATAGAGTAAGTGCAGATATTGAATATGCACGTCGTCGAACTAGTCCGGCTTTGATAAGCGAATCTTTTGGTTAGGCAACTCGCCCATAAGGGAAGTGAAAAAGTAAAAACAAGTGTTTTGGATGTAACTCTCATACTAGGTAAGTAAACGTCCGTTGTTCTTAGATTCAAGCGTCCATAAAACCCAACCCCCTCCCGGTTTATACCACTCTCAAAGATGACCTCTCTGGTATCTCACCAAGTCATAGTAATTTTCACTTTATACTATGAAATGACCTCAACTATTTTCAGTTTTATTCGTTTTCTTGTTTTTCATTCTTTTTTTCTTGCTCTTTCACTCTGATTGAGTTCACGATCGGATCATTTCACATGAAGAGATGAAGCCGCGTATTATTACCAAATATCGTACAATCAAAATTAAAAGTGTACGAAGTAAAATATTCTTCATCGTTTTTCTATCTCTGTTATAAACATAAACGTTTCTTCGCTAGTCATGATTAAATGAAGGATGCTCTGTTCGTGGAGTGGCCTGCGCAGCAGAGCTTTCCCGTGCGAAAGAAGAGTTTCGAGAACTTTTCCACATTCTGGCCAGGCGAACGAGAGACAGCCTCTTTCTAACACGATATTGCTATATATATTGCCTCTGAAACTAGGAATTAGAACCCAGCTAGGCCTTGGCGTATTGTGCTAACATAATTTTTGGCATAATTGGAGCAAAAAAGCATAATTTTTTAAACGAGCACTGCCACGGCATAATTAGCAAATTTTAGTACTTTTTGGAGCATAAATTCTGAATCATAAAATATTTGAAATATGGTGTATTTTTTTACAGAAATAAATTAAATTTAGGTAGTATGTTATTGCAATGCGTGTTTTGGCTACGCTAATAGTAGTATTGACTTTGTTCTAACATCCTTAGTTACTAGGCCTGTTTTGGCGAATTCTGCGTGCGCGGTTAACCTTTTGGAGGAGTCTGGTACCCTGGTTTCCCATCCGGCCTCACGTGGGGATTGTGTAAGCTAGCACAACATTTGGTGTCGTTATTGCGCGCCTATATGTACAGAATCAACGTCATTTTGTGAGCATAATTTTTATCCGGAAATCAGGAGCATAATTTGAGAATTCTGGCATAATTTTTGCATAATTTGGCAAAATTTCAAGCACTGCTAATAGCATAATATGCCACTTTTAGGAGCACAATCCGCCAAGGCCCCCTCCCTGAGCGCAAGGGGGTAGGGGTGGCTGCAATCTTTCACCTGAAACGTCTAGGATTGTTGCTCAGAACGCTTTTTGTGGAGGAAGCCATACAGTGTCGAGCACGCAAAGCGTGGGCGTTTGCACGCCTTTGTTGAAATCTTGCATCAACTGAAACGTAAAGTCTAAGACAAAAACAAAAACGTTCCATCTTTTCTATCTTTGTAAATATGAGACCGCAGAACTCGTATCTGATGTCGAAAATATCCTGCGAAGATCTTATCATGAAGTACTGCACTGAGAATCGGGTGGTTGACTTGGCGATGCCGGTGAAGAGTCATCCTGTCCTGGCTCAATCGAGGAAATTTGGCTTATTCTTTCACACAATCTCTGCGAACTCTACAAGAAGCAAAACGGAAAAATAGAGAAAAAACGACAATAAGAACAACAAGCAAGACAGACGAAGCCAAATCTATGGTACAGCAACCAGCTGATTAGTTTCCAAGTGACCAGGGAGGTTTCAGCCTCTATATGAATACAATGCCATTCAGCTGTGAGGAAGTCTTGTCGTGCCACAGTGGCGCCGGGTCGGAACAATCTTAGACGGGGTTACGTTATCAAGCCGAGGGTAATACCATGCGCCAAATTAAAGGAACTAGTTTTTAAAATAGCAAACATCCTATCTATTTAATTAGCCGAAGCGGAAAATACCATAATACTCTGTGTTTGTCCCCCCCAAATTTTGAATAAGCATTGTCACTTTGTTTTCCGGCTTGGGACCATTGTAAGTGATTTTTAAAACACATTTAAAAAACCGAACGACGTTTCGGCTCTACGTTACATTATTATCAAGTTAAAAAGTGAAAAAGTGTAAGTTGTAATACGAATATATAAATTGTGAAACAATACATAAAATATTTACGGGTCCTATGGGTATAATTCCCAAGGTAAGAAACACAATAGTAAGGAAAAAAGAAAAATGTGCGGAAGTGTCACGTAAACAGTTTGACACGAATGGAGTCGGCTTGCGTGTTCAGAGAAAATTTAGTGTCCTTTATGTACAACATCTCGTAGACTAAGCAATCAAACTTGCTGTTACATTTCCTCAGAACTTTGAAACGGTGGTTAGTCTTTGTTTTGTCGTTGCAATGTTGTGTTTCAAGGTGTTTCCCGATGGCTGAACAACGTTGTTCACTTATGCGGTGATGTACGTAAGTGTCGGGCAGTGAACCCGACATAATTTGCATATGATGTCGGGTTCACTGCCATGCCCGATAATGTAAATGAAATGTAACAGCAAGTTTGATTGCTTTGTCTAGGAGATGTATGCTAGTAATTCGACCGCGCGCCACTTTCCACGGAAGAGCCTGCTGTGTCCATGGTCGAGAGTCATGACGTATTGCTAGTTGCATGCGGAAGTTCGTGCCGCCTAACTTTCCTTTTTATTGAGTCTATGAAAGCTGGACGGAGTAGATCAGTAAATAAGTGCAAGATCATGGAATTCCACAGCCACTCTCAGCCACCCCTCATTGAAGGACCCGAGATCTTTCCTCCATTTTTGTGACGTGAGAAAAGCTTAAGAAACTGAGATCTGCACCAATTACACGACCTTACAGGATTGGTCCAAGGACTAATCACGAGGATCGAAAACAATAGGTGCTAAAATGTAGATGCCGTGAATTTCAATATTTTTAAGAGCCCACCCGGGCTGCGGCCAAGAAAACCTGGCGTATTGTTTACAATGTGTTACTTTGCACCTCTTGTAGTGTTCTTTTATGCTTGAAAACTGAAAAGATTGATTGATCGATGGGAACTATTAGCCATATCTAGTTGTGTACTGCTGGTATTTACCGGTTGAGAAGTCTGTACATCTCTCCACATCACGAGCTCCTTGGTGATATCAATGCCCTGTTGAGCTAATTCAGCTAATGGTAACAGGACATCCCCTATCACTTTCTGCCGTGAATACACATCATACCCCATCACACAAAACTGTAGCGTTTGAAGCTGTAGTGCTTCGTAATTCAACTCTATCTCAAAAGATTCAAATCGGCGACGACGGCGTCGGGACAACGAACGCATTCTTTTCTGTGTTTCCTTCAAGAAAACGAAGAATGAAAAAAATGTTCAAACGAAGCAAATAATGAAGTGAACTTATATATTTGAAGTGCGAGTTACAGATCAACGGGAGAATTGAACCTCGCACTTATCTGGAAAACTAAAGCAATAGACCAATTTCGATATATTAAAATTCAGTCCTAAACAAAAGGCATCAACTCGAGGCTCTGGGGAATAAATGTAAGGCTTTGTATGAGTTTATTCCCCAGAGCCTCGGGATGATGTCTTTTGTTTAGGACTGAATTTTAATATATCGAAATTTATTTATTTATTTATTTATTTATTTATTTATTTATTTATTTATTTACATTATTTATACAGAAATTCCAGTTCAGCATAGCTGGTTTAAATGGAGATCTGTACAAAATGATATGAATAAATAATAAAATATAGAAATGAAAGCAAAAAATCATTCGAAGAGTTCATGAAGGTGAAAAATTAACTAAGATGATTTAGATGTTTCTTGACTCTCAGTTTAAAACTAGTGAGAGACTGATCATGGCGTAAGTTACGAGGAAGAGTGTTCCAGGATTTGGCGGCATTGTACTTAAAAGATGTTTGAAATTTAGTAGTCTTGGCAAGAGGCAGGCGGATAAGGTCTTTGTTCCTAGTGTCGTAGTTATGGATCTGCTCCGAGGAGTGGAAGTCGTCTAGTAGATATGCTGGAGCCAAGAAATTGGTCTATTGTCTATAATAGACACATGAAAAATTCAGGTAGCTCTAACGGGATTCGAACACAATACTTTTGTGACGCCGGTGCAATGCTCTTCCAACTAAGCTATGAAGCCCCTCAATTGGAAGCAGGGCAATTTGTTGAGCAAAATTGGTAGAGCGTTGCAACGGCATCATAAGAGAACATGGGTTTCAATCCCTTTAAAGTCACCTTAATTAATATATTTTTCGCGTTTGTACGACAGACAATCGTTAGCTTAAATTGTCCACATAAGTGTGAGGATCAAGTTCTCTTTTTCTAAGCATGTAAAATGACACTTGTTTCGAGCGCTCATGAAGTCAGTGTAGCTCCTGGTACTACTATTAAAAATAAGCAGGCTTGGGTCAAGCGAGCCTCGCTCTCGAGCATTTCTCAGTCTTTCTTGACTCTTGAAAACCAATGAACCTTCACATCGTTTGAGAACGGGTAAACCCAACTAATCACTCAGTGAAAAACACAGTTGTCCCATAAATTCACCATAAATTTGGTTTAATTAATAAAACGAGTTGATACGGATAAATTAATCACCGTAAGAGAATTTCAACTTGATTGCAAGGCCTTAACCAGAGAGAGTTCGTCTGCTAACAGAGATATCTTTTTTTTTTGCGTCGGCTGAGCTGACGCGAGTACGCGGGAAAAGAGACCTCTGCCATGGGTCAGAACTCTCTTTGATCCAACCGCCGCCCACAATCATGGACGGCACTCTTCAAACCGCATGCTCCATGATATGTTTGCTGACTGTGACTTGAGCCCCCGCACTAATTCCGCTGTTGTTAAGTGAGCCCACACCGTGACATGAAGTATCACGTGAGAATTCGGTCGCTAAGTAACCACCGGGCATGCACATGGCAGAGGTCTTTTTTCCCGTAGTAGTCAGCCCAGCGAACGCAAAAGAATAGAGACCACTGCTAACTGAGAACAGAGAGAAACTAACCCCATCATTACGCTTTGATTGTTTTGGTATGTGATCACTTCAGACGATATTTTCGTCGATTCTTTCCGTCTAAAAAGGACTTATATTTCCACTGTCAACGAGCACAAACCTGTTGTTTCAGAAAAACGTCAGTAAAGAGAAACACAGATGAATCTTCATCGTCGAAGCATTCATCACTGAGGTTTTCCAAAGGTATGTTTGCCGCGTCAAGAAGTTCTACTTGCAACAAACCACTAAAATAAAAAAATAAATACCTCTTATTAGTATCACCCAACTAGTGGACTAATGCAAATCCTGCATTTTAATTGGCTACGCTACTAGAGGACTATTAATAATAGGAGGGAGGAGCGGAGGGGTTGACGCAGTGGTAAGATCTCTGCCTTCCAACC
>OX421451.1:43745515-43748015 GCA_949126865.1 Montipora capitata
GCGCATGTTCTCCTACATAGAGTTTCCCAGAGCCTTGGGTCGATCCGAGGCTCTGGTGACGAGAATGCGTTATCACCAATTTTGTTCTTGGAATGTGGGCTCACATTTTCCATGCCGAGCGACTTTGAGTAATCGCCAAATTATCACAGTGACAGAAAATAATATTTTAGACCACGCTCTCCTAGCCGTTGTCGGCATGCTTGCTTAAGGTCCCTATTTTTTTCCTCAAACTATCGATCTCCTTCGGTTCTCGAGGAAGGTCTTCGACCTTCGGCTCGCGGGCTAGATTTCATTTACAGGTTCGTTAACAGTTATAGCGTGTTCAAAAGATAAAATGTTGACTAGTAATTTTGGCCTAAGGACATCGAGCAAAACTCAGAGTGACAGGCGAATCGAGTGTATTCAGGAGCCCACCAGTAGTAGAAGCCTCCATCTCCCACTTTGTTTCTATGAAGTAACGTTTTTCGTGACCTATCAATTTTTAGAACCATTTCGCGCCATTCGTTTTCATGGTAAACGTCAATAACAATTGAAAAGCTAAGGGAACGCGGAGGCGTTTTCAAAACTTTGAGCCTTGTTACCCGCATTCGGCCGCCATCTTGGATCGCCCCTTCATGCGGACACCTTTAATTAGCGCGTCAAATTCAAAAAAGTTGTTTCTAAAAATAGATAGGTCAGGGAAAAGGCTACCTCACCTCAGTTGGGAAGCCAGTTGGAGGCTCCTACTGATCCCAACTCTTTTATTCATAAGAAAAATTGTTCCATTCGTTAAGTTTTACATGCCGCCGGTCACATGAGTGAAGAGACTCAAATTAGGATACTCCCCACTCACCACTTTGCCTCGCCGCGACTTCGGTGCGTAAGGCATTATCGCATGCGCAGACGGCTGAATCTCTAAACCGACCATATCAGCATGGCCGGGTCCGCCTGGAATCCAAAATGGCGTACTCTCAATTACCGGTATTTTCCGCATCCTTAACTCCGTTGCACTTGGCATGGCTTTTCGCTTGATCCAGAATAAGTTTTGTATTTTTTTCAAGATGAATGTTAACGACACCATACAAGTGAGGAGAACACCCAGTACCACGATGGGAAGGGCGAAAAGACCAGTGCTCGTCATGGCGAAAATATGCAAGCTCTCGTTGACCTCTAAAAAAATTTTAAAAGGCAAACTTATAAAATCAGGTTTGAACGGAGGGGGGGGGGGGGGGGGGGAGGTGGTGGAAGGGGGCTCAAGCCCATCCCTGTGTAACGCTGCAACCAGCTGCTCTTGGAACCAATGACTTTGAGCCACCAGTTGAGGCGATACCACTAGTTTGAGAGGTCGTTCTCTCGGGCCAATTTCATTGCATGCATTTGTGAAGTAATCAGATTGCGAAGTTAACAATACTTAACAAGAGAGACCTATGAGTTACAGATATCAAGTATAACTTTTCAAGAGGAAAAGCATGCCAAGCATCAATCTGTCGTTTGAAGTTTTCGGTAAACGCAATTCTAAATCTCTCTAATGATAAAGCGGAATAGAGCAAGTCAAGGCTGGTTTACACGGTGTTTTTACAAGCATTAAGATCAAGACCCGATAGTGGCTTTTTCTTTCATCCCGGTAATGCTTATATCACGAGAATTTAGCTACATTAGCAAAGCATAAAACATAAGCCCAGGAAATCAGCTGTTTTTTATGTCAGCGGAAGCACAATGGAATAGTATGCAGCCCTACTCTTTTTAATTTGATTCTGGAGCGCTTGAGTTTGACACTTTCCTTGTGCTCATGTTACAAGTGTGAATATTGTTATGGTTCAGGTTATGGCATTGTGTAAAACAATCTAGGGGCCTAATTACCTACGGTGACAGCGATGGTTACGAAAACTTCACAAGTTTAACACAAGCAGCGATTTCGAGTTTGAAATAAGAAAATGTTTATGTCTCTGGATGGATATAACAGAAGCATCTCTTTACTTTGAAGTCCTCTGAGATAAAAAAAAAACAACGTGGAAAGGATGTTTTCGAGGGATTGTAGGAAATTGCAAAAGCTACCTGCATTTCTGATTCGTGCAGTTTTTTCTTTGATTCAACGCAGTTTTTATACAACTCTTCTACTGGATGATTCATAATTAGTCACAATGTGTGTTCTGTGCACTGAACGGCTTGGAATAATCGCAAAGAACATCTTCGCTGTCGGAGTTCCTTCTTGTTAATGGACTAACAAGTGCGCATGCCATTGTTTTGTACGGTAATTATAACAAACAAAGGTCCTGGGAACAAAACAAAAGTAAACAGAAAAAGTAACTTAACCTACCTTAGATTTTTAACAGAACCTTTTCACAGCAAAGTGGTAAGACATTCCATTGTTGTATTTGAGGAGAAGCACAACAAGTCTTGTTGTGTTCGGGATTGTATGCTAAATATCAGTCACGTTTGCACGTGTTTGCAGTAGAACGATGGGTGCGATCTTTTTAATTAATGCCATTGTCGTAAATTATCATGACAAAAGGTTAATTTT
>OX421451.1:43753015-43800515 GCA_949126865.1 Montipora capitata
AAGCTTAACTAGGAGCACGGACCTGCGAAAGAAGTTCAAGACAAGTTCAAGTACCTCCACTGAGTCCGTGAGGTTAGGAACGTGAAAAGGTTTTCCGAAAAAGTCACTTATTGACTGGAAAACTGCAAAAGAGGGTGAAACTGGTAAAAGATAGATTTCCGGCAAAGCGCTCTGAAATATTAATGGGGTAATTAACGAGAAGATTCCATCACAGATTTGATTTCTGAGTCTTTCGCCGTGCTCTCGACTCCAAGCGTTGTTTTGGCATGATCATACCAACACAGCAAATGAAATGAGCGATAGGGAGTTTCTCGAGAAAAAAGAAGAAAATTAAAATAGCCATTGTAACCATTGAAAAGACAAATGAAAAAAAAAACTTACGTTTTCGAGGCATATCGATAATGATAATGAAGAGTGAAGGTCAGTCTACCTCTTCCGCCTTGTTCCTATATGATTCGAACAAAGGAAAGCAAAGAAACATACTCAATCTACATAAGACATTGGTCGTATTTATACTAGAGGACGTCTAGACGCATTAAACGTCTGGCCGTGAGTGCGACTAATATAATTAATAAGGGACGGCTAGAAATCAAATTAATGATTTTCTTTAAAAGATGCCGGGATTTAATTACCAAAGAGACTGTGTACCCTTCATCGTTAAGTGCGTCTCGCCTTTATTCTATTAGACAGCTTAGACGTCTGAGACGACTAACCATTTGTATAATTAAGGGTGATTTCGATTGGGAAAGCCGGATCTGGATTTTCGGATTTCCAATCAAACACAAAATCTCGAAACAGAATTTTTCGCAGATTTCACTCATTGGAAAACCATGTCAGAAAGGATTTCAATTACCAAGATCCACGACAAAATCCGTTTCTCAGATTTTGTGCTCGATTGGAAATCCGAAAATCCAGATTTTAAGATCTAAATCCAGATTTCACAATCGAACGCACCCATGGTGTACCAAACTAATCTTCCGGGAATTGAACTCTATTTTTATGCAAATGCTTCCTTTTGTTTTAGTAATCCAATATGACTGCTGGTCACGTGAGTGAAAACGCGGCATTTAAGATGAGACAAGTTTCTTAGCAATCACTTTCGACAAAATGGTGTTTGGTGTGTCGATCGAGAGGGTGGATTGGCGTAGAATTTAACTCCATCGAACCTAAAGGAACTTTACTTTGGAAGCATAAAAATTCCTATTTACAGGCATTTTGGATTTTATGACGTCATATGATGGGTGCTATATATTTAAGCGGAATTTTTTGTGTTTAACAAATATTTGGCAGAGAAAAGATGTCATAAATTTCAGAATGGTGGTAAACAGGTACTAGAACAATATTTCCGACCGTAGTCAGCTCAGAGTAACTTCAAACCAGATTCGAAACCCGAAGTTTTTTTGTAATAATTTAATATCAATTTGTCATAAGAGATGCGCTTTCTTGTTATTAAAATGCTCGTCACGATTTGCTTAGGGAAGACAGTCGCAAGTTTAATGGAACAATTCAGTTTAGCAGTTGTAACTCAGTCGAACCCATGTTCTACCACTGAACGATCGATCCATCTGTAACAACACAGAGGGAAAGAAATTTTTTCCATTCTAACCTTGCAATGTTCTGTGATCGTTGGTTGAACCATGGTTGCTGTCAACATTGGCAAACTTTCCTTCTTTTTCGGCAACCATAAACTCCTAACCTCTTTTCTCTTTTCTTTCTTTTTGCTTTTCGCCATTTTGTCTTCATTTTCCTTCGAAGCTCTCCTGTCTCTTGTCGGTGCGTACAGTCTCTTTTTCGAAGGTTCAGGACTAGAAGACGACAGAACTATATTTGGGGGGAAAAGCACTTTAGTCTCGGCGTCCCCGGCTCCTTGAGAAGATTTTTTTGCAAAAATTCTGAACGCTAAATAAATGAGAATTGCAACCACCGAAAAGCCAGCTGCGAAGGAACCAGCGATGACATAGCCTCGCATCCTTCAGCTGAAAGAAGGACAAAACAAAGACATCAGGAAGCATAACTATCTTAAGAATGAATAATTAATTGCAGCTAAAACAATAATGGCTGGAAAGATATAAGAACTCGCACAATGACAATTAGCTTCAATAACCATCAACTTGACATAAAATTAAACAAATCGATTAAGGTGGTTTTAAAAACAATGTTCATTGTTTTGTTACTCGACTAAAGTTCAACCGGGCTTTGCGACCCATTTCCGTGAAAAGTTTCTCAAAATAAAGGCATACCAATCACTTGAGATCTCCCTGATTCTTCGAAATTAATTTAGTAGGACCAACTGGATGATATTTCATCCTGATGAAAAGAAATATCGATGCTTTCTTGAAGGCTTACCACGTGGTAACTTCAGACTTGAAGAAGTGTGCAGTGTTAATTAAATTCGTATTCAGTTGTACAAAGCACGTGATCCATGGAAGCGGAAATATCCCACGGTTGCGAAAAAGTAACAAGAGTGCGTCAAATTGGTGGGAAAGACTATTTTCACTCCAGTTGAAGGATTTCTCTTATGCCAATTCTTAACTTTTTCTCTTCGTTTAATTTTATTATCTTTTAACTTTTACAAAACGCTATTCCTATTGGTCGAGGACCCATTCAAAAAATCCCCCATAACATTTCCAGTTCCACGGAAATTGTTCATGTAGTCATAAAGTAATCATATTATCAGAGAGAGAGTTAAATTTCATTTTATACTTCTTGTGAACCAAGACGTGCATCTCGTGTCAAGGTATTCCCCTTAATGATATGTCCTAGCTTCAGATGTTTTCTGCAACGCCGCGGTAAGTTGAAATCTCGGCATGTTTTGACCCAATAACTGCATCGCACAACTCACGTAACTAATTGCGAACAACACATCGTCGACTTACAATTACAGAGTTTGGTTTAAATGTATAATTATATCCTGCTTCGCTTTAATACTTTCGGGCTGCTCAGGTTTCTTTATCATTTTTTGGACCTCTAAACCTTCAAGATGAGATAGTTTTGTAACAACCTGAATAATTTAAAACTGACGAAATCTTATAATACAGACAGTCAGGATTTACGGCTGGACTTTCATATACAGGATCCGAAATAATTAATGTTTCTTTTGTCCTCCGCCATTTTAGTCCAGTACATGAAAGTGCAAAAAAAAAAGGAAGTTGTCGTATCGCCCAAGCCATTTCTGCATACGTTGGAGAAAGAAATTACGATTGTTCGACGTAAGAGCTTTGCTTCATAGTAAGACGTGAAAACCAAACGAAATTGTACAGTACGAAGAAATAACGTAAGAAATTAAAGAAGGCATCGATAAAAAACAAATAAAAGGAAACTTGACAAACTGATATTTTGGTTTCGGATTTTAGCTTGTTCTTCAGAAGATATCGAAAGGTGCGGTAAATTTAGTAGCAATGTGTGGATTTACCTTTTTTGCAGCGCCGTGGTCAATTGGTCAAGACTCGGCAAAAACCGAGCTTTTGTGACACATCGTAGGACAACTACCGTAAGCCGCTCGTGCATGCAAATGAATAATACATCGCACCTTTAACCTCGTGCGGTCGTCAATTTGGAATTTAGAATCGATCGGTTCCGCAGAAACTTTTCGTCATATTCGATTACTCCAATTGTATCACAGCAGCATTGACAATCTGTCGTGTAGAATCTGTTCAAGACGCAGTGAATGTATCCCCAAAGATAGGTTCAATTACTTCTGCAGGAAGGGTAAAGGGTAAAGGCTATCACCTGTTACCTAGAAACTCAACATGTTTGCGGAAACCACAGATTCGAAAACAGATGAAAAGTTAAAGAAATGGCTTTATCAATTTATGGTGATTCGAGGATACTAGGAAAAATGCGAGTGCTCCTTTTGGGGAGTCGAACTCTACCACTGGACTGCTCAGTATGAAAGACTCGTTGAGGTAGGCTTTCATATTATTATTATGAGCCATTAAAGCTTGTAGTTTTAAAATCAATACTTCACCTTAAATGACAGAAGATCAGAATCGTTTGCACCGAGTGTTAAACTGGCATTCTATCCTTCAGTCCCAAATACTTAGAGATGTGACTTTCGTTGGGCGTCAATTTCATTTTGACAAGAAGGTAAGTTTGACAACAAAGTAGAAAACAAGTAGAAACCAAACCGGAAAATTCCAACTGTCATCGATCATCCCAGTCCGGTTATAACGAGGGAATCAAGAAAGCAGGAAGTTTTAAGATGCCTCATGAGCAACAGATCGAAACTCCTTAAAGACGAAAAACCAGGAAATTTCCTTGTATGTGAGCAAACAAATTCCTTCCGCTTTGTCTTGGTTTCAATTATTCCAAATGTCACGGTTTCGTTTGCTCTTTCGTTCACTTACCGCATTTTGCGAGAGTTTCGTAAATGTATCTAGTTCAATGGTTCTCGAGCACAGGTTAAACTGACCGGTTGTGCATACTCGTTTGCCATGACTTTGCCCCGCTGTTTTCATATTTTTTTCTTACTCTATTATATAAAAGGTATTAAAAGTACCCAGCTGCCAAACGCTGGTGTCCTCACGAGCAAAATCGTAACGAAAAACGCGCTAGTTATTGAAAGTTAAGCAAGTTTCGGGAGGAAAACTCGCGATGGAACGCCCGGAGGTATAACAGTCTTCTTTGTTCAATTAGACGTGCCTGTGAATACTTTGAAAAAATTGAGACGCATCTCAAAAAAACCAACCGAAAAAGGAAATTATTATTAAAAAGCCATTTCTGCCCTGATGTCATCAAAACTACAAACCCTACAAAATGATATAAAAACCTTTTTTTAAATATCCTAATCTTTTTTATCACAAAACCTCTTCAGGTAAGAAAGACAATCAAACGTGCAACCACATAGCCATTTTTCGCTTATTGCCACATGGGAGACTGTTCGTACAGGAAGAAAATCCGAGGGAAGAATGAGAAAGGAACGCTTATAAATTTCTTTCAACGACGGAGCTCGCTTTTCGTGACTTAAGGGACAACAAAAATTTCGTCCGGGTTTAATAAACGTTTTTGCCATAATTCCTGAGTTCGTTCATCTTCTGCGAACAAGCCAAACTGTACGTGAATTCATTTTGGTGGACTGTGTTGAAGCCTTGACGGAATTTGCTGTTGCGTGTTACGTTTTCCTTAAAACGGGAGATTTGTACATATTTTTATTGCCGTGGATTCGAGAAGAAAGGAAAGAAAATGTACAAAAGTTCAAAGCGTACGTGGAGAGCTATGATATTGTCTGGTGGCGCTCTCGTTAAAGTCGGAGAGAGGCAATGGCAAGTGCGACGCTTCGCGCAAATTGGTTTCGCCATTTAGGGAGTTCGCGCCAGCTAAACACTGGTTGGGGCTAATCCCAAGTTATGGACTTGGATGTGAACCAGGAGGGGACAAGGGTTGTTCCGTGCTGCGGATAGCGGTTTAAACTGTGACAAAATGGTAGGGCCATTATTGTTTCCTGTTTATTCTCGAAAGTATGTCTCATTTATTTAAAGCACTTTTTCTCGAGCTTCATTTAATTGATTGTTCCTCACCTTAACAGCGAAAAGGCACCAGAGCAAAATCAATTTTTGACAACTACCTCGCTCTCGTGAGATATATAGTTGTTACTGACAGAGCATGCTTCAGTAAAAGACACCCTAAAATATAAGGCTTGAAAATGCTTAAAAACAACATCATAAAAAAAATGCGATATCAGCTGAGGTCAACACCGCCCGCTAGTTTTAATTGACTCACCCAATTATATGTCGGTAGTGAAAAGTTGAATCATCCACGGCTTTCGATCCGTCTTTCTTGTTTTAAGTTGTCCCGACGAGTATATTAAATTTGTAAATGATAAAACTTCACACTTTGATTTCAAAGCTGTAAAGAATAAAGACAATATACTCCTTAAAAAATATTGCCTTCATTAAGGGAATTTAACTACAAGAGAACTGATGACTTTGTTAGGATTTTAAAATTGTACTAATTTCTTCAGCTGTGTACAAAGATCTCACACTTAAGTTTTCCGCGTTCAGTAAAAGATGTGAAAAAGTGAAATTAAGATAGCGTTTTTTCAAATTTTACCAGAGTGTAATATATTGCAAGGTCTTTTTCAATTCCAACAGTTGAAAATAACAGTGACTTAAACCTACCGAGTCCGAGAAGAGGTGACATGATCAAGCGGTAGCAAAACTTTTCCCAACAATTTCAAAGTACCAAAACTTTGTCATGGTGAAATTCTTAGAGCTGCAATCGAAGAAGGCTATAACTCCGTTAAATCTCTATCTGTTATTTGCGATTATTGATCCCTCAACGGTTGCAACTTGTGTTGTGACATTAAGCTAATTTGAATTGCAAAATGAGTAACGTTTTTTTCCACGAACCCTGAGGCCGGATCAAAATTTGAACAAAGGGCGCTTCGTAAACATGCCGAAACATCCAATCGAATATCTATCATGTTAATAAGGAGTGCACGACACACCGGTTTTTTCTTGTTCAATTTTAAATGAATGCGGAAAAAAGAGACCAGCCTTAACAAAAAAGCAGCAGACATCTGGATGAAATGCAAACGAACGTTGTTCAACCGTATTAAACCACAACGGTTTGGTGGAATTGTATAATTGGGAAGTTCTTTAAGACATAACGGAATATACAACCACTCGATCGATGTCCAATATCATTCGAAGAGAAAGAGTAGTAGTCAGTCACGCTCGTGACTCTAAAGAATTTTGTCTCCTGAAAATTTATTAGTAATTAACCGCAACATAGCTTTATTAAGTCTACATGATTGTTTTGTTATGATCAAAATCATCAAATGAAAGAGAGTGTAAATACAAAGCACTGTTTCGAAACTTGTTCCGCTGTTAATTGCTGACTGGCGGGTGTTCAATTCGAGATATATGAACTTTAAAATATGATTTTCGCTGATGGTTCCTGATGAATAGTGAATCCGCCGCTCCAGTCCATAGCTGTGGTTAACGACCAAGCGGCTCTTTAAAAATGAAAAGTTCGTTTGTGGTCCCCGACAAAGGGCTGGAAAGACCCAGGATTTCCGAGAGACGATCAGATCCTGACGACTGAACGAATTTGGTGACCAGCTGGAACTCAGAATAATCTGTCATTTAATGGAGCGGGATGTTTAAACCAGTGATCCACTGGAAACTGAAAAGCAAGGTTGACTGATGATCTGTATGGTTCGACTAGAGGTGCACTCCTTGAGCATCAATCTGCGTAACTGTCAACACAAGACTGGTTTTCACTAGCGACGGAGTCGGAGTCGGAGTCGGAGTCGTAAACAGAAGCGCAGAGCGACTCGATCTAGTGAAAATCAAACTGTTGGAGTCGAAAGCAGAATGCCGATTCCGCTTATGACTCCGTCGCTTACGATCCAGTGAAAGTGGGAGTCGGAAGCAGAAGCGGAAGAATAAACCAATGACAATGCTCGATTCCAAGCATTGTGATTGGTTGGTTCTTCCGCTTCTGCTTCCGACTCCGCGACAATCTAGCAAAAATAAAGGCAGACCTTTTAGAGGAAACGCTGAAATGTTTTTGGCTCACTTGTTTAATGCGGTTTGTTAGCTGCCAGTAGTCAGTTAAGGAGGCGCGGTGGCCTCATGCTTAGATTGTCGACTCCGAATCGAGTGGTCTGGGTTCGGGTCCTGGCCAGGGACATTGTGTTGTGTTCTTGGGCAAGACACTTTACTCTCACCCAGGTGACGGGTGCTCGAATCCTGTAGGTTTCCATGGTATTTAACACTGGTTAGCGCTAACCATGCTTCGAGCAACACGGGCCAGGTGTATAAATGGTTACCGGCGAAAATGCTGGGGGTAAACCTGCGATGGACTAGCATCCCACCCAGGGGGGAGTAGAAATACTCCTAATCGCTTCATGCTACGGAAACCGGAGATAAGCGCCGGCCTGATGGGCCTTCCTAGGCTCGTAACAGAGACTTTACCTTTTACCTTACCTAGGAGTCAGTTAACAATTATTCCACTAGCGCGAGTTGGATATGAGATGATAGGTTAGCTATAATAACCTCATATCCAACAAGCGCGAGTGGAATTATTGTTTTATTAAAAACGCCCACAAATTATGAATAACTCGTCCCTACTTTATTTTGTAAAACGAACAACAAAACTGATGCGTACAGATACTGATATTTGTAGAGCATAGCTCATATACCATGATGGCTAAGCCAATCAAAGCTCGAGAATGAAGATTATTATCAGCTTAAAAGAGGTATCATCTTGAAGTAATCAAAAAAATTCTCATGACAACCAAAAAAGAGATCTATGGCACTAGTTAGAAGAACGACTATTAGATCATGGTTCCTTCGTTCATGCAGAGGCACTTAATCGGTCTGAAATCAAAGCAATCAAATGCGGCATAACTCCGGGCCCCAACCAGCCACTCCCGTCCCGTCCTCGTCCCGTCCTCGTCCCGTCAACGTCCCGTCACTCACGGGCTTCATGTTTCTAACGTTTTGAGTAAAGTGTTGTGGTTTTATTGATGAATTACCCTTCATTTCAATTCAATCGTTTGGCAATAGTAAAATGTTAAATTATCTGTGTTGATAAGGTGGATTAAACACCGCAAAAAAGCTCAAAATCATGACTTTTCGAGCTTTTGATAGCTCTTGTCAACAGGCCAATTGAGCAATAACAGTATTCTCGCAGGCGTCCAAAGTCTCGAGTTTGGATGTTTGTCATTTTCTGAACCTGAAATGTTTCTAACCAGCGTAAGGGCTTACTTCAACGTGCATTTATTTGTTAGTGGAAGTACTCATCAACTTGCAAATCACTTCAGCGATGTTTCGAGGGGAACAGGCTTTTGCTTTTGTGAGTCTTTAAGCTATGCTGTGCGAAAGGTCGTTGTGTCCCGTGTCAGGGTGGACAACAAATACAATGGACGAGATACTGAAAGGAGACGCCATGTATTTGAGAGCTTTTGAAAAACAAGCTATACTAGATGCTGATTAATCAAATCAATCGCCCACTGAGGCAAACAAATCAAACGAAATGCTCGTTGAAGCACGACTTCAAACAACTGAGTATTTAATTCAAACGAAAGACAGAACAAACATTGATCCGATTTTATAACGATATCAACATATTAACACTGATCAGTGCCATTTACATCAGGCATACCCAAACAAATTGCGCGCAAGTCAATCAAATACATAGATACAAGTATCTTTAGATTTCATCAAAACATGTATGATTTGCGTAATTAAACAAATACTGTAGTCCTTCACTTTTTAAAATGATAACTTATGTCGCACTCTTCACTTTCTGTCGCAATTCCCTGGCATCACTACAAAAAATTGTCGCAATGCATTTTGGCCCCTTCAAAAGCTCACATTTCATAGATAAAACTCGAACTTGAAAATAATTGAGTTGAGCTACCCTTACTGGGCTTTCTTCATTTATTCATCGTCGCAAGTTCACAATTACTGTCATTTTCTTTCTTCTCACGAGTACCCTCGCAGCACCTGACTTCCTATTAGCAACTTCTAGTTAAGTAATTTTAATTAATTAATTAATTAATCTTGACACCAAATATTGGGATACTCGCCAACCATTTGTGGCATTCGTTTATCAGATAGTTGTAGATACATCCTACCAAAACGCCTGCCTTTTGACATTTTAAATTTCCTGTCAACATGTTTTTAAATAGCTGCACGTTCCATTTGCAGCACATTTCTCTGACGACCACTGCACCTCACGAATTCTGACGTCGCGTCGAATTTTGGCGCTTTAGATAAAAACTGTATTGGAAGACGCATGTTACAACTTGAAGGCCGTGAGTGCTTTAAAGCAAGAAATTTTGACGTCATAACCAAACAAAACTGTTTTTTGAGCTTTGTTTCCCTACTCGTATTTCAACGCCTCGTGTAGTGAAGTAATCAATCATTGCATTGCCACAAGCGAATCTAGTCCGTTTGCATCTAGTTTAGATTACACATGGAGTATGTAGTTTTCACGAAAATAATACTCCTGACGAAAGGGGTCATAGTGCATTTTCAAACTCTATAGAGAAATTTTAAGTTCCTACTTTGCTTCAAAAAGAGTAAATCAAAATGAAAGAACATAAAGGTCTCCTTGAGCCGATTGTGTTTAAACGTCAAGCATGTTTGTCCGAAACGATTTGAGGTTTACATTCGAATCGAACCCTGCTGTCGATTAACTTAACATCTGCGTGTCATTACGTTTCAAACATTTATGTGGATGCTATACAAGCGAGAATAGCGCGTATGTTCGCCTATAAAGCCTTGATTTCTATCTTAGACCACTTTCTCATAAGAAGGAAAATTCGTAATGTTACCTGAAGTGGGAGTCCTTTTCGTTGAGCTTGTCTTCACGGTTAAGTTAATTGCTGCAGTCCATTTCTAAACTCAGTTGAGTCATTAATAATATAAAGAACCGTACTTGATACTCTGACAGCTGAAAAGCTATTGAGTTCGTCCTCGCGATATCACAAAACTCAAGATTCTAAATTTCTGTGGCAGAAAATTCGAAAGATGATATCTGAGAAAGAGAAGTCTGTCTCGTGTTACTGTGGGAAGTCAGTTGAAATAGGACCCTATCAAAACATAACATTAATTAATAGCTGCTTCGATTATTTCAATTTGGTCGATTTTTAAGGCTAACAATTACAATCGACAGCCTCGAGTCCATGTAAGGACATGAGTGCTATTTCAGAAAACAACGCTCCGTCGTAATGCTTTGTTTATTTACAGTGTTTGTGTGCTGTTTCAGTTAGAAGTGATAATATTGTCATGCGAGGGCGAGATATCTTGAATGTATAAATCAACATGGGCTGACCGCTTAGTAACACAGGGCGCCCAAGAGCAGAGAAATCAAACTGACCTTGTATCCTTTACAAAAACTGGTTTTTCCTGCCACCTTTGAATTCTGTCCAAAGCCGTTGTTTATGGAAGACACATCTCGAAATTTTAAACCATTTTCAAAGGAAGTTAGTAGCACTAGATAACGTCTAAATTATCATTGCTAGGGGGCTTGGGTTTAGAGACAAATTTTAGTACAGGTAAGGTCACCCTGCTGATCGGGTCTCGTAACCACACGCGGTTTGCAAAACACTGGGCATCGAGTCTGCGCAATGGAAAGGAAGCGACACTTCCCACTTCTTTGTTAAAAAAGAAACGAGGTGATGTTTGAAGACCTTTTCCAGCGTCTGAAAAGGTCCTTTCCATTGTGCCCATCTAATTTTCGGTCCTACTTCTAAACAAAAACCTCAAATCAATGAGAGCAGACCGAAGTAAAGAAGGCGTGGAGCAAATTCGGAAGAAGCCATAAATGATGGTGCAAATGAGATTGACCTTGTACTTGCGAGGTGTGAATCAATCTCATTTGTTCGTAGAGACCAATGAGGGTCTTCTTTCGGTAAACGGATGTCATGTTTAAAGACAACAACGAAATTCCCTTTTTAGATATTCTTGTCAAGCGCTTCCCAAACAACACTTTCATGACATCTATTTACCGAAAGAAGTAACCTGAGGCGCCTCGCCTCGACCCAAGCCCCCACTCGCTTTTCCCACGCAGTTGTATTCGTTTTCCCGACTATCTGAGAGCCTGAAACAGGCTACGAAAGAAGACCTCACTAGCCTCTTCACCAAATGGGATTCATTGACACCTCGCACCCTCACATGTCGCTGCTTCAGAATTTGATCCGCACGACTTCTTTAAATCAGTCTGCTCTCAGCGGTCTGCTAAAACCTCTCCTTCAAAATGCTTACCCTCAAGGAATAATCACATACAACATAACGATGTTCTGAACAAAAACCTAAAAAATGTAGCACGTTTTTGTCTTGTGCATATTCTGTCTTGCCAGCTAGCGCATATTTGCTTAATTAAATGATGAATTATATTTTACATCCGTTGTTACGTACCGCGACTTTGTTATCGTGCTAACAATTTCTTTCCAGTTTGCCCAAACTTCGATCAGCCCTGAGTACTCGGTTGGTTCTCTATTCGTCTGTACACTTCAGTGTCTAACTTTTCAGCAAACTACATAACTACCTATCACAACCGCCGGACAACTATCTATCTTGACATTTGTTACCTGTTCAAATGCAATAGTGAATAACAGTTCATGATCAAAAATAAAAGACAGACTGCCTCTTTTGTCAATCAAGCAGTTTATGCCAGCGCGCCACTGGCTTATTGTTTATTCGCATCTCATTCCAGTGTTCAAATTGATTCCCCGTTGAAGATGGTCCTAGAACTATTTTTCCTATTAACTCGTCCTCAATTCTCTTGGCATTCTCATTGTTCACGGCCAACATGAAGCTCGTTTGGTGCAGAATTCCGACTGGGATGTGAAACGTCAGAGTCTCGTTAAACACTGGGCTGCTATTGGGTTCCTTTGACACCGTCTTCTTTTGCTTCAATATTTTGGCTTGGTGGATGAGTGACACTTCAACATAAGCAGCTACGAAAGAGGCTTAAAACAATTAGCATTTTATTTGTGGTACGGGATAAATAGGTTCTTATACAGTACTTAAAAGAAATTAGTTGAGTTGGTGAGTGAGATCACTGAAAATATCCACATGTGAGGCCAGTGTCCGATTCCCGGAGTTGAGGTTACACCTAGGCTGACTTTGTTGGTTCTTTACACTGCTTCGAGAGTTTTCCCGCCGTTGTTGCATTTTCACTTGACGTGTAGGCTACCTTATAAGTAGAGCATTTTTGCTCGGCTCAGTGTAAGATTAAAGATATTCTCCAGATTATAACTTCTTGTAATTGTTCAAGAAGAAACTATTTCTCGTTTGCAGCTGCGTAATACGACGAGCATTTTGATGTCTAACCGACTGAAAATTGCGCACATTTTTTTTTTGGCACCTGAACAGACTTGAATTCCAAAAGTAATCTGAGAGGTGTAAACTATCAATTGATAATAATTAACAATTATTCGCCGAAGGCGAAGTGATTATCGGTGAATATTCACCGAGACGAAGTCGAGGTGAATATTCACCTATAATCACTGAGCCTGAGGCGAATAATTGTTTTAGTATAAATACACAGGTGATTATTTCAAAAAAGAGAAAACAAAAACATTTCAACGCGAAATCATCTTCACTTACAGTGGCAAAACGACTACTGGCAGCCATTTTGTCCGTCGAGGTGATTATCGGCTGATAATCCGAGATAGCGAGCCAATGAGAGCGCGCGATTTTGTATAATCACCTGTGTATTTATACTAATGATAATTAATTAAGTATTATTTAGGGGGCAGTACGGCCCAGTGGTTAGGGCGCTTGCCTTGAGATCCGAGGATCCCGGATTCAAGACACGTTCTGACCACTCGTTGAATTTGTTTCCGGTAGTCCCAGGTTCAATAGCCAACTAGCTTGCCTCCGGCCAGTTGGGATTCGTAACAGTTGTTGTTGAATGTTCTATTCTGTGATGGTTGTGATTCATTGGCCCTGAAAAGCCCCTATGGGGAGTGGTCAATTAAGTATATGGATATATGTAAGTGTTTATGAGGGGAACGTAAGGGTGCGTTATATTGACCGTATTTAGGAATAGGAATGCATGGAATAGAAGTTAGAAATCCTTCGTTTTTACAGAGATTCAAATTAAAATTGCCAAACACCTGCTAAAATGATATTTTGCAGATATCTTTATTATCCTTTTTGTTTCAAAACGCCAGACATACCGTTTTAAATTCATCGCTCCAAGTATTCTTATTCCGGAATAGGGTAAATCGAACGCACCCTAAATTTCCAAGGTGGTTTGGATCGCAAATGGCAGCCATATGTGCAGGTCATATTCTTATTGAGCACAAAGGATTCACAGGTGGCTCCACGATGCCTGTGGAGCAGGCGGGATTCTACACGTGGACAACTAACAACATAAACATCTATTAACAAGAGAATACTTCACATTTGTTTCCAACGTTATTGTTAGCGTGAGTACAGTGCAATTACTATTATAACCTATCTACTCAGGAACAACTCGCCTGGATCTTCTTTGTCCTCACTTTGAGGAAGATTTCTTGCGCGGATTATCACTATCGTTAATCTCTCCGTGAGTCTGAGATACCCAAGGGATATCATTAATTCTCCAAGGACACCAGATGCCTGAAAGTTAATAGAAAATAAAATGATACCACCCTGCTTGGCAGAAGGGATCTCCTCGGTGTTTTGTCAGGCATGCGCACAGTGACATCAAATGCAACGTATCTTCCACTTTTCCGTCATTGAGCAGGAGTTAAAATTCAAACTGGTTATAGCGGGTTTTAAACCGGTTAAGAGTTAAATCAATCGTCCAAAGTTCCTGGCGATACTGGGGAGTTCCACGCAGAGGTTTACTTTGCAGTGTACAGTTTCTCTGAAAGGATGAAGGAAAGAACGGTGAACTTAAAATAACCCAAAAAGCATTTCAGCGTTGCCACGTTCACGAGGTATTGTGCAATGTTATTGCGTAATAGCTATGACGTTATTTTAGATGGGCATGCGTAGGAGTCCATCAAGGCAACAGGCCTGCATGCGCGGATACTACCGCGTAGTTTGAAACTACAACGGGAAATCGCAAATTTCTTTTCGAAATCTAGACTGACTGTGCAACCAAAAGTGCAAAGCAAAACGTTACGCAAGATTTCAGTTTGCGGGATGCAATTTTCATTTTGCCCGATACACAACATTTATGTTGTTGACTGTTGTTGCTTCCTCTCGAAATATTATTGATAGCATTCCATTGCATTTTAAGCTTTTTTCTAGTTTCGGACCTCACTGAACGACGAAACTCGCTGCGTAGATGAACGATTTATTCCTATGAAAGGATCACTATTTCCCCAAATTTTTCAAGTGTAATCCATTCCTTTCTGTCTGAAAAAAATTCCGGTAACGCATTTGTCCAGGAGCGCATGAGTCATGGGCTCCTGATTTGTCTAATTCATGGAATGCGTTTACAACATTCGTCTGATCTCAAGAAAATCATTGCATCAACATTTATTTTGCGCAAAGGTTATACAAATATGCACTCGTTTAGTTTTTCCCATTTTACCTTTTGAACAGTATAAATGTCACGGAAAAGGAGTATCTTTCTTGACAAGCTGAGTCCTCGCGCTTCAAGATCAGCCAGATGTTCGGTGTGGTAGCCAAGGGGTTCGTGTTGCGAGAAGCGATCAAAGCAACATAACGTCATCTTTAAGCTCTGGGCCTGCAGTTTCTCGTACGTTATACGAAATTCAAATGTCTCATTAAACTCTGAACTCTTAACTGCTTCTGTTTGGAACGAACGGTGATTCATGGGAAGGATTTTTAACGTGACGTAATAATTGATGTTACTGTCTTGGGCGGACGGAATTTCTCTTAACTGTACCTCGTGGATAGTGACCATTAGAGTTGATCTGTATGAAGAAGTAACAAGAAAAAATGTCCATTTTTCAGGGAGACTTTTTTCTGTATTCTAGTCGTCTACGAGAGCGCGGTCAAAGAACTTTTTCCCGACAATACTTTCGGTACACCATCACGCTCAAGTCACGCACACTCAAAGGCACGTCACGTACTCTACACATACGCTATATAGTTGCACATTCAACGAAGAGTTCGTTCCACTTCAAGTGCAAGGAAAAAACATGTCTAATTTAAACCTTGTAATTAAATAAAACCAGCAAATGACTAAAATTAAGTTTAAGGGTCTAATTTAAAATTACCTTATGGAATCGTACAGCAGGGAGAATTTTATTTTCCCGGCAATTTTCTCTGGGAAGACGTTTGTATCTGGCACTGAATCCAAAAGCTTTTCTTCACTCTGCAAAGAATCTCAAATTCATATTATCTCAATCTCCAATCCAAGACCACATTTTTTACTGGCTAAAAGAGATCTTAGTGGAAATTGGCAATACGGGTCAATTCTAACAAGGCAATTTTTAAAAAGAGGCGATTATCCGTCTAGTTAAGGCCTAATGACATGAAGTGGGGTTCCCCCGCTGACTGAGTCACCTGGCGGCAATCGAGCTACCTTGGGCGAGACAACTTTTCATTCTTTACAATTCGCTGCAGTCAAGCGTTTACATGCCAGACACGGTAACCCGCCTTCCCGAGGCACCCTCCTCGGAGGGCCACCGTTTTGCAATGTAAATGGTTCGTGACGGGTTACCCCGCTTAACCGAGGTGAGAAGACCGCGAAAACATGGCGGCGCGAAATTACTATCCCGGGGAATTGCAGGGCAGCCTTTAACGCTAAATACCTGTGATGTCAGTGCTCAATAAGTTAAATGCAAAATAGTATCCCTAGACACTGAAAAGCGGCCAATAGCGGAACAAGTGATTAAAAAGTTAAACTTGCAGCTAAAACGTTTCTTTTGTCAGTCATCTTGTTTGTTGTGCATAGCGGCCAATTAAAAGATAGCCCACTGGCCATCCCGCGTAGGTGAGTTTCATGTAAAGGCTGGCTGTGTTTTAACCCTCCTAGCCGGGTAGGTTAACTCGGTCAGCCGGGGCACTCTCCCTAAGGTAAACAGGCCCTTAGAGAGTGGATGAATGAATCATTAACTCAGTCATAAAACGATAACTGGTGCTAATTTTACTACGTTACCCTTTGGAGTTCCTCGTAAGTTCTTGGTTGCACTGGAATGCATTTTGTGTCAGCCACTCTCCAGGGGTACCACATGGAGAAGCGCTCCAAAAAGGAATTAGACCCCGAGTCATCGTATCGTTCATGGTCCTTATTTTGAGCCCTCCTGAGAACGAACTTAAACACCAAAATTATGTACAAGATGATGAGGAAGGAGAGTGCGAGACTGACCACCACAATCAAAACTTTGTTCGCATCCATATTCCTTGGTCTTGAATTCTATGAAGAGGCAACAACATTTGTGACAAATAATAAATGTGACCCTCTTCTGAATATTTGGTAATTTTAGTACTTATTCATTGTTCGCTGTTAAGATGAACTTGATAAATGCAATACAAATTTAAAGAGTTATTAAGCCCCATGTACACTACTAGCAAGTTTGTAAGTGTGTAAGTGGAAAATTTGTTTTTCAAGTTTTTCCTTGACAAGTGTCCTTGTTCAAAAGCTTGGTGTGCTAGTTTTTGAACAAGGACACTTGTCAAGGACAATATTTGCTATTGTTTTTTTCTCAGTGCATGAGCAGGCGGAATTCAACAAATCTTGCAATCTGATTGGTTTCGGGAGCGGGCGGAAATGTCTTATCCGGCCCGCTCACGGCGGGCGGAATCCTATTGCGTGAGCTTGTGTGATGACTTTAAATTTCAATTTTTTTTGACACCGAATCTCGTTTACATACAGAAGGTACTTTTTATTAGACTAGAGGTTTGGAAATAGGATTCAAATAAAAATATTTCTCTTTGAAACGTTCAGTTTGCAAGTCGCTTAATACTGCATTCGCTATCTAGCGTGGTGCGAGTCAACAATTAAAAAAGTGATTTCAGAGAGGAAGGGAGAGAGAGAGGAAAAAATAAATAAGTTATTTACCAGCTAAGGATCGTTCCGTATAGAGGTCTTGAAAATGCTGCCCGAGACCCCTGGGAACATCATACTCGGACTTGCTGGATATAAAATGATTATAACCAACTCGGCGCTAAGCCCCTTCTATCACTTCATATCCAGCGAGCCGTAAAATATTTGTTAAGTGTCAAGGAATCCCCAAGGCTGCCTCGTATATAAACTAAAAATGTGAAGCAAATAGAATACGCAGAGCTAAAAGGAATTTTATAAAAAGGAATTCCCGGAGTCGATCTAGCGCTTTTTCCTCTTCTTCTTTTTGATCTCGTGACAAGCTGCTGCGGCCCCCAAATCAAAACGATTTTGCTGAACGAGGCAAGCGGCGCCATGTTTCAACACTTGTCAAGGGCACTTGTCGAGCAAAACGTGCGCATGTGAACAGTCTTCAAGTTTTCCTTGACAAGTGGGCTTGCTAGTGTAAATGACGCTTTAATTTAAAATTGAACTTACCCTATGGGCTTCTATTACTTCCGAAGGCACTAGAACATGTAAGTTGCCTGTGTATTCGTTGTTTTTCCCATCGTATTAAAACACTCAGTTTACACAGTTAGCTTGTTTACTTTACGTTAACTTACGTTAACTTTAAAAGTTGAGTTTCCCGTATTTTAAAAGTCACCTTTGATCAAACCTCGCGTAAGATGTGACTTAATTTCTTACAGTCCAAATGGCCTCACCGTTAACAACAGATGATAGTGTTAGGACGTCTTCCACATAGTTAAGCCGGTTGCAAACGAGCAAGCTTAAGTTTTCCTTGACAAGTTTTGACTTGTCAAGTTTTATTTGCTGCTGTGTCAAAGAAAAACTTGTCAAATTTTTTCTTGATAGGTCGACTTGTTCAAAAGCTAGCATGCTAGCTTTTCAACAAGTACACTCGTCAAGTAAAAACTTAGCTAGTTGCAGATTTCGTTGGTCTGTGCAGGTCGTCAAGGAAATTGAGAAATTGCGGGCTCTCACCATTCTAGTTCTCGGACTCGCACGTAAAATGATGTAATTTCATGACGCTCAACTGAAATGCCCAAAAAGCTATATAAAAACATTGCATGCAATAACCACGTAAATCTGTTGAACAACATAAACGAAATACAGCAGAAGGCAAGAGAACCAAAGATGGACACAAATGGACAAGATTGAACCTGATTGCATTTCAGGTAATCTTGAAAAAAGTCGGCCCGACGTTATTCAAATCGCCTGGATGAAGGTTGTGTTTGCTCAGAATCATCTTGTTTGTGTTGTAACGATAATTCTATCAGTAAAGGAATTCCACATTACAATTTTTGAGTTTTAAACTCGTGATCAACTAAAG
This sequence comes from Montipora capitata, assembly GCA_949126865.1. Lineage (NCBI taxonomy): Eukaryota > Metazoa > Cnidaria > Anthozoa > Scleractinia > Acroporidae > Montipora > Montipora capitata. The sequence goes on from OX421451.1 coordinate 43,771,779, forward strand.
ATTTTCCTAAACACCCTAAAATAACGTGACATACTGAGTCCCTTCAAAGGCGGATGATCAGGGACAATTACTGTTCGTTGGACCGACGAGTTCTGCTACATCTCTTTTCCTGCATGGAATCCCTACGATGAAGAGAAATCTTGTGGAATACCGCAAAGTGGATTCCTATAGGGATCGAAACAAGAAAAAAACTACGTTGCAAACTTGCGTTGCCCAAGGGACAACCTACCACCTCCGATTCATGTCTCTTTCATTGCTCATATTGCAAAAGTAAAGCAAAACCCTGACCACAAGCAGAAACTATGTTTAAAAAAAACGAAAGGTAAAACTGTTTTAGTTTTCTGAAGCCCTGCGCTTTCATTTTTTGTTGTCCTGCTGTGTACTTGCGTTGCTGGCTACAGTGAAAGTTTGGCAAGGCAAACTTGTTCATTTGCTCACACGAGGATATGAAACCTGTTAAGGCAAAACTCTTTAAAGAAAACTTGTCGATGAAAATCGTGAATCACACTTCAGTAGCAAGGAAAACTTGCTCTTGTGTAACCGGCTTTCCAGCGGTTATCAATCACACTCGCCCCTCAATTACAATGATTTTTCATATTTCGAAAGTGAATTTCAGGTGGACGTCAAGCAAGTGGTTCCATGACAAATTCGACTTCCGTCAAGAGAACAGGACTATCGTCATGGAAACATTTGATTGACACCCACCTAAATTTTACTTTCGATATATGAAAAAATGTCGTTGAGGGGCGCGTGTGACTGGCCGCTAAAATCACAAACTGTGAACCGTCCGCCAATTTTAATTTAGTCTCACCTCACACAGTTTCCTCTGGTATTAAATTTGCGCCACAACTTTTGAGGGGGAAACATTGCACAGGAAATATTAATTAACAAAAAATATAGTTTTCAAGTGGTTTAGTATGCAGTAGCGCTGCAGAATTATTCAAAGTTTAATTATTCGTTAAATTAGCGAATATTACACGCAGGAAAAGTTTAACCAATGGTGTGTGACGCAATGTCTTCCAAACTTTCTGTGGCATAGTTTGCTACTATAGTTAGGCGTTGATGAGAGTTTAAGTTCTTAAGAATATGGTCTGTTGACTCAAAATTTAAACCATAAAGATCCAAAGTTTGGAGTGAGATGCACAATTAACATCAATTAAACTGATGACATTTTCGGTTCGTTGGATGCGTAAGGTAAACTTCTTTGTATAAACTTTTCGCGCCAAAATAGATCTCTAATTAACCAAAGGAACGAAGTAAATATATTTCCAAGTTAAGTTGATAGGTACATAAGATTGAGGTTAAATAATATTGGTCGCGAGAATGACTTCTTTGATTGAAGGAAAAAATGATGCTCGCATCTTATCTTGACCTAACCCTGATTTAGGGATCTTCAGGAAACACTAATTAATTTCGCTACTTGTCTAAAAACTAGCTTTTGCATGACAAACAATTTCCTTGATAACGGCATCATAATTTCCTTGAGGCGCAAAAATCTAAATTTTGTTTAATTCTATCCGGAATATGAATGAAGTCAAAGGCTAGCTAAAACTGAGGGTTGTAAAGTGTGAAACCTTTAGTATGTTTGGTTTAAGATCTTGAGCAAAGGAAGCAAAAAGAACTTAGCCGGCCTGGCGTTAGAATCTAGAAAAATGGTGGCACTGAAAATATGGACTGCCAGATAAATGACGGCGAAAAAAAGACAGAGCCTAATTCAACTGCAGAATGTTTCTGAAGCTAAAACTGTTCGATTTCATTCAGTACCAACCAAAGAGTAATTCAATGATAAATTATGATGCCGTTTGCATATTAATTTAATACATCATAATATTTAACAATAGCAACTGCATGGATATTTCAACCTCTCCATCATATATCGATTTCATGGGATCTCGAATTTACAACAACGTTCATAATCCCAAAAAGAAATAAATGCGTATTTTCCCGTTCAATACAGAGCAAAAGGTATCAACATACTTTAGGCTACAAAGGTATACCGTTGAACTTAAAAAAAAAAATAAATCAGAACGTTGACAAAATATAATTTGTTAATTAAAATAACTAAAACTCAACTTACCTTTCGAGGTTCGAGTGTAAGCAATAATTATCCCAACGCGATTCTTCGAGCAAGTTACCAATGGTCAGTGTTGTGTTAATAAACTATTGATTGCTGGTGTTTTCGAGGCCTAACAGAACAGTCTGTGTCTCGAGCTCCTCGAGCTCCCTCACACCTTGTTATGGAATTCAACGGTTTCCAAAATAAGTCGACTCGATATCCTTCATGGAGCCCTTATCAGCTAGCCATTTTCAGGGCTTTCAGTTGACATTATAATTGTTTCGCTCCTTGATAAATCGTATGCATTGGTTCCAAATAATAATATTATGGCTCTGAAAAGCGCGCACGTTCTGTGGTTCCGTTAAAACAATTCAACGTTATACATATTCATATTGTCAAAAGTTACCAAAGCGTGACTTTTGACAGAACAGCCTGCCTTGACTTCTGCCTTGAATTGTGCGAGGATCATTTCTCTCTTTTATGATTTTCAGTTTTCTCTCGAACCGATAATTTTGCGTTGTCTGGTGGAAAGATTTTGCGTGGCGTATACGTGAAACGATCTGAAAACGGAAAAGGTGAGAGGTTTCTTAACGCACGAAAATTCTGTTACCCTAACCAGGGCCGTAGCCAGAAAAATATTATGACTGAGGCAATGTCCATAGTTAAATTCTCTACTTAGGGATTCTAGGTGTTTATGATGAGTAAATTTTAAAGACACCACTGGAATCACTCTTTATTTTAAAGAATCACGAAAAAATGACTGAGGCAAGTGCCTCGGTTTGCCTCATACTGGCTACGGCCCTGCTAACTCTTCTCTATCTAAGTTCTCAGAAGTTGCTCGATCTGCGGTCAACAGGAAAAAATGAGATAAATCAAACTCGTTTTTTTCTTGTTTTTGTCATAACGCAACGTTCAGCCTGACAATTTGCCTTTTGCCACAAACGCCATACTAAATCTCTTTAATGCTAATATAATCCACAAATAATTAATAAACCAAAATGGCCTTTCGCATTCAGGTTGTTTTTTCAAAACACGTTAAGTCGCACCACTTGTGTAAGTTATTCAGAAAGTTAAGTGTTCTAGGAAGAATTTGGACTTTTTACTTTATACCTTTTCTGGCTTAGAATCCCGAGGCAAGAGACTGCGGAGTTAAAGATAGCTACGGCAATGATCGAAGGCGTCCAATCAAACCATAACTTAATTAGTTTGCGCTATCTCAAGTATCTTGGAAGTCTTCCGTTTCGTTCACGTTGCGGTACAATATGGGCATGCGTCTTATGGCTGGATTGACACGAACGGTTATTCACTGTTGTGTGCTCGAATGGTTGCCAAAATCTCAAATTTGTTTATTTCATGTCGCATTTGCAGAGCGCTCTAAAAACTGTTCTAAAACTCGTGCCTCACGATATTTTTTATTCTTCATGCAGAGCAATAATATTGGTGCTGTGTGGCGTTGCATTTCCTGTTGTTGAGTAGACATCATCGACGGTTCTCAGAAGCGCTCTTCCCCACTGCAAATTTTCTTTGCAACTTGTTACGGCCGAAAGGTCTCACATCACGAGACGAGTTTTATACCGGGTAACGTTCTTTGCAACTTGTCTCGTTTTCGAGAGTCAAAGAAACATGTTCATTGGCTGATTCCACATTTCCAAAAGTTGTCTCTCTACGTTTTTGGTCGTTGCTAGATGTTTCATATTAAGCAATGTTTGATGCATCTTACGTCGCAATGGCGTTGTGAGACAAGTTGTACGGAAAATTATACGGTGTAATGGCGCCTTAAAAGACGGTTTTCGATGTCGTCATACTAGATCTAAAATTATGCCTCATGCCCTGTTAAAAATAACAAAACCAACGCTACAAAATGTTCTGCAATATAATCTCCCTTTAACCACATTTAGTTACTTAAGGAAGTTCTCCGGTCTTGATTTATGTGTTTTACCACCTCACTATCAATCAAGAGAAGCATCGACAGAAAAGGAGAGTTATTTTATGAAGGAGAAGACCACACCGTTATAGCCAAATAATTTTTATTCATGACATCTAATTTTTTTTTAATCGACAGAGCTACTCAATAATCATGAAACAAATTCCAAATCGCTTTAGTTGAGTCTTCAAGAGTCCAGTTTGTTTAGAACTTGCGAAATCCAAGACTAAGAGCGCATTAACAAGTGATCAGTTTTTCATCGCTTTGAGCTTGAAAAGACTTAACTGAACAGTCACCCTGATAAATTACTTTTATGTTGTAAAAACTTTAATTTTGAATATTATCAGCATCATTAATCAGTCTATATCTGCCTCTGGGTTGGTCTGGTGTGCCAAATTAATTCCGTTTTCGGACTGAATGATCTCAACTTGCAAACAAGTCTTGTAAAAGCGATATTTTTCTGCCATCGCTTGAGTTGCTTTTCCCATCAAGACGTTTACATCTGCTGTGGGATCTATTGATCGTAAAAACAAAATACATCACATGACGGCTCGTAGCTAAGACAATTCTGTTTTTCGACTCATTGCCATACATACCAATGACGACATGAGCTGACAAGAGGGTTTGTCCGGGGGTTAAAGCCCACACATGCGCATCATGAACATTCCGGACGTGATTAATATTCATCAGTTCCCTTTTGACTTCAGCAAGTCTTATGTTCGAAGGCACTCCTAAGGTGCAAAGGAGAGATAATTATTGTTACGTAGAGATATGACTAAAACAAATTTTCAGTGCCTTCCGAAGGCGTTAGGGGCTTTGACGTCGACGTCACCGTCGTCGACCTCAAAGCCCCTAACGTTCCCTCAAAATATAACTTCACTCTATCGAAAGTCTTTCGCAATTCTTCCACCTCGTTCGTACCGTGATGTGGGCGAAGTATCCTAATAATAAATGAGCACAAGCGGTTTTAGAGTAAAAATAGACAACAAAAAGTTCACTGAGACATTTCATAGAGCGAGTTTCAATTGAGTGTCGTAAAACCAAAACCTGATGTAATTACTTTGGCCAATCAAAAAGGACGGAGACAATCCAGAAAACCAATCAAAAATCGAGATAATTACATGTAGCCGACACAAAGCGCGGGAAAATGAGCGCGCGCGAGCCCCGATTGGTTTTGGTTTCACTTCTGATTGGTTGAAAAATATGGCGCGAGAACTTTGAACCAATCACTGAGTGAAATAATGCAAAACCAAAGCAATTCGCTGATTACTTTCGACACTCAATCGAAAACGGCTTTATTCTCACGCACGTGTGGCACGGTTATTTTTCCTCTTTAAACCAATGATATTATTGTTTTGTGGTGTCACTATTGAGTCAACTCAGAAGGACTTGAATAAGAGAAAAGTCAAAATGAAACCGCGCACCGGTCTCTCAATTGGTTGAGCATCGGGCTGCCATGCGGGAGGTCGTGAGTTTGACAGGACCAATACTCAGGATCTTAAAATAACTGAGGAGAAAGTGCTGCCTTTGTAATTACATCCGTAAATGGTTAGACTTCCAAGTCTTCTCGGATAAGGACGATAAACTGTCACCCTTCCGTTAGTCTATGTTCATAAACTCTGTGGGACGTTAAAGATCCCACACACTAGTCGAAAAGAGTAGGGCATGTAGTTCCCGGTGTTGTGGTCTGGCCTTTCCTTCAGCAATGTGGTCTGCTTGGTGTACTGAATCTTCTGAATGGACTACTGATCGATGAGACCACATAACAACAAAAACAGACAGACAGTTACTGTAGTCAAATTGAAGGCCAAGTGCTGAAACTGGTAAATTAGCCTTGCTTTGGCTCAATCCTAAACCTTCCAAGGTCTTACGGTCAATTACATTAAGGAATGTAAAAGCGCAAGATAAAGTTATAGATATAGTTCATTTCTTCTACCTTCCATTAAAACATTCGTCGAGTCTCTTAAAACACTGAAAGTTGACAGAAGAACCACGAATGCACCAAAAAGACTGAGAATGGGATCAGCAATTTCCCATGATGGCTGCAAAGAAAGAATGAGATATTTTTTACTGAAGTTGTCGACGTCGGTAAACCAAAATGGCTACTGGTCACGTAAGCAAAGATATATTAGTTAAGCAATAGGGTACGTTTTCCTTGTTTCAATAGCCTCATCTAAATACGAGGGGGAGTTGGGAAAATTCGAGACAGTTATGCAAACCCTCGACTGAGTCTCGGGTTTGCTTAACTGCTTAACTTATGCAAACCCGACTGCGTCTCGGGTTTGCTTAACTATCTCGAATTCTCCCAACTCCCTCGAGTGTTTATGGAAACACGGAAAAAGGTCCTCTATTGCTTTTATAAATTATTTGTCAAAGATAATTCAAGAAATGAAGGAAAATGCTGTTTTTTTTACTTCTTGATTGAAACAGATTTTCTTGACACACGCTCATATTTCCTACCAACCAATCAAAACGCGCCTCTGACAATACATAACCAACCAAAATTCGTGTGATGTCACAGCCGTGTTCCATACTCTCATCTAAACACAGCTATTGACCAATGAGAGTGCGCGTACTATCCTAATTATTTTATAAAGAGATTTTGCATCACGTTTACGTGAAACGGCAAAAGTCGGCTTGCCGTTTTACGTTTCACGTTTCACGTTTCACGTTTCACGTTTCATGTAAAATGGAGAAAAACCAAAATCTCGCAGTCTTTTCAAACATTGCTTTTAGAAAAAGACGCTATATAAAATGAAAATCCTTACCCGTCAAATTTTGAGAGTTTCGATGAAGCTGATTTGTCGATCAACAGAGAGTCAACGTGAGTTTATAAAGAAAATTGCGGCAAGGAGTCAGTTATGAACGATTTATAACCATGAAACCTAATTTTTGTTCCTTTGGCATACCGGAAAATGGTTTTATGGTACTTTTTTCCCGCAAACAACTTCTCGTTATGTAAAAGAAAACGAGAAGAAAATTTCACGTACGCGGCAAACTAAAAAAAATGCCTACTTTCACGTAGAAACGGAGAGCGGCAGCCGGCAAACGTAGAAAAGGGCAGTAAAATCATGGTCATACGGTCACTTTTGCCGTTCACGTTTCACGAAAACGTATGGCGGCCATGTTGGTGTCCTCCGCTAATCCTCCGGGAATTGGGCTCTATTATCATGCAAACGGTTTCTTTTGTTTCGGTGAAAAAACAAGGTTACTGACTGACTTTTATGGCGCTTAAGCATGCGACGTTTCGGGGTTACAGACGAAATGACCTGTTTTTTTCTTTCACTAGTCTTGACACCACCACATTCCCATTTCCACGTATCTTTTCACTATCAGGACGATTACTATATGTAATAGGACTACATGCTGGTCCAGTTTGGGAATAATTGGATTCAAATAGATACCTCGAACTGCCAAATTGGACTCGGTCAACGGCCTCGTCCAATTTGGCAGTCCTCAGAATTGTTTTCATCCAATTATTTCCATATTGGACAGCATGTAGTCCCATTACATATACTAATCACCGCAAAACAGCACACTGGCAGAGAATGGGGGTTAATAAGCGCACCGTCCGCTTCCAGTGATGCCAGCCTCACCTAGAGATGACAGAATTACCGACGAAAATGACTTTACCTTTAAACACCACTGCCTTGGCATGCAAAATTATAATCTCCGCTTTGCGTCAGAGGCTGAAAAACGTCGCGTGTTTAACTCCCAAATTGACTAATAACACTTACGTTGATTTTAATGAGGATCGCACCAATAAGTACAGCAAAGCTATGGAAAACGTCGCCAAGAGTGTGAAGAAAGGCAGCTCTTATGGTGATATTAGTCTCACAGTGTTGATGACCACTGTGGCCGTGATGCGAATGAACATTCAACAGACAAATGATTCTGAAAAGAGAAGACAAAACAAAAGAACGGGGGTTTAACAAACCAAAAACAACATTTAGTAAATTGCCTTAATTAAAAAAAATTCACGAGGCTTATGAAGATAATAGGAAAACGGTTCGTGTGAGAAAATGGCTTTTCTGTAGGCTGAACTCATGGCGCTTTCCATTTGACAGAACTGACCGGCTAGACCAGGCATTTGGAAGGTTTAACTCTACAACGCATTCAAATTAACACTCTTCCAGGATGATATACTCTCCTCCGGAAGAATACGAGGGGTTATCATGCAAGTGTTCCTTCAAATTGTTGGATTTTCTTTGCAACCTGACGGGTCTGGCTAGCCAGTTCTGACAAAAGGAAAAGCGCCCTCAGTTTCTGTCCGGTGGTGCTGTGCAGTCTCATAATGAGTTTGTGTAGATGTAACAAGGTGTCCCCTTCAATCCAACGGTGATTTGAATAACGACAAAAAGACTTCAGATCAACAAGTGGACACTTTGTGACGCCCATGCAAAATACGAATTATCACACACATGAGTAAAGAAAGAAAAGTAGATGAAGAAAATATTTTGCATCTAGAATTCACTCACAGTTTCTGAGTGTCCATTTATTTTACTTTCTTTTAAATTTGTTGTTTGTTTCCTATTTGATTTTCTCAGGTTTCCGAAATTTATTCCTGTTTGACCTTTATTTCCTTCTACTCTCTTTACTTAGCAGCCGTATCGGGTGCAAAATAAATAATCCAATTAATATTTGGTTTCAACACGGATTGATCCAGTCCTCAATTTTTTCGTTCTCCAAATCGAAAACCGGAATGGCCGGGAATAATCGAGACACTCAATACTCACACAATATTCGCACCAAAGGCAAGAGCTGCAGTCAAAATCATTACGTCAGAATTCACGTGACTATGATGACCGACATGTCCTGGAAATAGTCTTAAAACTGATTCATACACAAGAATACCGGTTAGAAGCCACAGCGTCAGAATCACGGCGCATGCGCCCAAGATTTCTATGAATAAGAGATACTGTAAGTTAGGACAGATTTATTCAGATACTCAATTTGCTATCATGGGACGCTATCTGCAGTATCTGGAGAGGTAGTATTCTCGTCTCAAGAAAATTGTTCGAAGTGCTTTATTTGAGAAGTGTCTTTCTGTGGTTTCATCTACAGAGAACACGTTGACATTTGCACCCACCCTTTTTAGCCAAATAAGAATTCCAATTTAAATATGACAGGACAAAAACGATGGTTTTGTGCTGTTATCCTTCTTGCTATTTTTAAACATAGGGCTTCAGATTAATTAAACTGAAAGGTGTTCATTGCGTCTTCGTTATTGGACAGTTATTAGGGTTTTTTTTGCATTGAAAACACTGTAATCTAAACTTGTTTGTTGTGTGGACGTTTTGATGGAGACGGATGATGACGATGATGATTGTTTCCGCGGAACTTCTCGAATGTCGCTTTTTTTGCTACAATTCGTTTGTTCTACTGTTAACTTTGTCTGAAGTGTAATTGTCCCTGATCGATGCTACATAATTTGTCCGGTTACTCATAAATTTAGTCCGGACTACTGTGTTTTTTCGGATCACATTTTTATCGGGAAGTTTTCGTTTAGAAGCTGGTTTTTTAATATCGTGAAGTCAGGACACCGTTAAGTTAAATCTGGTTAGAATTATTCCTAGGTTTTACACTCCTTTGCTTTCTTTAATTTAGTTTCTTTGCTTTGTACGTCGGAATTTTGTAATTTTTGGTTTTCCCCGTTTTTTTTTTAGACCGAAGGAATGTGGATTTTAATAAACTTCAACGAGCACGAATGGGCCTTAATCACACGTCCGCCATGTTGAGTCCCGAGGAATTGAAAACTTTTGTTTTGCCGCACCGAAACGCATTCTCAAACAATTCTCTCGTGATCAGTAACCTTGTTTTTCCACCGAAACAAAAGAAAACGTTTGCATGATAATAGAGGTCAACACTCATTGCCATCCCTCAAACTGACATTTCCCTTTTTATTCAACTTACACGACGTACAATCTACTTCAGACTTCAAATCTACTTCAAAGAAACAAACATTTCAATGTGCAGAGAACATTCAGATTAGGCGAGCCAAATTAGGCGACCCAATGAGTTGAGCCCGGATCGATTGGTTCTCCTTGCATATTCCAATAACCACTAGACTAAGGAGACAAGCTCCTGGAAAATCGAATTTTTTAGAGTATTGACACAGTGGTACCCAGCAAAACAAGTAAAAACTAACCGTCTTCAAAGTGGTTTTTAGACCTAAATACTGTAGATCAGCGCGTCTTTGCTTAGAAACGCTATTTTATTGTTGAACTAAAGCTCTAATTCTGCCTGTTTTCATTCTTTTTACAGCGATAAGCTTGTCATATTAAGATGGGATATTGCGTCGTGTAATTGTAAGGAAATGTCTAATGTCAGTTTGACGGATGGCCATTAGTGTTGACCGATCATAGATTAGCTGTGTACACCAACACGGCCACCGTGACGTCACGTGAAAACACTTAATTGTTAATGGCCAATATGGCCGCCGCGCAAATAAGGCCCATACGCATGACTTCTATTACAATAATAACAATGATGATGATGACGGTGATGTTGAAAGTGATGTTGATGACGATCAAAATGATAATCATGATATGATACAATGCAAATAATTACCAGCCCTGTAATAGCCAAAAGTTTTCTTTTCGTTCGGTTTCCATCGTGCAATCCACGACGCAATCAGACTCATGACCAAGGAGTTAAGATCAAAGAATTGATGTAGAGCGTCGTTCATAATGGCGAGGCTGTTCGCAATGAAACCACCTGGAAAAAAAAATCATATCAAGTGATACAAAGGTTTCAGTGAAAGTGATGATTGCAGTTATGGAGCAACTTTATCAGTGAAAACAATCAGGCTTGAACTGGACTCGAACCCAGGACCGCCGACCAGTTGGCTCGTTCGAGAGTGCACTGGACTTCTATTGCTCGATGATTTCAAGCCGAGGGAGACAAGGTACGAGTCTGCCAATTATGGGATTAGCAACTATTGATCCACATAGTCAGAAAGTGCACACCATGCGTTACAAAATCCCCACGTTTGGTGTTAAAACACCTAATATTAAGCGAGATACAGCCATTTAAAAACGTCAAAATTTACAGGAAATATATGGCCATCCGGACGTATTTAAATGGCTGCGGGAGTCTCAGTCAAAATTAGCCAGATTAATTAACACCAAAATTGAGGATTTTGTAAATCTCGGTGTGCTCTCTCTGACTATGTGGATCAATAGTTGCTAATCTCATAATTTACAGACTGGTACCTTGTCCCCTTCGGCTTGAAATCAGGCAATGCGGGAAGTCGCAGGTGAGACACCAGCAAATGGTTAGACTTCCTAGTCTTCTAGGATAAGGACGAGAAGCCGGGGGTCCCGTCTCACAGCCCTTGTTCATTAACTCTGTGGCACGTTAAAGATCTCACACACTATTCGAAATCTCACACACTATTCGTTATCATGTCTGACCTTTACAGATGTGGTCGGCTTGGCAGATTGGCATGGAAGGCTTCTGTGTGAATGAAACCACAATTGTGTGTAACAGCCAGAAGTCAGGCTACTTAGCCAAGTGCTGGAACCTCACTCAAACCTCAAACCGTGCGACTGCATAAGTAATACTACATGGTAAACACCGTTTTAAGACATAGGCACGTAACGCGTACAGAGACCCAATTCATATTTCTTTACATAGCTTCGTATTTTCGTTTATAGAAAGACGAAAGAGGAAACTTTGTTGATACCAGACTCGACAAAATTTTCTTTGTTAGTCATAGTATTATGACTGGGTCATTTCCTTGTTTACCCAAGCGCAAGATCTCAACTCACAAACCCAATAAAGGTATTACTAACTTCTTACCAACCGAGCGCGAGGGCCGTACTTGGGAATATTGGCCCGAGGTCGTGGCAGTACGGACCGAGCGCAGCGAGGTCCGTCCAAAAACGACCGAGGGCCAATATTCCCCATTATGGCTAGAGCTAGCTCGGTTGGTAAGTAGTTTATTATATGGTTTTTTAATTACCTTTTGCTTTGTTTTTGCAAGCCCGTAATCGGCCCGAGGGCATTACGGGAGAATAATGCCCTACAATTCAGTCACAATTAGCCAATCAGAGCGCGCGTTATATCGGCTACAAACACAAGCCATATAATAAAGGAAAGTAATACTGCGCTGTCTGAACGACTATAACTAATTATGGATTTCCTTTACTTACACTGCAGCCACAGGAAGTTGTTTTATTTGTCTTTAAGCAGTGAGAAAACTTTGCATTTCAATGACAACGGGGCGAGTGTTATTTGCGTTTTAAAAGAAGGCTTCGTCAACAATGGTAATACAATATCAACAATTTTACCCGATTTTGACTTAAGTCGGTGCGAAGCTACGTAAGTCAAATGAATTATAAACGATTTAAATTCATCAAAAAAGTAAATCCTTTCAATTCACGCCATTCAAGTCTTTAAAAACACAAGTCTTTACGAATTTTCATTCCAATATTAAGGACGTACTCCGTACTGAAGAAATTCAAATAAAGGTAACTGGTCTTCCAAATTTGACGGGCTTCCGTCCCGGCAAACAGTTGGCTGAACTGTGCGAGGACTATTAACGACAAAAGTATAGATTGAAAATCTCACTGACTTGTTCAATGATTTCTTTCAAGAACACAAAAACTGTTGTCGTTTACGCACTTAAAGAAAGTTCAAGGAAATTTATGGATATGGTGTCGGGCGAACTCTGCATAATTTATGATAATTCCTTACGGTAATATACGTTCACCTTGGTGAAATATCGCTGGATACTAATAATGAACAGTCAACGTTCCCAGTTAATAAAATGCCCCTCTTCAAGTTAAACGTACAGCAATCCCTACGAACAAGTCTACAAATCGTAAAAACATTTGATAATACGTCGATCAACATATAAAAGGCAATAATTATTTAGAGAAAACCGTCGGAGTTCTACCTATACTGAAATGACTGCAGGTTATATTCGTTCGTAATTTTCTCTGACTCAGTTACAATCCCTTACCTGCAACTTCACAAACTATAAACAAGGTGCAAAATAAGCAGGCTGTGATAAGCCTTTTCCTCGCATCATTTTCGTGTCGATGTTTCGGTTGTGAAACATACTGACATGCAATTTCTTCATCCGCTTGAGAAAGCTTCGAATATTCCTTTTCCTTCATGACCTTTTTTCTCATATCTTATCCAGTAGCCGATATTTTAAGAGCGACAATTCTTCGATGTCACATATCATTTCGCGTTACTCTTGTTGGTTGTATCGATACCGGCCACATTGGCTAAAATGTAGGCCAATCGCCGTTTACGAACGCTATTTCTGTCTCGCAGATGTATCAATAACTTCTAAAAAGGCAAATGAGCTTTCAAACCTTTAGTAAAGAAAGCGCTCTTGTGAACATTAGCATATAATAAGTGGAAACAAAGACAGTGTTATTACTTTAGTTGACTTTTCCACGGGTCAAAACAAAACCCACTGGTTTTGTAACAAATGCTGAAGATGCTACATGTGTACGAAAGATTTTTTTCTGTCCTAAAATCTTGAATTATTGTCGACGAACCAACGTTGAGAAATACTTTAATGCAATAAATACATCGTAGATTACATTAAGTGTCACTTTACTGCCCGTTTTGAATTCAACATCTAACAAAATCTGTCAGTTTATATATGCAACTCAGAATTCAAGCAGTAGTGGACTACATAAATCCTATATCGCAGATAATTTTCACAACGCGAACCGACTAATTAGTTGTCTTTTAGTGATGAGTCAATCACCACTACGAACGTTTCCTAGGATAAATTCAACACAATGCTCCATGGAAACTCTAAAAAGAGAATAAGTGCTTGGTTTGCCTTCAATGGGTGTTGTCTAAACTTAAATACAGATTTGAAAAAAAAAACCATTGCAATATACGATTGCGATATTTTATTGGCTAAAGTAATTACATATCAAGTATTGTTTTAACATAAACATAATTTCATTTCACAAAATATTATCCCGCATATATTTTTAAGCAACGAGCGAAGGAAACCCTTTCATAGACTAATAATACTTTCTAGTTCTCAAATGTTTCGTACTTTTTCCAAAAGGAGTTTTTTTCTATTTTATAACTTTAACGGCTTCGATTGCGGTGTTTTGACAGCTGTTTGACATCCCAAAAACTCTCATGATTTTGGCCCGTCTTTGATTAAATGTATCTTCTAATTTGCATTTTCGACAATGACCAAAGGGGAATAGAATAATCATGATTTCTCCTTCAACGAAAAAGTCTCGCTGCTCACAGAAGAAGCTAGGATGGCACCTTGGTAAAAAAAACCCTCGCCCCTTACCTTTCTTGTCCCAGGTTCGATTTCTGGACTTGTCGTCATGTGTTGGTTTGTGATTTCTCTGGTCGGCCCCGAGAAGCTTTTCTCTCAACGAAAACCAGTTTGAAGTAATGGGCCTTAATTCGATTAATTTATAATAATAATAATAATAATAATAATAATAATAATAATAATAATAATAATAATATCTTCCCCTTCATGGTTTTTCAGATACTATTTACCAAAATGTTTGATAAAATGACTGATATAAAATAAAATGACTGATATTAAAATTGTGATGAATTTTATAATAATGGTATAAAAGTCCCTAAGTCCCTTTATTTCCAGTCTCACCAGTCATAAGAGGACTTTGTGCTATGTTTATATAAGCTTGAGTCTTCGCCAGTGCCGTTACGAACTTGAAGAATAGTGTTCTTCCATTAAGCCTTTTGTAGGCATACGTCATTAATAATTCTAACTAGCAGTAATCAAGGATTAGTGAGGTGTGAGTTCGATTCCTGTTTTGTCAGCGACGAGGTATTTGAAAGAAGTTGTATAATTTGGGGAGAGCTTTTCTAGTATTTGTTCAGTAAGGAAGGTATCAATCACACTACTTTCAGCACGAGAAGATAAAATTCGTATCCCCAAGCGGCCATGTCATGTTCTGTTTATTATATAGATATTGATGAAATGTCCAGGTTTAAAAGAACTTGTTTTATTCATTTTCGAAATGATGAAAAAGTGGTCACCAACCGCTAAAACACGCGTGTTGTGTAACATGAAACAAGATATGAAAGTTATGAAAAACAAATCATGACGATGTAAAATTTTGCAAATAAAATGTTAATGTAGTAGAGGAAAATTATATTAAAGCACAAAAGTATCTTACAATGAAGAGGAAGCTTTCGTTTTATTTGCTTATCGTGTTCGTTACCACGACGACACCAATATTCTCACATGCGAAAGATAAAAATGATATGTTCATTGCGCGCGGTGAAGATATGATTTTTTAGTAAAAGGAGAAATCCTGGTATTTCATCAGTATCTATAAAACAAAATGCAATATCAGTGTTGTTGAATATCAGTAGCTTTTCCTGCTGAATAGGCAAACTGCGTGACTCCGCAACGTGTACAGCACGGGATAGTGCCAGATGGTCAACCATCCAGGTATTTTATAACCCCTCCCGTCCAACAGGAAGGACTTGACTTATCTTGAGCAAGCCCTAACACTATCACATGAGGTTATTTGTGCCAGAACAAGATGGCGTCCAAACGCTGAAATCGCATACACGGTCGATACGTGAGGGACATTCCGCGGGAGTGGCACGAGTAGAGTGCGTTCTCCTTCGTCAAACGCAATAATTTGAACGAGCATTCAATTCATCTTGCTGACAGGGAAAGCAAAAAAAGAAAACAGAATCAGTGAATATTCTGAGGGGGTTAAAATCATTCTTTCAGTGGAGTTTGCAGCCACATTTATATTGCTAAGTATCTTTTCTCCATTAGAGATGATTAGTAAAAAAATCTGGGAGACACCACTGTTCTGGCACTTGAAATGTTTTCTTCCGGTTGGCGTCCGAGTTTTAAAAAAACTCGCGTGCTTAAGTTCCCTATTCACTCATGTGTGACATACAAGTGTGGAAATTTGGCAGTAACGAGGCATCCATATCTCAGCCACTTGACAGAAGCTAAAACCGGCCGATCTGTCGACCAAGAAGTTTGATATGAGATCTTGCGAAAAACGTTTGTTCCAAAGTCCAGAAAATTTAATGCCACGGACGAGGGCAAACGGAAGTGCGACCACTTGTGTATTGTGGCTAGTGAACATGATTAAAACATTCAAACACTGCTTTGCTTGGACTTCTTTTTATTGAGATTGGTATTTGCCATTTATTATTTTATTAATTACTGAAATTAGCTTTTTTTTAAACGGCAGTCACATTGGCCAAGATTGAAATGCGATGTCCCGAGCCATTTGGAAAGAGCTCGAAAAAGTTTGCAATCTCTCGGGACTCAATATGGTGGAGGTGACATAAAAGCCTCAATATACACCTGCTTTAAAAAAAACACTGTTAACTGTTCTTATAAAAGTGACAGTGTTTCTCCTTATTTTGCACGCGAAAAACAGCGAGCTCGGAAGAACAGCGCATAATCTTTTACAAGTCTGCGCTGAAATACGACATAAGAAAAATGACTTTCCCTGGCTCTTCGTGTTTCCTTGGTGGAGCAACAGGGCACTGATAGTCATGGCAGCACTTAACATCATGAATTCGCTAGAGTGAAAGATGACTGCCCTATTTTCCGCAAGGTACTAATCAAAGTTTCGCTTCCTTCTTCGACAGTTTAGGTTTCTTTGTTTTCTTGGGGGGTTTGTTCCCGGAGGACGAAAACAATCCCCCGGGCAAAAGTCCCGTGAACATTCCCCCTTCTTCTTCGTCGCTCTCCTCCTCCGAGGTCGTTTCCCAGCCTTGTAAAGACGCCATTGTTGTTTGTAGATCCGTTTTTCCAGGAACAATGTTCAATAATTCCAGCTGGTGCCACATAACGACTTCTTTTTTAACCATAAGTTGCCATTGGGCGAGACTTTGGCCGACACCTTGACATCCCACACATAGCTCGCCTATTAACCGTTTTCGTCCAATCAGTGATTTGTCTTTGACGTGTATTATAAGGTTTACTTCATCTAGGAGATCTTCTGCCACATTGAACAAGAACTCCTCTTCAAATTTCGGCTCTAAGTTTTTCCTTACAATTCGTGTTTTCTTGGTTGTTATGACTTTTGATCCCCTCACAAGATTCAGTTTAACGTAAGAATCTAAAGATAAAGCAAAGGTCATATCATTATCATCATCATCTTAACTAATAGCCGTACAATTTTTCGTTGAGGGAACAGATATCAGATATCCGTAGAGCCTAAACTGCACAAGAAGCAATACTGGTAATACGTTTTAATAGAAACATCTCAATTAGTTGTTATTGTTCTTAGTTTTACTTGTAAGAAACACCTTTATGGTGTTCAATAAAGTTGTTGTTGTTGTTGTTGTTGTTGTTATTATTATTATTATTATTATTATGATTATTATGATTATTATTATTGTTATTATTATTATTGTAGGTTTTATTGATATCTTTCTATTTACAATTTTTGAAACTTGCTGCCGATTTAAACTAAGTATATGTGGTTCTCAGCGTCTCAAACTGCAGAATTTCATGGTGACTTCACAGTTTTGTGTGATGATCCACTTCTGGCAGTTGGTTAGGAGTTTGTTGGCTTCGTTATTTTGGGCTAGGTCAGAAAGTTCTAGGGTGCTATTGAAATCTCCCAGGAAGTTAAACACTATATTGATTTGCTTGCTCTCGTAGTCAGGGTAAAGCTTGCGTAGTCCTAGTCGAAGGTCCAGGTACTTTGAACTGATTTTCCCTGTCGTTGATTTGTCCTACGTTGCATACAGTTCCTTCCACAAGCATGACTTGATTTTCTAGCTTTTCTTATCGTAGATGGTGATTATTATTATTATTATTATTATTATTGTTATTATTATTATTATTATTATTATTATTAGCAGGGACAGCAATGTCCACAATAAAAAACAATATGTGGTCTTCAGTCTTGAATTTCTCGTTTAGTTTGAATATTTTATTAAGTCCCTCAGAAATTTCACTTTTTCATTTTCAGATACACTTCATGGAATATGCTCATACCATCTGTCACAACAACTGATCCCAAACTTCCAACTCAATTCCCAACGAACAACTCGGCCATTGAAGGGTGTCATGCCTCCTTTTATAATCTCCTTGAGCAAGCTTGGAACAGCTACACAAAATACTCTTGAATTTTTTATTTAGGGTATCATTCTGTTGAGTGACATAGGTGACATAGATCAAAGTCCACCTTGTATTTTAGGAACTCGAGCGTACACCGCAGAACAAGGTTCAACAAGATAATTAAAGAGAAATTACCAGCCCATCAAATAGGCCTTTTGTAGCTAGTGATCACATTGTAAACAAACAGCAATACTGGGGAGCAAACTGCGCACTGGGACATCTAAAACAAAGAAAATTCAAATTAAGTTGCTTTGTTTTAGTTGTTCCAGTGCGGAATTTGCTCTCCAGTATGGCGGATTTTTATACCATGTGATCGCAAGCTGCAAATGGCCCATTGCTAAAATGAGAGCGCATAAGGCAAGGAGGTAATTATAACATCGGTTGAGGGTGATGCTTGCGACATCAAAGTACTTACTGCAGGACACGCGACCAGAAAATGGCTTTAACGCCTTGCATTCTAGCACTTTAACAATTAACTGACTGTCCCCTTCATAATACCGCATGGATAACTTTATATCGCCACGTTCTGCTCCGCGGACCTAAAAAAGACAACGAATCTAAGCCAAGCATAGAATAGGGATAAAACTAAAGGAAAGGAATATAAATCTCAGCTGTGATTCTATAAAGCACTTGCCCTTGCTTAGTTGGTTGAGCACAGGCTGTCATGAGGGAGGTCGACGCGGGTTCGAACCCCGGCCAGATCAACACTCAGGATCTTAAAATAACTGAGGAGAAAGTGCTGCCTTTGAAATTTCATCTGCAAATGGGTTAGACTTTCAAGTCTTCTGGGATAAGGACTATAAACCGAACTCCCCGTCTCATATATATCTTCTATGTTCATACTTTCCCTGTGGGACGTTAAAAAAACCACACACTATTCGAGAAGAGTATATGATGGAGTCCCCGGTGTTGTGGCTGTCCTGTTCTCTCCACTGAGCAGAAGTGGCCGGCTTGGCAGAGATGTCTCTAAAAAGGCTTATGGTGTATGAGGCCACCTAATCAGGAACGGCCATTAGTCAAAAGGACTTTGCCGAGTGCTGGAACATGTAGATGTAGATGTGGAAGTTTAGGCAAAGTGTAAAGGGACACTTTGGCCTAATCAATCAAGCTTCAATACAACGCCATAACCCCCTTCCCCCGTCAACTGAATTTTTAGTTTTTGCTTCTTAAAATCTCCCATTCTCCAGAAAGTCCTGTCTTTGTAATGACATCTGAAAACTTTGCTGATTTTTTCTCGTCTTCTCAAAAAACAAAACAGTGAAATTTAAGCCTCAGTTCATATAACCAGTTCCAATAAAACACTGTCATGTTGAAGAACCTTCACAAACTTTTCCTAAATCGGATTTTGAAACCAAATTATTGGCGTCGTCATTCGACTACACTTGTAATGGTCGAGCTTCATTTGATGAACTGAAGATATGTTTCTTTTTTCTTTACTTACCGAATCAATCCATTGCAAGTTTTTCTCGTAGACGGTTGGCTTGCCTTTCGCCTTGAAACTGACGTCATTGAGGTCCATTTTGTAAGAACCAATCAGATCACGAGTAGAGATCTGATTGTAATCACACACATGGAGATACATCTTCTGGTCATCAACTTCCTCCTTATTGATTGTTATACAAACTTCATCGTTGAAAACAGGGTCGAATTCATTCCTGATGTATTTTGTCCGCGGTTTTTCGGACACCATTCGATGAAAAGGAAACATTTCGATTTCAACGTATGTGTATATAGTCCCACCGACAAACTTCATGGGAAGGTCATTGCAGTGAAATACTTTGACTCTTAGTTCAGATCTGAATAAGGAAGGAAAAGGCCATGTTATCTGAGAATAACCTGATTAAATTAATCTGATAAGAGGACGCCAGTAAGTCACATGAGATGGGACGCCATAGCACAACCCTGCTTCCTTAATATGAAGGTGATACTCATTTCCTGGCCATTTGGTGGATTACAAGTGGCCATAACCCAAGATTAGGAATGTGGCATCATTTCACATAATTTGGTGCCCTCGACAAATAATGATGTCAGGAACGGCTACAATTGTAGAACCACAAGATATACATAAATATCTCTTAATTTCTTCGTCTTTTAAGTTTTGCCCTTCGAGCTAAAATGCATTTCACGTAGAACGCAGTTAGCCTGAGCGGTTTTGAGATCGCGTACTTGAAGCTAATTGGTTGTTAGCATGCCAACGATGTTGCTTTCACGTTTGAAGCAACTGTCCCCCTCCTCCCCTGGGCAATTGGGGGAACAGACACATCCCGCGGAAACCAACATGGTACACATGCCAACAATGTTGAACAACATCGATTGTTTAGCTGAGGCTTAAGTACGATGTAGAAGTACCGGTAATTAGCCTACTGGTAAAACTTACTGCTGTTGGTCATAAGCAAGAGAAAATTTAATGTTGCCCAAATTTTCCTGCAAAACAAAAAGCATATCGTTGGTTATCTTTGCTTTTTGAAGGCCATGAAATTTTGGTAACCAGTCAGCAGCTGCAGAGTAAGATCGGATGTGTGATTTGAAAAGAACAATAGGTCGCCTGTGGAAACTCAAGATAAATTTATTTCTTCCATGTTGGTGAGCCTTCTTAACGCGGCAGGTTTCTTTTGCAGGGCACAGGTTACAGGTTATTGTTTTACTAATACAGAAAGCATCCTAAACAGTCCTAAAAGCTAACCTTTGGCCTAATTAGGCCTAATTAAGCGAGATATGTCCAGGTTTGACCCTAATTAGATGCACGCGGATTTCAATAAGCGGCACGAAGTGTCCCCTTGCTCTTCTAGCCAACTTCAACATCACTGTGTCTCAGAATACAGACAATTTATGTCACAAAGTGTCCCCCAAATGCTGCTCTTTAAGTGAAGATTAACTGCTGCATTTACCCAAAGCTAAAAATAACGCTAACCTTTACCCTTACCTTATTGTTGAAAATAGGTAGCAAATGCTTAGACTTAAAGGGACACTTTGTGTTGGATGTCAAAATTGGGCGTGCATCTAATTAGGGTCAAACCTGGACATAAGTGAATTAAGCCTAGTTAGGCCTAAAGAAAAGGATCCTATAAACATGCATAAAAGCTAACCTTAGGCCTCAATTAGGCCTAAAGAAAAGTTTTTAGGCCTAAGGTTAGCTATTATGAATGTTTAGGATGCTTTCTGTATAAGTAAAACAATGACCTGTGACCTGTGACCTGCGACCTGTAACCTGTGACCTGTGACCTGTAAAAGAAACCTGCCGTTCTTAATGGATGTATAGAGAGAATAGTACAAAACAATAGGTTTCAAGGTGGCTCTCTCACAAGGTGAAAAGTACATGAATATTGCGAGAAATTAAAAAAATAAATTTATTTAATGACTGACTGACTGACTGACTAATTGATTGATCAATCGATCGACTGCTTCACAGACCCTGTTCATGTGTTTACAACGTGGTAGATTTCTTGACCGTCTTTGCGTAAAGAAAGAGCAGCAATGATCAAGCAAGGATAGAGAATTTTTTCCAATTTCGTTCTTTCTATTTAAGGCAAATGCAATTATTTGTAATATGCGCCGCCCTTGAATGAGCTTCATGTAGTAACAAGTTGATTTAGCAACAGAACGGGAGCCTCAGTTGACGAAGGCCGGAGCGCGCGGAATAGTCTGGGTTCTACTTTAATCTGACCAAGGTTCCCCTGGTGTAGCTCGCGTGCTCGACCTAGTCCTTACGCGACCACAAGTCACCGTCCTCCTCTGCCCGTACTGTTGCGTAAGGTCTCCATTACCAGTCTGTTGCTAAATCAGCCTAACAATAATGTGTCTTTCACCAATATCCCCGAGTACGCGTTAAAGGAACTTTCCGCGGTCTCGGCTTACCAGTTTCGTCTTATCCCCGGAAACCGGTTGCACGGTTGACAATTCCATATCGGGAGTGGCTTCAGGCAACTCGATGCTTTCCTCTCTCTTTATTAAGGCTTGAAGTTTGGATAGCGCCCTCTCTTTAGCTTCTTCGAGCCCCTTAAGAGCTTGACGGACACATAGAACAATTATGATCACTAAGATGATAGCGATGATTATTCCTACGATCATCCCAGTTTTGCTTCCTGTCACAAATGCAATAGCTTCGTGGGCGTACTTGTTAATAACTGCAATGAAGATGTCCATATTTAAGGGGAACGTTAGCCTGCGTAGTTGTCGGGATATTTTATCGCGGAATTATTTAGACACGCACGCGAGGAGTTTTCGCGAGCTAGACTAAGCGGCAAAGCCGCGAGTGAAACACTACTAGTACCCATGCCAGTCGCGGCCCACTCGCGGCCAAAACAAACGAAGCATCCATCGTGAGTTTTAATAAAGTAATCCTGCGTAACATATCCCGCCAGCTAGGCAGGGTAGCAGAGGTTTCCTTTCTTTTGCATTCGCTGGGATGACGAGCCTAGCGAACGCAAAAAGAAAGGAGTCCTCTGCTAGCTAGGAAAGGGGAACTGTCAGGGAAGCTTTGTAACTTTTCAAAAATCATATCATAGTTCGATTCCCAGTAGGCTTAGCTACATAATTCCCGAAAAATTGTCTAAAATTCTTTCTGGAATTTCCCAAACAAAAGCTCTAAAATTATTTTAGAAATGTCTAAAATTCTCCAAAAACTCTCTAAAATTCCCGAAAATTCTTATAAATTTCCTTTCTTATAGTGCAAAGTCTGCCATATTTAACAATTATTCGCCGAAGACGAAGTGATTATCGGTGAATATACACCGATAATCACTGAGCCTGAGGCGAATAATTGTTTTAGTATAAATACACAGGTGATTATTTCAAAAAAGAGAAAAAAAAAAAAACCTTTCAACGCGAAATCATCTTCAACTTACAGTGGCAAAACGACTACTGGCAGCCATTTTGTCCGTGGAGGTGATTATCGGCTGATAATCCGAGATAGCGAGCCAATGAGAGCGCGCGATTTTGTGTAATCACCTGTGTATTTATACTAATAGCGGTTATTCACCAAAAGGGGACCTACAGTGCATCTAAGCACTGGTTTCTCACCGAAGTTTCGGAATATGGATTAGTATAAATACACAGGTGATTATACAAAATCGCGCGCTCTCATTGGCTCGCTATCTCGGATTATCAGCCGATAATCACCTCCATGGACAAAATGGCTGCCAGTAGTCGTTTTGCCACTGTAAGTTGAAGATGATTTCGCGTTGAAAGGTTTTTTTTTTCTCTTTTTTGAAATAATCACCTGTGTATTTATACTAAAACAATTATTCGCCTCAGGCTCAGTGATTATCGGTGAATATTCACCTCGACTTCG
Source organism: Montipora capitata (assembly GCA_949126865.1). Classification (NCBI taxonomy): domain Eukaryota; kingdom Metazoa; phylum Cnidaria; class Anthozoa; order Scleractinia; family Acroporidae; genus Montipora; species Montipora capitata. The sequence continues at coordinate 43,795,138 of OX421451.1, forward strand.
TCTCGGTGAATACTTCGCCTTCGGCGAATAATTGTTAAATAAGGGCTGGATATGAACGGACTGACCCCTCTCCTGGTAGGATGGAATACAAAAAGCACGTTTTGTCAACGTTTTTGCCTGTGAAAAGTTTCCAACATGTCAGGTGAAAGTTCAAATTGCTCTTAAATTCTCGAAATTGTCAATTTTTTTCTAAAATTCCCGAGAGTTTCTAAAAATTTTTTTGATGTCTAAAGTTCCCTAAACAATTCCGAAATTATGTAGCTAAGCTTAATTCCCAGTCTCCTCAAAAACCAATTTGATCTGGTTTCAGTCAAATTGATTTGATTTCTATGATGATAGTGTCTCCAATTAGAGCCCCAGCACTAGAAGACTTTATAATTCTTATTTGCAAAACATAGCTAGCCAAAATAAGCATTGCCTTGACAAAAATAACGTTTAAAGAAATTCCGTAAATATTTATATAAAGGCGCTTGACATCTTCAGTTTGGAAACTTTACTTACAATACCAGAAAACCCACTCGGAAATTAAAACTATCTGTTTTCTCGTAGTAAATTTCCTTTGGTCGGCGAGAATATAAGGCAAATTCCAATTAACACTATGCTTCCATTGACTTGAAAAGGCTTCGTCAAATCCTCATTTTATCAGGGATGAATTTATTTAATTTGAACCTTTAAGATTGATTTAAGAAATTATTTGGTGATAAAAAGCTTTACTTAAAGGAGTAAAAAGATAGCTACCATGTAGTTTTAATGAGCATAAATATAAAGCTGTCGAGGAAAGTTTAACACAGGTATATTTCACCATAATCGATTAAATGTGCAATCAACTATAATATATTCATGACCCATCGATATGTCGACAGCTGGCTAAAAATACTATAAACTCACTTGTTCCATTCGTTGGTGAGGCCGTCGAAAAATTCCCTGCTATGGATATAGCTGGAGTAGTACTTGACTCCATTTTTCTGAATGGTTTGTCTTCTTTGTAATTATGTGCTCTTTGAGGAGAGTCTGAAAAATTGACGCTTCCCCTAAGACTTAGCTTTTTCCGCACCCCAAATGATTGCTATGAGATGTCCACAATCTCGCTATAGTCTTCACGAATCGAATGTAACATTCGAGGAAAGGCTTGGTGTTAACATCGTACCAATATTTTTTCAGGAAAAATGCATCCGTCGCGAAGTAAACCCTTGGTGATTGAAGATGTTCTTAAATATTTCTTCCTCGCGGAGCGTACCCAAGGAGTTGTGACGCGAAAGAAGCACGTGCATTTGAAATAACGCTAAGTCAGTTCGAGATGTAATTGTCTCGAAGGAAATCGCTTTCCCTTGCGGCCAGTGTAAAGTAGGCTATCGTGAACAGAGTCGACTTGGGAGCAGATTAGCCTTTTGAGCGCATTCCTTTGCCAAGAAATTTACTGCACAAATTGAATGCAAATTTACATAAAAGCGTCCCGCAACATTGCGCACAAAACCAATGAAGACAGCAAATATGCGCATTCATTACGGATTCGACATATAACACTAATTTTGTTTGAATTACGTTATGTTTTATTTATATATGCTTTGTTTTGATTACATCTTTGCTGTGCGTTTTATACAACAAAACCCTCAGTATAACTTGGGGGACTTACAACGAAAAATTATTTTCGTTCATTGAAAGCTTTTTCCTGTAAATTCTTGTTCTCTTGACAACAAAAGTTAGAAGAATAAAAGACAAAAAGAGCCGGAAAAGGGTTAAAATCAGTAAAATTTGAGAGAGATCAGAGTCGTAAAATGATCTCGGTCCGTGGGTCTTCCGTCCATTTGATTTCCATGAAAAATGGAAAATGAAAAAATGGATTTTGTATTTTTAATGTTTCATTTGTTTTTACCAAGGAACGTTGAGAATAAAATTCCAACAAACACAAACATGAAAATCATGGTTTCTTATTGAATGAAAATTAAAAATGACAATACAAATCTTTAATTTTTATTTGCAAAGGAAGAAAGAAGAATTGAATAGCAGCCAATCGATTTGAAATTATTCTTTTTCAGAACCTTTCCAATCGGGGTCTAATTCTTTGATTTTTCAAGGAAGGGGCTTTCAAGATGGAGGAAATGATCCATGCAGTAAATATCCGATCAATTTTCAATTTTCCTCTGTCGATGATCAAATAAAAATGAAAAATTGACAAACCCTTCCGCACCATGGGACGGACAAGTCGAGACCGCAACTGACAGGGCTACGGTTGGGAGAAGTCACGCAACCCTTGGAGGGGAGGGGAGGGGAGTTAAGTTATGGCGGCTACAAGGCTCTACTAGGAGTCATATTTTTATTTCCTCGCCACAAATGTGAAAGCTATGTGGTTCCCTGCATGTTCAGACGTTTTCAACGACTTGGACCTCCACTAGGCTGCCCTTTTAAAGGCCAAAAATTCACATGCGCCAGGTACGTGATATTTGCATTTGCTCGAAGTAGTATTTGTATGAATCGAAATACATCAAATAAAGCAACGTTTCCAGAATGAGACGACAACAAAAAGTTTGAAATCGCAGGAAAATTAACGCTACCGAGGCGAAATTATGGTTTGCAGTCAAGTTTGCCCCTTGAATAAGCTTATAAAACACAACGGTACAGGTAAATCAGCACTCTTTCTTTCCAAACTCGTGGGTTTTAATATTTTTCATTTGTTTTCAAGAATACATTTTCACATGTATAAAGCTGTTCAAAGCACTGAATTTAAACACATCACGGATCACACTCTCACAAGCTAAGCTGGTAAAATTATAATTGTGTCATATACATTTTCCTTTCATCTTATAGGAATAACCTGAGCAGTACTCAATAATAAGGGATGTGATTTCACCGAGGATAAAGTGAAACATGAGGATAAAGTCAAACAACCGGCTGAAATTTGCAGCTATGAGCAATACTCATAAGTGAGGTCTCGGAATAACTGAATTGCATTTTGGAACAATGGTGGATTTCCATTTACTACATTTTCAAACACAGTGAGAAAATCAGGAAAATGTGAATGGAAGTGTAATATTCCAGTCCGGTTTGAAAACACAACGTTACTTTATTCACAACAACTCGACTCAATCACGCCCCCAAAACAAGAAAAACAAAAACGATCTCTCTGCTAGTCACGTGTGTCCTCGATTATGATTACATAACCCTTGTCACGAGTTGTGACCAGGACATTACAGGAAGTGTTTCCTTCTTGGTGAACTTTGGCATCCATCACAAGACAATGGGTCTATACCAAATTCTGGTCAGGTTGTCAATTGCCCCCCACTTCCTTCAAATAACTGAACAGCCACCGCTGTTGTTGGAACAACATCTGGTGCAACCTTCACTGTCTTGTCCATAGCTGCTTGCATATTGTTTGGATGTACTCTCTGTTCTATTGTAATGCAGAGAGAATATGAACATACCGGTAGCTAGTGATTTAAGAACATGGTGATGGAGTGATTTTACTTGACCAGTGAAACAGAGAATAATAGTTACTGTGTAACACTACCTCCTAATTAGCCCTATTGTTTTGCTGTTACTCAGACTATTTACATGAAACACCCCACGACCTTTTGTAAAAATTTCTCACGTGTAGTCTAATAAACGAAGAAAAGTATTACAATAACAGTCGTATAATTTATCTCTTCAGTTGTGTCATTATTGTGTGTTCTGTTTTTGTGTCAGTTTTTTCATCCTCAATCTTGTATACACCTTGTGATAGGGGCTTTTACGCACATATAGTGTGTAATATTCCACTATATATTTCACGGGTCAAGTAAAATGACTATCACCATGTTCTTAAATCACTAGCTACCGGTATGTTCATATTCTCTCTGCATTACAATAGAACAGAGAGTACATCCAAACAATATGCAAGCAGCTATGGACAAGACAGTGAAGGTTGCACCAGATGTTGTTCCAACAACAGCGGTGGCTGTTCAGTTATTTGAAGGAAGTGGGGGGCAATTGACAACCTGACCAGAATTTGGTATAGACCCATTGTCTTGTGATGGATGCCAAAGTTCACCAAGAAGGAAACACTTCCTGTAATGTCCTGGTCAAACCGGACTGGAATATTACACTTCCATTCACATTTTCCTGATTTTCTCACTGTGTTTGAAAATGTAGTAAATGGAAATCCACCATTGTTCCAAAATGCAATTCAGTTATTCCGAGACCTCACTTATGAGTATTGCTCATAGCTGCAAATTTCAGCCGGTTGTTTGACTTTATCCTCATGTTTCACTTTATCCTCGGTGAAATCACATCCCTTATTATTGAGTACTGCTCAGGTTATTCCTATAAGATGAAAGGAAAATGTATATGACACAATTATAATTTTACCAGCTTAGCTTGTGAGAGTGTGATCCATGATGTGTTTAAATTCAGTGCTTTGAACAGCTTTATACATGTGAAAATGTATTCTTGAAAACAAATGAAAAATATTAAAACCCACGAGTTTGGAAAGAAAGAGTGCTGATTTACCTGTACCGTTGTGTTTTATAAGCTTATTCAAGGGGCAAACTTGACTGCAAACCATAATTTCGCCTCGGTAGCGTTAATTTTCCTGCGATTTCAAACTTTTTGTTGTCGTCTCATTCTGGAAACGTTGCTTTATTTGATGTATTTCGATTCATACAAATACTACTTCGAGCAAATGCAAATATCACGTACCTGGCGCATGTGAATTTTTGGCCTTTAAAAGGGCAGCCTAGTGGAGGTCCAAGTCGTTGAAAACGTCTGAACATGCAGGGAACCACATAGCTTTCACATTTGTGGCGAGGAAATAAAAATATGACTCCTAGTAGAGCCTTGTAGCCGCCATAACTTAACTCCCCTCCCCTCCCCTCCAAGGGTTGCGTGACTTCTCCCAACCCCAGCCCTGTCAGTTGCGGTCTCGACTTGTCCGTCCCATGGTGCGGAAGGGTTTGTCAATTTTTCATTTTTATTTGATCATCGACAGAGGAAAATTGAAAACTGATCGGATATTTACTGCATGGATCATTTCCTCCATCTTGAAAGCCCCTTCCTTGAAAAATCAAAGAATTAGACCCCGATTGGAAAGGTTCTGAAAAAGAATAATTTCAAATCGATTGGCTGCTATTCAATTCTTCTTTCTTCCTTTGCAAATAAAAATTAAAGATTTGTATTGTCATTTTTAATTTTCATTCAATAAGAAACCATGATTTTCATGTTTGTGTTTGTTGGAATTTTATTCTGAACGTTCCTTGGTAAAAACAAATGAAACATTAAAAATACAAAATCCATTTTTTCATTTTCCATTTTTCATGGAAATCAAATGGACGGAAGACCCACGGACCGATCTCTTCAATGTCTATAGTTTCTTGTCACGTTCCTATATAGGTAGTGATCGTCAAAGA
>OX421451.1:43805515-43855515 GCA_949126865.1 Montipora capitata
GGAGCTTCATAAGATTGCGTACGACAGAGCCTTGACGCTGGCAAGATTCAGGTCCCTGCCCTTAAGCCACTCTTTTTTGTCTCAAAATATAAGTAACTTGAACAAATTTTCATACTTTCATTGTATTTCTCATAAAGAGAAAATGTTAGGAAGAGAGGCCGACGAAAGTGATCGAAAAAAGGAGAAGAAAGTTTCGACGACGGAAAAATTTGGAAGAGAGGCTATTTTTGGCAACATAGATATGGATGATTTTTACACTCAAGAAGATGAACTGATTTATTATATCAGACCAGAAGAATTGAAAAATGTGGTAGACTCCTCAGCTTTTAGCGGGGAACGAAAGTGGCAGAAGAACGAATGAAATTTTCTCGCACACGGAAACAACCACCTTGACTTCAACTTATCTCTCATGTCTTGGTGCCAATGCGCCGGATAAGTGATGAACGGGAGAAACTGTCGGTCGCAGAGAAAAAGACGCCCATTCTGACTCTATGACGTGAATTCCGGTGAAGACATTTTTATATCAAATAGAAAGAGTAGAATGTTTCCGAGGACGTCCGAACAGAAAGCATTCTTAGGCGCCTGCTGTAGAGCTCTTAGACGGTTCATTTCACGTTTTGTTGTTAAAACTAACCGTGCGTCCTTGAAAAGAGCCTCTGTGAATTCAAAAATAGCGACCCTATCCTGTACTCCACGGTTCACTACTGTCTTATCATTTTATCTCCGAGATGAGTTAGCTTTACTTTTAGGTTAGGGTAATCCAGCTAATCCAGGATTATGAATAGTAGCCAGCATGGAATAGGAATAGCATGCATGCGCGCGAGAGTGAATTACAGAAGAGTGTTGATATTTGACTTTGCGGCCTTGCCCCAGCACAATCACATATGAATTTATTTTTAGGTACACTTTGCGCGCGAAAAAAACAAAGGGCAGCCAATTTTAACCAATCAGAAGAAGCCATGTCACTCGTGATTGCTTCTGTCATGTTTTTTGAGGGACATGACAACTGATTTTCGCGGGAACGGGTATTCTAAAAGTAGACCCATTTGTGACTGCGTCGGGGAACCCACCTATGCCATAACAACCGGCTCTTATTGAATTCACTCTTGATGCACGTCACTACAAAGAATAGTTTCAGCATTTAACAAGTGCTAAGCATTCGTAGACTTCTGGTATGACTATGTATGTGGTTATTGCCTGCGTTTGTGTCTTCAATGAACAACCAAGCTTCAAGAAAGAGCCATTGGTAGAAATTTGGTTTCAAGTTAAAGTTTCAAGTTTATTAAAGGCTTAAGAACACATACAACGTAAAAATTGGTTCATGTCCTACGACTTTGTAAATCCAGCTGTTTGTCTTTACACGACAGAAGAATTTCAGGGAAACTTTGTGACGTTTATTGTCACTCAAGACGTGACACGAAAAGCTAGGGGACTCTTCGTTACGCTTATTTACAGCTTTGATGTTAATTTTGTTTGCCACCACAGTCAACATTTGCAACAAAAATTCAGCCGCGTTTCAACGGTGTAAATATAGTTCTTACAGGAGCCTGCATGTGTGTTCCTCACATTCTTTTATCACTGCGGAGCGAGTTCAGCGAGCAAGCAGCAACATATAACATGATCAGAATTTGAAACAAATTCTTGATTTTTTTTGTCCTTGCTGGCTTTTTACCATGATGCATCGCACTATCAACCAGAATGCCATTGCGCAGCGATCAGAAAACATTTCTCTAACATTACCTGTGAAGATTTTAACTTCCTTAAAAACATTTGTCCTGCTTGTTCACTGTTTGAACCCAGAACGCCATTTCGTCGATAATTCGTCTTTTGGACATCCAAACATAAGATCTATAAAAGTTACGCAATAACCTTGCCGTCATACCGTGATACACATTAATCCACATCAATCCACTGTATCTTATAATGTTCTTTTTCGCAATTTATTCGGCTCGCCGACGCCACTTCGATAGTATTTAGACCTATTTAACCCAAAAAACAGCCTTTGACCTTATAAGCTTCCTCAAAAAAAAAAAAAAAAAAAAAAGATTGCGTGCGCGCAGTTTCTCCTCGATTAAAGCAGCACCTTGGAACATCGTTTCCCACCCAATAAAGGTCAAGAAATGATAGAAAATCCCGATATCCTGCTTTTCTTTTTTTTATTGAGAAATATCGAGACAGCTTTTTGCTCCTCTTTGCACGAAACAACATTAGCGCATAGCAACCTCGCTGAAATAAAGATTGCTAATATAATTGGTTGATAAGAAGCTATAAGATATGCTTGGACTATCTAGAAAAGGGCAAGACAGAAAAAGGCCACCTTTCTTGAATGTTTTAATTGGACGTGTTTTATTGAAACGCAATTCTTATGATATAGACATAATAATGCTTCAAATGATATAATACTATTTCACATATATTAGCTTATTCTCGTATATTGCATTTGAATAATCATCTCCCTTTGTTTTTTTTTTTCGAAACCGCGAAACAATACTGATCGAAAGCCTACGATTTTTTGTTGCTGTGAGGGACTTTGAAAACATGTAGATAACTAGTTTGCTTTGAGTGATGCCATGGATTTTTTTTTCAATGGCGTTTATACCAGAAGTAATCTCGAAAATATTTTGAAAAATCATCCTTAGAAAGGGAAGCATGTAGACAAAAATGAGCCAGGACTATTGGCCAAAGAAAGATGAACAAATATGGTGCGTGCAAAGAATACATCCTACATTTGCAATTTTCTGTTGACATAGTTTTGTTTAATTACAATGGGGTTTTGTGAGAGCGACAAAGTTTGTCTTTGAAGATTTACAGTCGGTTGATGTGGTTGGTCACGTTTGATCCAGACATAACACAGACACTGTAAATTCATGGCGCTGTTAATTTTGTTGATTGACATTCACTATTCGCCATCTGATTGGCTGTTACAGATAGACAGGGAATCCATTCCGAGGGAAATCGAATGCTGGGGTGATGGAAAGCGACGCTTGAGTCTTTCGCAGGAATATTTCTCATCTTTGGGGTTTTTCATAGCTGTTTTAGGAACGGAACAGACAACCAATGACCAGAGAAAGGTAAAGTCTTGTCACTGTTTCAAAAATGCCACTTTTCAGCTGTTTTACTGCGGAATATTTTGATGAAATTATGCCGACATTTTGGCACCAAACCATTCTGCTAGTTGTTTCTCGAGGAAACGGCATTTTGTTGATTATTTGGAGGTGTTGAAATACACTTATTCTGGTTTCCTCCTTTGATGGTTTACTTTTTGAGATTTCCAGTTCATAGATTTGAAGTGCTGTGCTCAACTTTTGCTTAAATTGGCTCTAAGTAAATTTAGCTCAGAGTTGGAGCTTAATCTAAATGAAATCTTACAATAAGCTGAAATCATTTACTTACATATTACTTTGATGCGTTTATTTGGGGTCGAAAATATGTGAACTTTATGGCGAAAGTCTTTTCTCTTAAAGATAATATGAGTTTTGTACTCGATTTACTGTTTCGATCATTCCCTCAATTAGCTAGTCTTCCAATTAATAATATTGTGGAAGGAGTACTTGATTTAAGTTGTAAAACAAAGCCCGTATATTGTTTTTAAATATGCTAGGGCTTAGCAAGGTTTTGCTCCATTTATTTATTGCAGGTATGGCCAGACATTTAGTAAACTTGATTCTGGCTCTGTTTATCTGCTTTAATCAAGGTAAGGCTGGATTGTTTTCTGTACAATGCAATTGTACGTAGTTCAACTTGGACTTGGTGTCTGGAGTCGAGTTCTTTCGTAACCAAATCTTGTCTAGTCAAAAGCCTCATTAGATGCAATGAAATTTCTGAGTGCAAACACAATACATTCTTCAAAGATCAAGTACATGGAAACTTTTTACATGTGGCCATGTTGAAGATTAGAAATGCTGGAGGGCAAGTATGCTGAAATTGACAAAATTTGTTTCAAGTATTCCTTGAGAAGGTTGATTTGAAGTGTTCCTTTTCTTGTGTGAACACCACACAACCTTGGAATGATCCGAACTAATATCAACAATAAATACATTGTTATATAGGGAAGGTGAAATTTGAACAGTCTTGATCATTCACTCGCTTGGTGTCTATAATATTGTTGGTTTTCACTCCACAGGTACCCCAAGCTCAGTGTGAGGGAAAGCCAACAAAATTATAAGGATCTGTTTGGGAATTCCTATAAAAGAACTGAAAAGATAGTTTTACGACAAAAGTCTCAATTAAAAGGCCGAACCTTATTGCCATTGTGGGTTGCTTCCTTCCTGTGTGGTTTTTTTCCCAGATTTGATGCGAATTAAGCCATTATCAGTTCCTCGGTTGTCAATGGATATAGTAAAATATTAAGGGTGAACACTGAATTCTCACAAGACCACCAAATTGAGTCAAATATTCCTTGTTAAAATGTTCCTACGGTTAAAACTCCACTGTAGACTTTAAGGACAAAGGTTTTTGCCGTAATCGAAGCCCTGCTAGCGATGTCACGTTGAACACCACATGGCAACCGTTGAGTTTCCACTCGCTTACGAGTCTTTGTTTGTGGCTTGGTAATGAGTCTTTCAGTTTGTTTGTCTTTGTTTGGTAATGTCGTCAGGGACGATAAACAAAGACAAACAAAGACTCGTAACCAAGCCACAAACAAAGACTCGTAACCAAGTGGAAACTCAACGTGTGGTGTTCAATGTGAAAAAGGCTCTTTTTCATCATTTTATCGATTCATTTCAATGCGCTAGCCGCGCAACCGAAGCCCTGCCAGCGACGTCAGGTGGCTGTTAGTGTCCCAAACGAATTGAGTTTGTGGCGAACACTGAGCTTGGGGCACCTGTGTTCGCTCACGTGATCAACAGCCATGTTTTTAAACAAAAACAAAAGAAAGCGTTTGCATGATAAAAGAGTTCAATTCTGGTGGATTGGGTCGGGACATATGGGCTGCTGTTTCTTTTTTTAGGGTCACAAACATGGCGGCCGTGACGTGTCATGTGAAAACCGAGAAAAAAGGTCTTTGCCATTCAGATCACATTGTAACAAAAGTTGCACTCTCAGTTCAGCATACACTTAGATGCGTTGCTATATTTACATATAATTGATTACCGGTATTCATGAGGAAAATGGATTCAACTGAATATAGAAATAATTGTTCGTACAAAGAGTATTAAACATAGGTATTTAATTCGATACTTGGCTTTTTTACTCCATTTCTTATGTGATAAAGCATATTGGGTGTGTAAATTTCGAATACCTTTTCAATTTCCTTTTTTCCGGAAAATCTGGTGCCAGCTTTTGATGATAATGTGCAATGGGACCAAATTAATACCATGCAGTCATCCCCTTACAATAGTTTCCCACTACATTTCAATCCGGCTGATACAGTCGAACCTCGATTATCTGGACTTGCTGGGACTGGACAAAATAGTCGGGATAATCGAGAATATGAATATTGATGAAGAACAAAAACAGATTAAATTAAGAAAGCGAAATTTAATCGTGAAACAAAACATTTACAGATCGTTTGGAAAACAATGTGGTCTACATCTTCACTGTTGTGAATTACCTGTACACGTCGGCAAACTTCGTGATCTTTTCCTTGTTCTTGCAGATATCAGATATCAGATATCTGCTGCTTACTAATGCCATATTCAGCTGACAAATTGGCTCTTTTTCTCCTTTCTCTAATTGCAAAATTATAGACTGTTTATCTTTTATGGAAAGAATGGATTCGTGATTGCTTACGCTTCAAGGACACGATTATCGTGAATAAACAATCGTGACATATTGAAGCTTGTTTATTTTGCATATTACCACACAAACAAGCCAATAGAGCATGAAATTCACTTAGCAACAAAGCAACTCTAAGCAAATCAGAACTCATTCGAAAGTTCATCATTAGTTATGACGCATGTGATTGCTGCTTTTGCTTTTTAAAAGCAAAACAAACTCGCCTTTACTTCACTTTTCGATGCTGTAGTTCTAAAAAGAATATGGTTACGGATCTTGATTATGACTAATAAATATATGTGACAAAATTGGGACCAGAGAAAAAGTCTGGATATAATCGAGGTTTGTCTTTATGAGTTTTATTTCAGGTCACATACAGGGTTCTCAACAGAATTTTGAACAGCCGTTTGTGCTATTTTCAACTGTAACACTAAAGAACATGGCCAAGGGCCATGTATGGCTTGGGCCCTTTTGGGCCCAAGTTACTAGACTGGGGTTCTGGGGCTATGTTCCCCCAGGAATTTTTTTTTATCAAGAGGTTTTCCTTCAGTCTGGGGTAGCAATCTCTTGTTTTTTCCAAGCGATTTTCTATGATACTTTGAGAAAAAGCAAATTCGCTGGATTCACAGCCATGTTTGGAACACAACATTGATCTGCAAGTGGCCAAGGCTAAAATGTTTCGAATTTAACATGGCATGTGCATGAAAGTGAGATTCAAGTCCATCTCTTCTCGCTACTTTGCGGCTCTCTCGCGGCTCAAGATAAACCTCTGGGACCAGTGTACTTTCACAGCCGTAGCACTTACTAGTGACTCCCGTGACAAGTGTTACATGTTCCAGGTTCTATTGAGAATTCAATACTTCTTATTTCAATACCATCATTCTGATGGGAGCAAACTGCTAAAAATGAAGTGACATTTAAAGTCTCAAAGGTGTTGTTTTATGGGAAGTTAATTTATTCCAAACATTTGCTTCTTTTTTATTGGAACATTTTGTTGAAAGATTACTTTCTCTTTTCAATAGACTGTTGGAACGAAGTCAGCGGACTTAAGTGCAACTCCTACCATCCTACCGAGGGAATCTATAACGGCAGTGAAAAGTGCACTCACGATGATGACCATGTTTGTTTTGTCTTGTGGCGCAAAGAAAACATTGATAACAAGACATCACTTGTTGTTATCAGAAGAGGATGCTTCCATGTTGGCCTTGACAACCATCTTGAGTATTGTCTTCAAGATTGCATCCAGAATCCTGACTATGATGCCTTTAAAAGCGAGAATGTGTCTGGGTTTTGTTGTTGTAGCGGGGATTTGTGCAACACAAATTTTACGGCAGTCGACTATGAAGACTATGAATCCACTATTGCTGTTACTACACAGCAAGGTAAGGTGTGGCTTAAAAGATATACATGTGTACAGTGTATGTCTCTAGGAAGTGCTCAAGGGAAATTTGTCTTTTCCAACTGAAAATGCTATGGAGAGAAACATTAACCTATGATTGACACCTCAAACACCCTAGGATGTCCCCAGTTGACAAGTAAAATTGTCTGGCATTAGGCAGAGTAAAATCTGTTAAATCTCACTCCCCAGGGTCAATGGGTTAAAATGGCTTTGAACTGAAAAGTGACATTTCTTGAAGACATGTGATGGTCCAGATGAAGGTAGTTCTGAGAAGGAATGTTGTTGACTTTCCTATCTGCTCATACAGATCCTATTTTTAATAAGGAACTCTACTTGCTTAAATTACTAGACATTTACCTGTTTTGCAATTCTAATCTTCCTTCAAAATTTGATACTCTATTTTCCTTGAATAATCGTATCCATAGCTTAATAACACCAGGCACACACCTTTTTTTTTTGCTTACCATATTGCAGAACAAATACCGTAGTTATTCGGTTATAAAGCACACTCGGTTATAAGACGCACCCCAAACTTAGCAATTTAATCAAGCTAAGTTCTCAAACTGAAAATGACGCGAAAATACTCGGTTATAAGACGCACTAAAAAATTGAGAGTTATCAAAAGGATGTGATGAATTTGAAAACAATTATCGTTACACAATTGGCATGCAAACTCTTTTTGTTAACGTAAACAGAGTAAAAATGCATTTAATGATATACGTAAAAACAAAAGCTAAAAGTTCACACCTGAAATGATAAACATAAAACGCATACACGTTTATTTGAACCTTCCTACTTAATAAATAGTCAGAGTTCAGACTTCAGACTTCAGCGCAAAAACTTCCACAGAAAGTCATTCAAAGGTGTTCGACAGCTGAATATCAACATGCCACCAAGGATGCAAATTTCAGTGCACAAGAAAGCCTGGATGAACGAAGAAGGCATGTTTTATCTCCACACTGTTTGTTCAGAGAAGAAACTTTTCATGCGAGCGACAAACACAATTCTTGGAATATTCGAAATAAGGTTTGAACGATTGTATTGGGTATCACGTTACTGAGCACATGCTCTTAAGGATGTATGCAAATTTCCATTTGTTTGCTTTTCTCTTGAAGTCGTTTAGTGTTCTAAAGGTCTCTAAAAGCACTATTCTTTTTTAATAGACAACTAGTGTCCTTTTCTTGTGTTGTTTAAACTGCAAGTTCTTCTCAAATTGTGATCTTAAGATTTTGTTGCGCGAAAATACTTGGCTATAAGACACACCCCAATTTTAGCACTAACTTGCCACCCAAAGACAGATTTTTCTTGAACAAAACGTGCACCTTATAACCGAATAACTACGGTATATGTCAATTTTCTGTTTTCTTTCAAGGCCCAAAGTTTTTTAGTAATCTAAGTTCAGATATCACTAGTTCGTTATCTCTTGCAAGATTCAAAAAGAAGCTAAAGTAATTCTTTATTACAAAATCTTCAATCATAAAAGAAAATTAATCTTTATACATACCTGTATATTACTTTGTAATAGACGAGTTCACACTCTTGAGTGCATCCAGACCTCTCAACCACCCAAAACCTGGAGATACGGGAAAAAACCTAGACATTTATCAACGACATTAAAAATCAGGTGTTCCTGAAACGTTTCTGATTATCTTCTTCAAATAAATATTCATCATTTTCCGCCATTTTGACAATGTGAACGAAACATAACTAGAATACGAAGGACCTGTAACAATAACCTTATTTGGGATGCCTTCTAAATATGGTCATGAGGTCCTTGTCTTGTCAACCAGTCGATCAAATACGACAAATATACCATACAACTGTTGATTTCTATAGAATATTGTGCCAGAAAATAAATTTAACAGGACAAAAATGAAATTATGGAAGGAAAGTGTCATCAGCTTGTGAATCTGTTTACCGTGAGATTTCCTGCCTCTTGCTTTTTTGTTATGATCACTTCTTGTTATTATTCGTGAGGAAACCTAATTTCATACAAGATGCATATAAGGGTGTATCCATGGGATGCACAAACAGTTAACACAAATTGTCCAGTTACAGTGAACTACAACCACGGGTAAACTTCAGAAAATGGGGAGAGATTACCAGAAAGATAAATCTATAATTTAACTAGAAGTTATTTATTTTGTTGTAAAAATAGAAAGAGGTTATTTCTTATTATTAATGCTACTAAATTTGCCAATGGAAACAGCAAGGCCCTATTAGGGGTTATCAGGAATACGGGATATTGAATCAAGGTAAAAAACTTATAGGGATATGGGATATTGGGGGTGGGGGGGGGGGGGAGGATTAATGGGATACAGGATATTTAGAGATACGGGATACTTAGATTCCTCCCTCCCCTAATGGGGCTTCAACAATCAGCACGGCAATACTATCATAATGGGCCCTTTGCATGAAATTGTCACATGGTATAAAATCTGCCCTGCCGGATGACAAGCTACGCACTGGGACATCCAAAACAAGGAAAAATCATGCTTGGCTGGTTGAAATAGCTTTGTTTTGGAGGCTGTTGCATACTTTTGCCATTCAGCATGGCAGATTTTGTACCATGTGACAGTATCATGCAAAGAGCCCATTTACTTTTACCAAAGCTTTTTGAGGAATGTCAAGATAAAAATGTGAAATTACGGCATGCAATCGGGCAAGCGTTAGTGTCGAACACTGCACTTTTGATCAATTGGGTGGATGTGGTAAATTGACCACCGCAAAGAAATCTGAAAGTTGATGTTGGCTGTAGAGTGAAGTAAATTTACAGAGGCACTAAACCTGCTCATAGGGTGGTCATCATGTATGTTCTGTATTGTTGGAAAAAGGAAGACATTGAGAAATTGCATGTCTAGTTATTATAATTTCACATCTCTTAACCCATTGACCCCTTTAAGTGAGATTTTTCTCTGTAAGTAAGTAAAATGCTTAGACTTACATGTAACACATTGACTCCTGAACTGCCCTTTCCCCCACCCCCCCCCCCCACCCTCAGTTGATGACAAGTAAGATCATCTGGCATTAGACAGCAGGGCTCGAAATAACAGCCGGTCAACGGACAATGTCTGAACTGATTTGGGAGTTGACCGGTCAACCTTTCGTCTTGCCAGTCGTGTTGACCGGTCACATTTGATCGTTTTGAAAATGAAATAAATTAAAATTTCCATGTTGTTCAGTTGTTTCAGTTGTAGCAAGTCGCTGTGTATTGTCATTTGCGGAACTTTGATCTGAAATCCTGGGTAAAATGCAACAAGAACCGTTGTTGACAATGTGTGCTTTAAAGTGCTATAAGCTCTAAGTAACAACTTTTTTGGAAATATATAACGCCACTTTTGGTTCATGGGCCCCTGTTTTAAGAGTTATTTATTTTATATAATTTGACAGGCCAGAAATGGTACGTGACTGAGCTAAAATGAATTTGGCCGGTCATCGTGTCCAGAGACTCTCCGGAAATTATTTTGAGCCCTGAGACAGAGTAAAATCTATGAACTCTCACTCTGTATAGTCAATGGGTTAAAGGGGACATAGTTTCTGACTTGATACAGACAGAGCTTGTTAACCCATTTTATTATATAAACACCACTGAAATACCAAGTGACCTTTCACGTGAAAACATGATATCTTCACATGATGTCATGTGAAAAGATCACTGTTGCTATGGTTACATATAAAAATTGCGCCTTTTGATGCCTTTCGTGAAATGATTTAGTATTTCATTGGTGTTTGTATAATAAATAGAATATCACATAGCTGCTTGGAAATACGAGATTTCTCTTCGTGTTGAAAAATATTTCACTCGTTTGCTGTGCTCACTGGTGAAAATTTTTTCAACATTCGAAGAGAATTTTTTTGTCTTCGCGGGGCCATGTAATATCCTCTATGACTCCTGAAGCGTTCCCCCATTGACGAGGAAAATCATCTGGTGCCACACAGAGGAAAATCTATTAAGTTTCGCTCCTAGGAGTGGGTTAATGGGACAGCTCGTGTTGGATATCAAAATTGGGGCTGCATCTAATTACCTGCTCTTCTGGACATGTAAGTGTTTTATTTTCAGGTGTTGATAAACAGGAGGCTGGCAAAATAGTCATCATTGCTGTTGCGCTGGTTATTTTCATTGTTCTGTTTGGAGCCATGGCAATGGTTTTGTATCTTTACAAATTTAAATGTAATAGTGAAAACAAGTATGTAACCGCTGGCTCAGAGGAAAAAGAATGTCCCAGCCTAAAGCTCGACTTGACTGGACTGCAGATTGAGGAATTAGTGGGCCAGGGGAGATACGGCTGTGTATGGCGAGGCTACTTTAATGGTGATGTTGTTGCTGTAAAGACTTTTCCTCCAGAGCACAGGCATACATGGAAAAGCGAGAAGGATGTGTTTGAAACACACTTGTCACACCCAAGTATTTTAAAGGTAACAAAATGATGTTTTATTTGAATTCATGAATGTGTGGTTTTTTTTTCCTGTCAGCAGAGGGACAAATAAACTTTTGAACAAAACTTCCCTAATACACTGCTGGAAGTATGATATTATGTAGTGTTTATCGCTCTCTCAAGGTTTTTGTTTTCCTCCCTGCGTTAGGTTGGTAGTTACAGTGTAGATAAAATAATAGAACTAGATACAATGTACATACATGTAGATAGATGTAGATAAATGGATGCAAGGAAGGAGGGATAGGATGTTTGGATGGATGCTTTAAAATTACAGCTCTCTAGAGATAAAACAGACAAAACTTTACAAATAAAGCAATACTTAAAAAATATTATCCATTAAAAGACATCAAGTTACTGAAGGAAAAGCTATTCTTTAGTCTGTTTGTCTTGCTAATAAGAACATGAAATCTACACATACTATATTTCTTATAATGTTGTTGGCTCTAGTAAAAATCTGTATAGTTTGTGATCAGGCCCCAGTTGTTCAATAAATAACTTTATTGGGTGGATAAGTCACTTATATATAGTCTATTCGTTAGTTTCAATCTCTGCAAAGGTTTCAGTATTTGCCCTCGTAACTGTGAACATGCACACTCCAAGCACATCTATTAAAGGGTGTGTAAGAAACTCTTGGCCAATGCTTAACATGAAGTATATTATTTTCATACTCTTATCGTTTCAAACGGCGCCGGGATTTTATTGATCTCCCGTTAGAATAATTATTATAATTAATAATCTTAAATTTTGAAGGATTCATGTAAAAAACATTAAATCTCTGGCTCCTGGCCCTTAATATTCTCTGTTTTTCAGTTTCATTTTGCTGCTGAAAGGCAGAAAAGCAATGGTATTGAGTACATTCTGGTTACCGAGTACCACAGCCAAGGGTCACTCTTAAAATTTTTAAAGAGTAACACTGTGTCATGGCGAGAAATGTGTGTTCTTGGCCATTCACTTGCAGCAGGATTGGCCTATTTGCATAATGATGGTGAGTGGGAAATGGAATTGAAAATTAATTGTCCAGGCCCAGTTGCTCAAAGTCAGATTTAGTTAATCCTAGATTACTGGGAAATTGAATTGCATTGTAATTTCTGATTAAAAAAGGTTTATACAAGACATTTACACATGGAGTCTGCAATGTTGATTTTGACTTTGGCTTTCCTTGAGCATAAAATTACAATGTTAGGGCTTTTCTGGTAGGCAAAACTATTCAACCCTTGGTTGGTATTTCATTAAAAATGGTGTCCAGACTAATTTGCTAAAAGGTGCTTTCCTTTTCCCAGATGACCATGAGATAAAACCTTGCTTTGTTCATCGCGATGTAAGCAGCAAAAATGTTTTGGTCAGCAATGGACTTACTTGTGTACTGTCTGACTTTGGATTTGCTATGAAAATGCCAGAATTTGGAGCAAGCAGATCTAGTGATGACATAATCACTGAGGTAATAATAATAATAATAATAATAATAATAATAATAATAATAATAATAATAATAATAATAATAATAATAATAATAATAATAATAATAATAATAATTGTCGTACCAATTGTCATTGGTGCACTAGGGACGTACAGCAAAAAGTTGAAAACATCGTTGAAGAAAATTGGACTAGATTGCACGGTATTACTACAAAAAGCCTCCTTGTTGGGAACGGCAAAAATCTTGAGAACAAAAACACTAGACACCTAAGGCCATAGGTCGTGGCTTGATGCCTAGTTTACAAACCACGTTAACAACATATCGTGTGAATGAACGAAATCATAATAATAATAACAATAATAATAATAATAATAATAATAATAATAATAATAATAATAATAACCTCTACATCCACTAAAAAATTATATCCTCTTTAACCCATTGACTCCTGGGAGTGAGACTCTATAGATTTTACTCGGACTAACTCTGACGATTTTTACTTGTCAGTGGGTCATTGTTCTCACCAGAATGTTTTCCCAAGGGGTCATGTGGCCCATAGCCTTCAAATTTAGGGGCCATCCCCTAAAAAGGTTAGGCCCTTTCCCAAGTGACAATTTTTTCCTCTAAATATTCCGGCTATCCGTGTTTCATCCTCCACGCATTTTGAAATACAAGTTGATCTTTCTTGCTGCATTTCGATAGCGACGTGGAATTGTCTTCTACTGGTGGATTGGCTTTTATGGAATCGGCTTCTTGTACCTCAAATGTCGCAACTTTAGGGCTTGAAAAGAACGATGTCAGCCTTTTTTGTTTTGACATCATTGAGCATTTCCTATGAATGTACCCCAAAGTGAATACTCCGAGAATTTAGCCCTCTCAGTAAAATGTGGCCAGCATTGGGGCCACAAACGGTATGTACTGTAAAAGCATGTGATAATACACGAATACACATGATAATACTGAAAAGTGGTCTTCTAAAGAGCCGTGCACATTAACACTAATAAATATATTACCTAGTACTTAAAAGGTAACACTTAAAATTTAAGTAAAGCTATGATCCTCGCAGTTATGGACACAATTTCTGCATCCATAACTGCAAGGATCATAGCTTTACTTGATTTCATATCCGCAGTTCAGTATATGATTCACACTTCATATATCATTTCGTTCACGTAAAAATTACTAGCATTGTTAAAAAATCTTTTATTAAACGCTAAAAAAAAAAAGAAGTAATTTCTAAAATACACTAGCGGAATAAAAACTATTTAAAGTAGTGGCCTGCTTAGCCTCCGCTGACAGACTGTTCCATGTTACTGCGCCCCTATAACGAAAACTCTTTTTGAGGGCCTCATTGTTCGGCCATGGAATAACAGGTTATGTTGGGAGCCCTGAAGATTATGTCCGTGAATGGAATTTGCACTGGCAAATTTACATGTATCAGACAAATACTTGGGTACAAGTATTTTCCAAATATTTGTGCGCCCGTTGGCCATGGGGCGCATAGTGTTGATTATTGTGCGCCAATTTCAAATTTTTGTGCATGAATCCCACAAGCGTGCAGCCTGGTGAGAACACTGATGGGTTAAACCAACATAATTGTTCCTTTTTCTTTTGTCTTGCTTGATAGGATTATCACATAAAGTAGTTCTTTAGACACAGCATTAATGTCTGCTTGTATTTGTGACCCTATTTGGGAAAAGGGGGATTAAGGTGAATTTCGAAAACAACGTTTTAACGCGTTTAATCGCGTTCGTCAAAACGCGTGGAAACGCATTTTGTATGCGTTTAAACATATTTTTAACGCGTTTAAACAAACGGCTCTGTTGCGCTTCAATTACTTCATTTCGTATGCCGAAAAGTGCGCTAATTTAGTTGTATTTGAATGAATAAATTACCTGTTCTATTATATGAAATGCGAAGATTAGGGTGCATGTCTTCCAACCCACTATGTCAAAATGATCAATTCATCAGCAAACTTACCTTTTGCCTTTCCTTTTTACATAGCAGGTGGGTAAAAATTGTCTTGCAAGAATCACATTCCGTCTTTAATTATTTACTTTTTTTTTTCTGTGAGCGCCTCTTGCAGCACACGAATCTCGTGCTATCAACAACGGCAACCAGACAATTAGCATAGGCAGGAAAGAAGATTCGGTTTTCGAGTCTTCCTAAGAATGGAGCAAGCAGTCGCATTTGAGCCTACGGATTCTGCAGACAAGAGCCAACGATATTGCTCAAAGAAACGCGAACGACGCTTCAAAATGTTTCCATTAGTGCATCAGGTTTCACCAAGAGGCTGGTCAATCATTTGTCTCAAGCTTGTTTTAATATTTTTAAACTGTTTAAAACCTTCACATTTTCCTCCTTCGTGTTTCCTCTTCGGAATTTTTAGCGACAAAAGAGCACGTCGCCAGAATGAAGCAGAATCGAAGTGATGACGCCCCGCTAGCATTCGGCATGTGTCATGTTATCACTCGAGTAGACTGGTCACGATGTCGTGACGCTCGCCCCGCAACAACTGAAAAAGGTTTTCGCCCCATAGCGACGAAAAAATTGGATTGTTTGTACCATTATTGATAATGCCTCGAGAAAATAGAAAATTACAGAAAACAGGCGGTCAACATTTAACCACCTTGAGAAGGACGTAATTCAAAGAATGAGCGAATCACATAAACATCTCATCGAAATGTGACAAAGTAAACATTGCATTGACTTGACCAAATACTTCTGGTTTGTATAATTCTCGCCATTGTTATCCTGGATAGGGAAACAGAAACCTAAATGACCAGTTGCGAGAGAAGTAGGGAGCGATTCAGTGAAAGTGGGAACGTTTTTAGATTCGCGAACAATT
Organism: Montipora capitata; assembly: GCA_949126865.1. NCBI lineage: Eukaryota > Metazoa > Cnidaria > Anthozoa > Scleractinia > Acroporidae > Montipora > Montipora capitata. The sequence goes on from OX421451.1 coordinate 43,821,334, forward strand.
GGTGGGAGAGAAGTAGGGAGCGATTCAGTGAAACTGGGAACGTTTTTAGATTTGCGAACATTTGGTAGTATCGCAAGTATTAACCGGTTTTTCTGATCAGCGAATTGATTTTTTCGGAACTTCCTTGGTGTTCACGAACAGGCTTTCCATCGGATAGTCTTGAATTTATATGTTACGGATTCTTTCAGTTGTCGCTATAATAATATAATTATTGTCGAACTGCGAGAGAAGTAGCGAACGATTCAACGAAAGCAAGAGCCGTTTTTTGCTATCTTTGTGACCGGTACCTTCCGGTGTGATTAAATGGCTCGAAGTTGAAGCTTTGGCCGAGGGCGCTGAATTTATCTGCTCTCGTTCGCTCATGAAATATAGGTTTCCTCTGCCAACTACACCCGCGAATGTTTCGGGAAGGTTGGATGGGTTCAGAGAAGTATGATCCATTTCTTTCAGAGCTTTGCTTTTTTTGTTATTTCAGAGGTTTGAAAGGGCTATCATGTTGTTGCAAATTATCGTGCTTGTGTCTTGGCGCTTCGCTATCTGCCTATTCAACCCCTTTTCATTATCGCAAATCATAAACAAACAGGAAATTAAACAAACTGATGTCTCGTTTTGACAAGTACTAAATGACCAAAAAGTCTAAAATTTCGAAAGATTGCGTGACTGATCGCGACAAATCTGTAGATCAGTTTATTTCTCTTGAGCGGTAAATAGCGAGTCATCGATCAATTTCTTTTCTAATGGCTTGAACGTAACACTTAATAAGCTTTAATATGCAGCTTTAGTTGAGCCCTGTAATGATGGTACGAGTTGTTTTATCTTCGTTCGCTTGCTTGGGCCTTGGTCGTCGCTCAGAGTCGGAAGACAGCCGCTATGTCAACTGCCTTGATCAAACATGAGTAAAGGAAAAATGGTAGTAAGTTTTGCATGTGAAGAATGCCTCTGCTGGTAACCCCAATGCGGAATTTTATTTGATTGATTTATAAGTGTTTGCGACTCTACTAAGACCAACATGAACAGCATTCAACAATCAACGTTCTGTTTACATTTCTAAAACAGGATCGCACATGACAAGAGAAACCTACTGATGACCGTCGCTAATCACAGGGTACACATCAAAGCCAACTTGTGCTTAACACCATCTTGTAAATTCATTTGTACATTCCTCACTTCATTTGAAACAAATTTCTATTGTTTATGCTCATGATTTAATTTACCGTTAGAGTCGCTAAGTAAGTGTTTTGTTTTGTTCCTCATGAGAACGCCGCCAATTTAGGTTGGACTAATTCGCATTTCTTCTCTTTTCCGAGTACTTGCAACGACTAAAACAATCTAGATTTCGATGGTTTGTCGAGCTGCATTGTTTTAAATAAATCACAGTAACCCCAGATGACACCCAATAATGATATTATAGCATGCAGCCATGTAATTATGCGCTCACTTGAGGTAAATTAACAGCGTTTAAACGCATTGTTTGTGTAATGCTTTTCCGACATGAAATCTTACGCACGCGTTTTTTTCGCGTTTAAACGTTGTTTAAATGCGTTTAAACGGTGTTTTAACGCGTTTGCGTTTAAAACGATAGAAAACGCGTTTTTTTGTTATTCACCTTAATCCCCCTTTTCCTAAATAAGGTCACATTTATTTAACAAATCGTTAATGTATTATGATAACAGTCATTGATCAAAGCTTTGAGATAATTCAAGAAACATCATGAAAAGATCTCATTGGAATCACTCAAACTTCATCAGCAATGTAAAATGAGCCATTGAGATCACAATGTCAAATCATCCATTGGTCATCAAGTTTACCGGTACTTGTTCAAGGCAGTAGTTAAATTGTTCAAGTGAAGCTACAGTATGACCCTCACAGTTATGAATGCAATTGTAGCAATTACATGGAGAAGCCTGAAAAGTCCTGAGTTTTTCAGGCTTCTCCACGCAATTGCTAAAATTGCGTTCATAACTGTGAGGATCATAGTGTCACTTGATTACATATCCGCAGTTCAATATAATTATGATCCATTTCATAATAATATTATAGTTAAAGGCTCACCTTCAACTGACAGGCATTGCGTGCTGTGAAACAAATTTTAATGTATGAAAATCCCACCAAAGCTGAAATTCATCCAATCAGATTGCCACGATAAGCAATGTGAATTTCTATAACAAAAACAAACGGTCATGAATAATCTAGCTTTTTTGGACTGTTGGTTTTTAAAAATAATATTGCATAGAGTCTGCATTTCCAAGCATTCTCTCTAAAGAATAGCGATGCTATAGAATTACAAATTTTCAAAGAAGTCTTCAACTGCATGCTACAACTTACTGTGTTTAAATTGGCCAAACGGCTGTCATAAGTTTTAAAACCATTTTTCAGGTTGGAACCTTGCGTTACATGGCTCCAGAGGTCTTGGATGGTGCTTTGAATTTGCGGGAATGTGAGGCTTCACTGAAGGAAATTGATGTGTATGCCATGTCTTTGGTGATCTGGGAGATAGCTATGCGCTGCTCTGATATTTATGGAAGTAAGGATGTAAAAGCAACATTATTTTTAAACTTACTGTGATTTTCGAGCACCAATGGTCAAACTGCATTTTGGCATCCATCAATCTTGATAAACCTCCGACGCCTAGCTGAGAGGTGACCCTAAACCACAGATACCGAAATCAATTGATGCATGACATGACCTACCAATCGGCATCTTGGTTTCCCATGCTACATTGGTGCATTCAAACTCAACGCAGATGGAAAGCGATGGAATCTGTGTGAATCTTTTTACTGAAGAACCTCTAAAAAGATATCATAACGATATTTGAGTTGTGAACTTAGCAAAAACTCCAAAACCCTTTCTGGAGGTGGAGTCGATCTTCCCGGCCATGTTAGGAAATTTGGCAGATTCTTCAGAATTATGAAAATTGCAGTGAGCCCTTAGAGGAACGTTTCTAAGTTTCTTGTAACAGATTGACTTTTGAAGGAAATATTCTTATTGAACTATGAATATGATCTGTTTGGATTTTGTTGCAGCAGCACATCTGGATTTTATGAACTAAAATCTTCTTCTCAGAAATAATTTGATAGTAGAAAGTTTCCTTCAACATAAATTATTATTATTTCACAGCAAACTATTTTAATTTCGCTTAATCCAAATGCTAACTTATATTTTTGACTGCCTGAAATTGCAAAAGTGACCTCTTCAAAAATGTAAGGGCCTTTTTTTTCCTGTTTGGAAGTGGAAAAGTGCTGTGCATGCATTGATTTTTTAATGGAATATTAGATTAATGTTAATTTTGGTTTAGCAGATAAGACTTTTTGTGAAGTTTTATTTTCTGAAACTATGATTATCTGAGGTGCTAAGAGTGAACTGGTTGAAAATGTTTTATTTTATTTTATTTTATTTTATTAGAAGAACCAGTGTCAGATTACAAGCCACCATTTGAAGCTGAACTTGGACCCTCGATTACAAGTGAACACATCAGAGACTATGTAGCACGGCAGAAGAGGAGACCGGGATTCCCTGATGTGTGGAAAAATAATCACCCGGTAAGAATTTTACTCAGGCTATTGTAATAGAGGGGTAGAGTTGTTAAGTTTTGCTTGGTAATGTAAGAAGTTGTGTACAAAAAAAAAGAATGACAGTGACTTTTCCCTGTAAGTTATGTCAGATGAATCATCACCAGATTTTCTTTGTAAAAGTAATTCACATGATTTTGAGTGCAATTTGGAATAAATAAGCACAAGTATATTTTTTCAAAGACCAACAGAATTGCAGGAGCCTGTTTGGGGGTTGGGGGTGGGGGGGGTGCTGCAATTTGTAATCTTCGAAATATCATGCAAATACTTACTAATAATTTACATGAAAAAATCTCAAGATGAGATTGTCATAATTAATCAGAAGAAAATGCATGTCTGTCACGCAATCGTGCAAAAATTGTGCCATGCAGGGCTCACATTTGATTGGCCATCTGAGACTTTCTTTGATCATTGAGCAATCAGAATGCTTGGTTTGTGACATGTACCTCTTTTTGCACTGAATTACGTCCGTTCTGCCCTCTGTTACCTGGAAACTGCATTGCTCTTAGCCAATCAAACATTATTAGACTTAACAAAAATGCAGGTCATATGCACACAAAATGAAATCATTAAAAAACAATACAAAAAACGTTGTCCCCTCTGAGTTCATTCTGTCAGTAGAGTCACTCTGCCTCTTGAGTTGTGTGTGTTTCACAGAAATTATTTGACAAAGTTATGAATGTTTTGTTGATTTATAACCAGGATTTAGGATGGTAGACAGGCCAGGCTAAAGGCAATTTGGTGGGAACATAACTTGAATTGGCCTTATGTGCCCACTGGCTTATGTGGTGCGATGAGAGTAAATGATGATGATGATAACTTTGTCTTAAACTAGAGCTGTTTTCATCTTTTTTTAATTTCTTTTGTGAATGAAAAATTAAAATTACTGGCAAAGCAAAACTCTTGTTTCTGGTCATCATTGCAAAACATTGACAAAACTGCAACTTGAAATTCGAGTATTTTCCTTTGAACAAGCCACTTAACTTTCATAATTAATTTAATTTTCATAATTAAGGGACTACGCACACTAAAGGAGACCATAGAGGACTGTTGGGACCAGGATGGCGATGCTCGCCTTTCAGCACTCTGTGTGAAAGAACGTTTCTCAGAATTACTCAAAGATTTCCCTGATGGGCTATCCTCCACCAGTTCATTCAACCCTGTGCGGCAAATTGTTCAAAACTATCCTGTGTCAAACTCACAGAGTCCCCTGGCCAGTGGCAAGCTTGTGACAAATAGCCCACCTCCGATCATAGCCACTCAACTTTGGCCTGAGAAGTCATCGAATCAAGGAATAAATATGACAACTGTTTAAAACAACTTGCAGGTTTAATAGTGGAGTTGACATAAATGTACAGAGATATCGTTGCTGTTTGTCTTTCTTTGCAACTTCACCTACATGTAACACAGTGTTGTGGTACATGTCAGATATGGTGCTAGATAACTTACGGATCAATCAGTGGAGAGGGAAGACATACAGTGTATGTGCTATCAAGCAGTTACTGTATTTAAATAACTTTATAGCTGCCACATTGGTACAGTTTTACCCACTGACTAAAAGGTTGGAAAGACTCTTGGGACATTCAATAAAATTTGTAGTTGTCAGGTTTGAGTATTGTTACCAACTGTTGTCTTTGGGTTTGGTCACACCTGGGTTTTTTTTATTTCCCATAGTTAGAACTTTAAGTGTGTGCCTGTTTATTTTTGCATAATTTTTGCATTTTCAAAAATGGCGGTGATGAATCTCTTTCGCCTACATGTTTGTGATATTGTCTTTTACATTTTCCTGTCTGGCAATTAATGTTTTACACGACAGAATCTGATATTCAGAACATGGGAAAATGCTCAGCAGCAGCAGCAGCAGCAGCAGCAAATTAAATATGATTAATTTCACTGTACTATTGGACATCGATAATAGAAAACCAACAAGTAAGTAAGGTGCCACTTATGATTAATTCATTTTCTATTTTTGGTTGGGTTGTCTGCTGTTGTTTCTTCAGGCAACCAGGCTTTTCATTATACCAAAAACTGGTGGCCCATTTTTCTGGTCACCTCGGACAACCGTTTATTTCAAGCACTGCTGGACATTGATCATACATGTATAAACAAAAACTACCTAGGAGGCATTCCTTACGTGTAAAATTTTTTTTTCATCCACAAAAAAGTGAATAAAATCAGTTTAACATGAGGGCATTGGGGTATCACGAAAAGGTAGAAGACTAAAGCAAGTCCCAAGTGGTATTAGCCTGCAAACAGGCTCTTTCTTCTACCCCCCAACCCCAGTCCCTCTGGGAGCCTGCTCACAGGCTAAAGTGGTATGAAAGGAAAGGGCTGCTAAAAAAGTGATAAAAAATCATTAGAGTAGTATATACTAAAACAGTGGATAGCGTTGAGCATGTGTGCTGCTTTGGCTACTCAAACTCCGGATATCTTTTGCTATTCACCTCCGAGCAATCCGCGCAGAATTTGCGCCCAAAAATCTTGTAATCTTTGTGGGAATAAATTAGTTAAAATCATCTTTTTGTTCTATATTATCTCACTGTATTAGTGTATATAAAAACAACTATTCACCTCAGCATTGGTGGCTAATGGTGAATATTATTTTACCTCGCCGCTTTGCAGCTCGGTAAAATTATATCCACCACTAGTCACCTCCTCTTTGGTGAATAGTTGTTAACTTTTAGAATATTAGCATTTTTTTACTAAAATCATTATACTAAAGAGGTTTTAAAGCCTGACTCTAAGACTTTTAAAATTGTTTTTTTTTCTTTACCTCTTTGATACAGCAAATATAAGCATATTTTTGTTATTGGCAAAACAACTTTCCCTAAAGCAAACTGTGTTAAGTGTTAGAAATAAAGAAAACATCATTTTGATTTATGTCCCATAACCACCAAAATTAATGTTGTTCAAATGTCATGAATTCGATAAGTAATACAGTGTAGATTAGATAATATACTTGGATTAAAATTTGGCCTCAAAGCATGGCTTTGAGAACAAACCCAAAGTAACATCGAAATGATGCACTGGTACATTATATTTTTTCTGTTAATTTTCTCTGGAGCTGTCTATCACAACTAAGGCAAATTTCAATATTTTGAAACGTTTAAATGCAATTATTTTAGTTATTTGTGAAGTGGCCTAGCACCGTTATAAAAATGTCAATGTGAAATGGTTGTTTTAATGCACATCATTTTAATTATGTGCTTGTACTAGGCTTAAATTTGAACTGTGAAGATTATTCATTTAGTAGGTATTACTGAAAAAAAAGGATTAAATCTTGCACTAGACTTGAGTTAAACTTGCCGACCTGATGAAGTCTGATGGTTTCAGACGAAACTTTGTCAAGTATAGCATAAGTCTAGTACAAGATTTGATCCTATTTTTCTAGGCTTAATTTTGGTTATACCTCTATTAAAGGAAAGAGCAAGTCATGCTACCATTAATAAATTATTAAGTCTCGTTACGTTCAAGATTAAGCTTCATAAAGAAGAACTGGGCTATCCTTGCTTTTAGCTGTTAGTGATTTTATAGCTATTATAATTAATTTATTTTATGTTGCCTTATGGGCTTTACATGTTCAGTAAGCAATAATAATAGCAGAAGTAAGCTTTATTACACCCAAACTGGAAAAAGGAAGCATTAAGAAGGTGGATATGTTGGTTTTAGTCATTACATACAGCAATTATTTGTGGCTATCTCTCGGGCATATTGTACACATTTTCATTCAAGCTTGCAAGTAAACCAGTGGGGTTTGTTTGAAAAAAAGTTGACCTCAGTCTTGCGTCGTAATACATAATTTATGTGGCCACTCGTTGCAGCAGCAATTCGAGGTTGAGAAAGTTAATGATGTACTCCTTGAATTTGAACTAAGCTATTACAAGTTCAAAAATTTGAAGGGCAAAAAACATTGCAAAAAATGTACATCATTTGACAAGTTTTAATAACGGTTGCTAAAAAAGTGAACATTTAGAAGACTATGAAAGTGGTTATGGTTTTGTTATTTTATACTCAGTTGAATTGTAGATGTCAAAAAATAATAGTATTTTGAAACCAAAGAAATAAGCATTGATATTATTAGTCATTTGAAAAACAATACGAAGTAATTTCATATTTGAGGATAGCCTGTAACGGTGGAACCTCATGCTTTTGGTTCATACTCCTCTGAATAGTTAATTATATTACAACTGTCAAATATTAATTTCACAACCAAAGAAACAAGTGTTGTTTTTTAATAAAATGTATGTTTCTTTATGTGGATGTTGCAACGATTGCGTGTTGAAACCACTCTAAATGGCATTGGCATGATCAGTTTCCATCTAAGGTCATACACAGTAAATCACCAGGTCTGAGTTGTTCGAAGGGTTGATAGCACTATCCACCAGATAACTCAATTGACAACAACCAACCATTTTTTTTGCTGGTGGATAGCAATTATTTTATCCCATGGATAGCGTTATCCGCCTTTTGAACAACCGAGGCCTGATAGCCAAACACTGAGAGAGCCAATCAGTATACTAAATTGAAATTTGACAATGTAAAACAGGTATTGGTAGTAATGATAATGAAATGAACTTTTAAGTGTCAATTGTATTTAGCGCTGAAACACTAATTGGGGACACTGTAAAGTAATCAAAGATTGTTTTTTTTTAGGAGGGGGGAAAACGGGGGGAAAACCAGAGTACCCAGAGAAAAACCTCTCAGAACAAAGAAAAAAAACAGCAAACTCAACCTATAATCGAACATCATTTGAATAAGAAATTCACTTAACAAGAGTGGAGGCTACCTGCGGCATTTAGGTTTTAATAATTATTATTTTGCATTCAATTTTAACTTCTGCTGCACAAATTGATAGAATTTTAATAATACCCAGAAGTTTGAAGCCAGTACAATAAAGACTCAGATTTAAAAGCTGGCAGTGGCCCAACAGACTTCCAACAACTTACTGATGGCCTAAAAGCAGTTATCTTTTCAGCAAAACATAAATAAAGCTGTTGGCCAAATGTTGGCAGAGGGGAGCTGTTCTTCACATTAAAATTTTACCTCAAAGCTTACATGTTGAAGCTGAACCACACCACCACCTTTAGTAAGGTATTGAAATGCCATAAATATTATAAATAAATTACTGAACCAGATTTAATTTGACCATGGTATAAGAAGCAGAGGCAGCCTGGTGTAGCAATTGGGATGCTGGACTTGCAATACAGGGTTCCCTAGATTTACCTATCACTTAAAAAAACGTGTCATTGTTTCTTAATTAAGGGAAATTTAGGATGATACAACAATTTTGCTTAAGCCTTCCACATGCAACTTACACCAGAACTCAACCACTAGTATTGTGACAAATTAAGCCCAAAGACACCTTTATGGCATTCACAAGCTGTGCATGGGTAAAATGGTCAAAAGGCATGGTCATAATGCTTGTTGCAAGCAAATTTAGTAAGTCAACATCGTACCGTCAAAATCTGATATCTCCCTCAAGTTTTCTCCATTACAACACCTTGGGTGCAGTTGGATATAGCCAACATTTTTGCCTCTGGCCAGGTGAGGTCCTTAAAAGGGGACAGGTTTTGGGTGGACCTACAAACATGGACAAATTCCTTGGGACAAACATTTTATTGTTCAACTCACCTTTTATCACATATTCTGGATTCTTTTGCAAGGTTTCCCCTCCTCTTCAATGTTGCTTGGGGGAATAGGCCATTTCCGAGTTCACGTACGTCTCCCCTTCAAAGCGAGTCTAAGTGCGAAGTTTTTGTCATGGCAGTGCTGGAAATAACAGTCGGTCATCGGACATTGTCCGACCAAATTTTGAAAATGTCCGGCCAATTTCACATTATGATCGGACACGATGACCGAACATCTCACCAGCACATCTTGAGTTATCTTCTTCAAGGTGTTGTCAGTCAATAAATGATGTCCGGTCCAATTTGTCAAATGTCCGACCAAAATGAAGATTTGAAAGGACATATGTCCTGTGAATAAAGAAAAATTATTTCCAGCACTGCATGGTAATTAGTTCTACTTTACATATGAATGAAAACTAATTTTCAATTAACGAAAACTTTGCACTTAGACTCGCTTTGAAGAGGGGGCAGACATGAACCCAAAAATGGCCTATTGAAGTGAAAACAGTGTGCATGACTGAAACGGACCAGATTATGCCCAACATTGATTTGATTGTGTGACGGTGGGGGAGCACCTGAAGTCCCAGAAATGAATACTGAACAGAGATAAAATAATACAAGTGTCCCGAAGGAATTTGTCCACGGTTGTAGATTATGTTAACCCATTCACACCTAAACTGTTAACAGCAGCCCACATTGACGAGAGAAGTATTTTGGGCATTTGGTATTATGGGTGACCGTACAGTAAAATCTTTAAGTCTCGCTCTCATGAAGGAAAGGGCTAAGACTAAATGCCATTTAATGTCAATAATTATGTGTTCAAGCACAAGATTGCAGTTGCACTCAGCAGAAACAACCAAGGAGCAAATTTTTGATGTCTTTATTAATAAATCACTTTTATTTCAGGAGTATACTAATTAAATTAAGCAATATAAATGCTTTCAAATTTTCATGAGAAATTGGGTGTATCTACAATATCATCAAACACTCAAACAGAAAATAATGTACAGTACACCCATAAATGTAAGTTCATTTTCCTTGTAAGGTATGGGTTTTAAGCACCCCAAATGAAGGTGCTTTGATTAGCATAAAAAGATTCATGCAGTGTCCCTAATTGTGTTAATGAGTATGAATGTTCCAAAATATATAAATAGATACAGCAATATTTAAAAATGATCTTTTGTCATTTAAGTTATTGCATTGTGCAATGAATCAGGTTCAAGATGTAACTTTTCATCCTTTAATCACACTTTTCATAGATGTGGACTCTATAAAGTTCAGATCCCGTAGTTTTTTGCTGCCGTCAAATTACATTTGCCACCACAAACCCGTTTTCCTTCAGTGACTGATGGCAGACAATAGCAATTTATGTTGAATGATAAAGCTGCAGGAAACACCTGAAGCAAACTGATGATTCTCTCCAATGTGTTTTGAACACCATAAAGAATCTGCAAAAAACACCAGTATTGTGCAAAAGGACGAAAGTCTGTTTTTGCGGAATTTTTTCTTTCCTGTCTTTAAATTAGAGTTGTCTATGACTTGGGAATACTTCTTTTGACATCACTGAAGAACCTGTGGCTAAGAGCATTCCTTGCAGATATACGACTTATTGGTTCATATGTGAGCATTTGCTGTGTAAAGATAAAACAAATTCATCATCAACTGAACAGTGTCCAAGACATTTAACATGAAGACATAAACCTATTTAGTACTCAACTGAGCAAAAGAGACTTCAGCAATAGACTTCTTTATCAATTCCAGGTAAACATACTTTGTTTATTCATGCAGCAGTCGGCACCAATATCTCACAAGAACTAGTCATGCGTACCAGATCAAAGTGGAATTAAAACATACTGTACAAAGAAAACCTCACTTAGCTGAGTAGATAACCATCAGAATACTCAAAATGTGCCACTTGAACATCAAATTTAGGCATAGAGCTCAAGGTAAAATTGTAGGGAGGTGTGTACTTTCACATCTACAGCAACCTTGCACCCAAACTTTAAACAAAAATATTCTCAGGGTTTCAACCCATTGACCCCCGGGAGTAAGACTTAACGGCAGACAATTTTAATTTAATTTGCCAAGTTGGAGATGCCCCTTACATGGCTGTGCGATGTAGCAAGGAAATAATTATGACTGAGGCAACGTCCATGGTTAAATTCGTATTAAGAAAGTATTAATCATATTAATTTGAATTGATTTGGGTGCTTTTTATGCCTACAGGTAAAAAACTGCACTGGGATCCTACATTATTAAAATGCAAAGAAAATGATGGAGGCAAGTGCTTCTGATTGCCTCATAATGGCTACAGCCCTGCCTTATAACCCTTGAACCATTATTTGGTGCAGTTCACTATTTGTTGCTCTTACCTGCAACAAGTCTGCACCTGGCTGACTTAGGGCAGGAATAACCTGTAGAAGATTTTGCACTGGCCACTTTGGGAAAGAATTTTTATAGTCAGGCAAATCTGATACACCAGGCCATAACCTTTCGTCTGGAGTACCAAGTGTTCTGTTGATAAAGGAACAGATACTTACTTGCAACATTGCATAGCAGCTGTCTAAAGCTAAATTGTCCAAAAATTAACAATAAAATTATACCAGATGCTTTTTACCTAAATATTCGAAAAAGTTGATCAATTTCAGAGTCTCCAGGAAAGAGTGCTCTTCTTGTTATCTGCGAAAATTCAAGGAAAGGTGTATAGTTTAAAGAAAACATTTGGGTTTAACAAATGAATAATTCAACTTTAATTTATTTTATTCACCACCAACACGTATAATAAATTGGTGTGTAGTATCGCTGAGTATTTTTACGAGTTGTTCTGTATTTTGATGAGCCCGCTAGGGTGAGTCAAAATACAAAAAACGAGTAGAAATACTCATCGATACTACACACCAAAACATCTAATAAGCTATTTATTGTCCAACTTTTTTGCACTAAATTTTTAGCAAATGAATTGTAAACAACTGAGAACGTGTGACAGATTTGTGCGGGCAGGGCAACGTCAGCAACTAAACTAGTCAAACCGGTTCTCTACTGTTACAGTACAATATCATGGAATATTTGTACTCGTTTCGCGTGCTTTCTGTACAATAACTAATACAGTTGGATAATAAATAGTACGATAATCAGAAGGTGGTAAGGCATTCCATATCTTTGGACCTTGGTAAAATATAGTGAACTTTTTAATGTTCATTTGAGTGATATGAAATCAAAGGAGAGCTGAAGCTGTAGTATGATAAAGGATTAACATGCTCAGAAATAAAAATTGGGTTGAAAATGTAAAGAAATTCACGAAAAATCCATTGAAAGCCTCAACTACTGACCATTTCTGCAAATATACACCCAATGCTCCAGACATCCACAGGAGTTGAATAATAGCGGCACCCTAGAAGAATCTCCGGAGCTCTGTACCACAGAGTTACCACCTCGTGAGTGTAAGACCTGACTGGGACACCAAATGCCCTTGCCAAACCAAAATCAGCTAGTTTTATTGACCCCTGGGTGTCTATCAGAAGGTTTTGAGGTTTAAGATCTCTGTGTAAAATTCTATGGGAATGGCAGAATGCTATGCCACTTAGTAGCTGGTATAGATAACTCTGCAAAGAAAAATTAAAAGAAATCAAATATTGACTTGAGTGGTATAGGGAAGGAAAGGACAAAAACCAACACAGATTTCTCTACTTTCTCAAATCCCATAAACACCTAGTTTACCCCCAAAAATTTTGCATAGGCATTGTTTTCAATTTCTCTTGGGACATCTTCATGTCCAAAGAGAAACTGCGAACAATGATTATGTAATTTTTTTTTATAATTTTTTTGGGGAGGAAGGGGGGGGGGGGGGGGGTAAAAAAGATTTATTATGAGATTTGAAAAAGTAGAGAATGGAATTACCAGTGACCTTTGCAGTGGTTGTGCCATTTAGCAGTGTTGTAATATAAATCCTTTCTTTCTTTAGCTTAGCATCATTGAAACAGATTAAAATATGTCTTTCTTGCCAGCTGTGTGAAAATTTGTGGTCATAAACCATGCATTAATTACTAAATTATGGGCCAGCAGAACTTTGGCCAATGTTGCTGGTTGGAACATTACCTCAACCTTAGCTGCCAGTGCTGCCAGTGAATGAGCATTTTTAGATATTACAGTTATGTTAATCACCTTCACTAACTGTAAAGAAATTCCTCCTGCAGACACAGAATCCATATACTTTTTAAGATCTCTATCAAGGTACTCAAAAACAAGGAACAGCTTTTTGTCACCATGAACCACATCTAGTAATCTATGAAAGGAAACAGCAAATTCAGGAGGGGCGTACACTGGGTTTTGGTTAAGGGGATTCTGGGAATTGCAGTTTTGAAAAGCGCATAGCATAATAAAAGCCAGAAGCACACAACCTTGAAGCACGTAACTTGTAACTCTTTTCCTTGGAGCAAAGCTGGGGATTTTAGGGCCAAATATGGACAAAAAGATTAAAGTTGCATGTGCTCCTGGGAAAATGCAAATGAGGAAATTTTTAACCTCAAAAAATCAGCTCTGAACCAAGGTCAAGGTCACGAGCTTCTGTGAAAACATAACAATTATTATATGCTTGCAATGTTATGCAATTCCATTTCAACAGCTGAGGACACCTTAAGTCAACATTACAATCTCCTTTTCAAAACTCAGGCATCTCTGGTCTATTCTTATGCAAAATTTCCATGTCTGCTTATCAGTTGAGTAAAGGTAATGGCTTATTTTCCAAATTCAGCTGTTTGACCCTTTCCACGCTAAAAGTGACAACTGAATAGTTTACTCTGTCTCAAATGGGGTAGACTTCCATATACCAGACTAAAATGTTGCAAGAGAAAAAAGCCATTATAGACCAATTAAAAATTTCTGATTAGGTATTGTTATATTGATTTTTTTCTATTGTTTTATGACCATAAATAATATTATTACCTGGTATACAAAAGATGATCCAACTAACTTCACATGACTTTACTTGTTAATGGAGGCCGTTTACAGGTTAAAAGGGGTAGTAATAGGGCCGTTTATGCGGGAGAAAATAAGCCGCGGCTTACTCTGGCCGCAGCTTACATAAGACGCGAACACCCCGTATAAATAGTACAAAATATGCATTCATGGCTTTCTCAAGCCGTGGCTTATCCTGGCCTTGGAGTTTATACTCGGATAAATAGTTCCTTTCGCGTATTATGTACGCCGCGGCCAGAGTAAGTCGTGGCTTATTTTCTCTCATATAAACAGCCCTATTATCTACATCTATAGCCTTTCCCAGCCAAGAGAGTCATTTACAGCTTTTACTCTGTATAACGTCAGATGACTTTACTCTTCAATGAGGGCTGATTCAGGAGTGACTGGGTTAGAGAACTGCTGGGGTAAATCAATGTGATTATCACTTCTTACTTTCTTAAATCAAATAGACCACACTTACTCATGATTCAGTGTCTAGCCAAGGGCAAAGAATTTCAATCCTGTCAAATGAGTCTTAGTACCTGGCACTTATTGAAACCATCTCAACAAGTACATGCTCATATGGATCCTCAAACTTTGGTCAAAAAAGATTGTTTCTTTCCCTACCCTTCTCCTTTGCTTCCAAAGCAACTGCCAAACGCACTTCAATAATTCGAGGTTACTACTAGTTTGTAATTTAAGTAGATAAGGAAATGTGATTAGCTTGCAAAACAAGCAAACATCAGACCAAAAGTGCAAAAAGAATGGCGCAGGAGGGAATAAAAAAAGCACTACCAATTATTATTATTATTATTATTTATTTATTTATTTTGTGTGTGTGAACTTAATGTAAGACTCCTTAGATGCAACTCATTGATGTAAATAATATTGTATATTTACACTGTATGTGAATTTGTCAATTTGTTAACTTATTACTATTAATTTAATTTTTATCCGTAGTATCTATGTTGCCAGTTCACTTCTATATACAGGTATATATATATATATATATGTATATATATGACTTCACACAAGTTTAGGTTTCATGAGTAACCATCGTTTTAATGAACTGAACTCCAGTCGTTAAAATTGCCTCAGTGATGAGTGTGGTACTTGTACCATACGAAACAGTTCTGTAGCATTAAAACGATGATTACTCATGAAACCTAAACTTGTGTGAAGTCATAGTTATTGCTCCTCAATCGATTGAGTTGAGCGCTCTACGAAATACGTTCTACTCAAAGAAAGAAATTATAGGTATGTATATATATATCATCTAATTCCTGTGGTAGTGGCCATCTCGAAAGCATTTGCAACTATGGCCACTACTACGCACTTTTTCTTCCTTCTTTTTTTTAATTGTTATGTCCATTATGTATTTTCTGCAATAGTGCATAATAATAAATCTTAAAATCTTAAATCTTCAGTGCAGTACTTGCAATATTAACAAACTAGTTCAACAAATAATCTCCAGAGATTTGTTTAGTACCAAGTGTCACAGCAAATAATTACAATTAGATAAGTTAGAGCGAGTTTCAATCGAGTCTCGTAAAACCAAAACCAAACTAATTACTTTGGCCAATCAAAAAGGACGGAGGCAATCCAGTAAACCAATCAAAACTCTAAGTAATCACACGTAGCCGACACAAAGCGTGGGAAAATGTGCATGTGCGAGCCACGATTGGTTTTGGTTTCACTTCTGATTGGTTGAAAAAGTGGCGCGAGAACTTTGAACCAATCAATGAGTGAGGTAATGCAAAACCAAAGTAATTCACTAATTACTTTCGACACTCAATTGAAAATTGCTCTATTAATAAAAAATCAATAACTTCAATTCTGGTAAAATCTACCCGCCCACAAGACAGAAGTTTTGAAGAATGCAAATGGTTTCCTTTTCTTGCTCTCACTTAACACGTGGTTATACAGCATTAAAAAGAATAGGGTGACAATGTAATTTTACGATTTGACGATATGTAAGAATAAGTTTCGTTTCGATGATGGGCTTAATGCTCGTTTCTCCACCGTTGTTTAAGCCCCAGTTCATTTCTGCTTATGCCGGTAGCTTCTTTTTCTTTTGGAGCTTAAAATGTCTTCTGTGAGCGCGATAAAAAGCCAATGCGATGTAAAGTTATCCTTACCCATAATGGGCGCTCATATTACAACTTGAAATTTCAATCACATAAAATTTACACGTAAAACGTATTGTGCTTCTTCAATTAAGCTTGCTCATTTGCTCAGAAGATGTCTTACCTTTCGTTAGTGCGACTGAGATACGGCTCAAGGATAAAAACAAAAAAAAGCCCAATAAAGTTTAATTAAAATTCAGATATCTAACTGGAGGCACGTGATAGCCTTTGTTTGATGTGGCAAATTTTGACTATAAAACTTTTCCTTGCAGTTAAGTTAATTTAAAACGATTTTCACTTTCACCATTCACTCCCAATCGCTTATTACTCAAATAAACACTCACTTGAGGCATCGAAAATCTAAAGCACGCGAAGGTCAAGTTCCTCGTTAACTATATTATGGGTGTATTGATAGCGCTTATTTGTGATTTCTGCAAGGTTTTCTCCTCAACTTATAGGAAACAACGGCGAGGTAAGGTGGCTAAGAAACGGACTATCTGAGAAACAAAATTTGAATAAAGGAAAAGCCTATGTACATAATGAGCTTATAGAGGCCATTGAAGCCAGCAAGAAGACAGCACATACCTGACAACATTGGGATGATTCAATTCTTTCAACAAAGATATTTCTCTTATCGCTGTACTTGGGACTCCATCAGATTCCCTGCAACACAAAGCTCATTTTTTAAACAAACCTGAACTCTTGTGAACAATGCAAACAGCAACCAAGAACCAAATTATGCGAACAACGTGACGTCCCATTCATTGTTCGCCATCGTGTTCTTTCGACCAATTTTCTTTCCACCGCAGTGAACATAAGATTAAGTTTCTTTTCGAAGTTTGAGACCAATTGTCGCACGATTTCCACGTCAGGACTGTCTCTGATGAAGTCCCTACTTTTGTGCAGTAAACTAGCCAAGGTCACAGATATCACTCACGTATCAAGTCGTATCTTTTTCAGCGCAACAGTTCGCCCAGTTTCTCTGTCCTTTGCTTTGTACACGACTCCATACGTCCCCTCTCCAATTTTTTCTAGCTTGAGAAAAGCCTCCATTGGGAGAGAGGAAAAAGGACAAATTTCCTCGCAAATTCAATACACATTCAAGTTTCATGCATTTCTTTCAGTTTGCATCGTTCGCGCTTGTTGTTACACTGGTGATTGGTTGATGTTTCCCGCGTTACAAAATGATTGGCTATCACGCAGAAATCTCGCAAATCTGATTGGCTAAATGCTAAATGCTAAATGCTAAACGAGTCCTTTTACCGGGTCAGTTGTCATACCCAATCACAGGTAACATTGGCTGACGAAATAGTAAAGCTTACTACCCTGTTTTAGGAGAGAAATTTATCGATCTTTAATTTGCTGTCATGTAAAACATTTGCCTTTAAGGAAAAGAGATTTAAACTTCTCTTAACTGGGCCATATAATTTCTCTTCCTTCATTGTCCACCAAGACTTGGGCGACATAATTCCAGGGAGTATCGTGGAACAAAATCACAGGTCACTGTTTTACAAATACAGAAAGAATCCTAAACATACCTTAGGCTTGATTAGACCTAAACAAAAGCTTTTAGGCCTAATGTTAACATTTGTAAACGGATTAATAGGGTTGTTTCTAGACAAAACAATGACATGGGACTTGTGACATGTGCTTTGTACCTGCCCAATTGCGAGCTAAACATTGGCTGATGTCTCGAAGCAAATATCTAAAAAGACTATTTTCAAAATGAAGCCCAGGCTCAAGCAGTGCGACTGGTAGAGTACTAAGGGCATAGAACTAGTGCCACTAGCTGCAAAGTACAAATCCCACATATTCCTTTATCTGTTGCAAATTTCATTTGCCACTTGACAAAGAAAATCCTAGCAACACAATAAAGGTAATTTGTATTGACAAAATAAGAAAATATGGAATTCAATCAACACCAACGAAAAAGCACCCCCCCCCCCCCCCCAAAACCCCTGACAGAACAAAAAATGAGCAAAGCAAAAGTCCAGTTGCACACTGGACCCAGTCCTTGTATAGCACAACAGAGTGAGGATAGCATCTGTGCCTGTAAACCCATAAGAAGTGACTCAGGGGCAGATCCAGGATTTTTCTTAGGACGGGGTGCACCATCAAGGAATGTCGTAGCTGACAGGTGACATTTTTTTTTTGCAGAATACCGGTTGTATTAGAAACCGCAGGTCACCTCAGGAAGGGGGGGGGAGGTATGTGTGTGTGCACCCAATTTAATTAAATTGTATCCAAATCTACAAGAATATCCATTGTACCAAAATGATGCACTTCTGTTTGCTATCACGGTCATATTTTTAATGCATTTTACAATGAAGGACAAAGCTTACATGAGCTCAAACCAGATCCAACAATAATTATTATTTCAAAGAACTGCCTTCTCCAAAGGATTGAGTCTAAGCCAGCGTTTCACATTTTAAGGCAATTTTATGATGCCATATAAGATAGCAACCAATAATATTATTCCTTAACAAGATGCACTCATTGTGACACAGATGAAACTCTGCAAAGTTACCAAGAATTTTCTGAAGTGGATTCAAAGCCAAATGTTAACTTTATTTTTTCTTTTTGCAAAGAGTTTCATTTGAACCTGCTAATTGCTTCCCTGTGATGTAAAAATTAATGGGGGTTGAAAGTGTTGAAACTTGTTGGAGGCCTTCTTTGGGCCTTAAACAATTTTAAACTTGACAGGAAAGCCAAGCCTATATTTCACCTCATTGTATGTTTTACAAGACATAGTGCAGCTGAGAAGATGAACCAGGGACTACCAGAAACAATCAGTGGTCAGAACATTTCTCAAACCCGGGATCCCCAGATCTCAAGGCAAGCACCTCGACCACTGCATAGCACTGCCTCCTCTATTTCACCTCATTTTATGTATTACTAATCACAATGCACCATATCTCTTAATTAGTGAATTTGAAACCCCTAAGGCCTGAAAAAATAATGCACTTATGCACTTAAAAGGACGACGTCACGAGAAAATAAAAGGTTGACCATTTAATTGTTTTTATTGAATTTATGATATCTTTTTGACACTAACATAAGAACTTGAGATGTTGAAATCACCTCTCTCTCAACAGTTTGCAGTTTTCCTTGACCTTACATTTTGCGCGGTTGTATGGATATGCGGGAAAAGCAGATCTCAACAAGTGTTATTAAAATCCAAAAAGAAAATTGGGGGTAATCATGCATTTTTCAAAGATAATTAATCAACAATATTGGTTAAAATCTTTAAAATACAAAGCAATGTATGGCATTCCTTTCCAAATTAAAGCTTAATTATCTCTGAAAAATGCATGGCTACCCCCGATTTTCTTTTTGGATAGCAAGAGCACTTGCTAAGTTCTGCTTTCTCTGAATAGTTTTCAACCGCACAAAAATATCCCTGCATTGGTAAGCACAACTGATAGGAAATCCAAGTATCTGGAGATGCGCAGAATACAATAGTAGGCACCGTCCTTAACATAGCTTTATTGAATTAGTGCAAAAAAAAACACTGGTCTCTTGCCCTTGTCATTTGCATGTCCCCATTTAACCTATTGAGTCCTGGGAGTGAGGCTTAATGGATTTACTCTGTCTAACGCCAGATGATTTTACTTGTCAAAATGGGGGCGGTCCAGGGTGGCTCCGGTTGACGACAATGGGTTAAAACTAGTGGAGGATTTCTTCTTTATTTGGCTTGATCCAGTCACAGCAACTGGTATAATATTATTAATATTGTACATTGAATAATCTTCCATTGGTCAGGAATAACTGTACCTTGCATCTACTCCCCACTGTCAATCGGTTTGCTGAGTTGTCATGAAATTACAGACACTGTCACTATTTTCATAACAACCGTAACAAGTTATTTCAAATAACACTGTTACTTTATACCATAAGTATCACAAATCTTTGAGATAATGGGGTCCTAATTCCATTGTTATCCTCTGGGCCTGCACTAATTACAATATTGGGTGCATTTCCTGGGCTCCAAGTCAATATTTTCCTTATCACAATGTATTAAATGAGAGAGCTGCCCCCTTCTACACAAGGTACCTTCATTTTCATGTCAGGGACCAAGGTTGGTCATGGTCACAGAGATACGTCAGTCCATTGAGAGCTACAATTAATACAATTTTGAGACAATCTCTAAAATACTTGTCGCTTTGTGCTGTCTCAAACATCAAAGAGTTAATCTTCTGTATGCAGGGAGGTTTTTACATCTGAAATTGGACAGATCCACACATTGGCACCGACTTCTTATTTAATCTACCACAGCATTCATCGCCCATTGTCTGACTTCTGTAGGACAATCTGGATATTTTTGAACTGCTTCATTTATTTGAGTGGGATCCACTAACAATGTCACAAGTTTGAATTCTTTTGGAGTATTTTTGGCTAAGCTGTCAATCGACTTCACAAATTCTACAGCTATCAGGTGTTCAAATGCCTGAAAAGAACAAGAGAAAACACAACTTGAAATGCAGGTTACAAAGACCACTTTCGTAAAAAGCAACAACAGGTCTCTACATTCCTTTGTATTTAATATATGCTAATTCGACCTAATACCCTCATTTTGGAACAAATATTCTTTTGAACTTTTTGCTTGTCATAGCGAGGCTAGAAAGGCTTATTAGAATATATAAAAAAAGAATATTTTATGTGGCAGCCATTACAGAACAGGTCTATGTACATGTAGTTGTTCTTTTCAAGACTCTTGGGAAAAAAGCAGAAGACAACTTTTTGTATGCTTTATTTTCCCTTTGAGCAGTTTTGGCACAATATAGACAGTGCTTTGAAAAGGTAGGAAATGAGACGCCGTATCAAGAAAATACAAAAACAGAGCAAGAGCATTGCTCTTATTGCCACATACAATACAGTAAAGTTTACAGAAAAAAAAATTAGTGCAGTTGATTTTTCTTTTGGGACAATTTGCATAATGAAATCACCCCAAAGAGCTACATACAATAGATGTTATTGTTGGGAGTTCTTGATTCACTAGATCCTTACCCAATTTCGAAAGAGTAGAAAACGATTAATCACAATATCATTATGGATCAAAATAGCATGATTGGTGATCCAATTCAGTCATGAGCCAAAATAAGACTCAGTTTTTTTCCAAGATAGTATGCCCAGCACTATACATGTATGCCCCCACTTGGTTTCCCTTATTGGATTTCATGATCAATCAATGGATGGTTGCTCATTGTCCATAAGGTTTACCTTCAGCACAACAGGTTTTTCAAAAGACTGCACAGAGTGGCCTCTGGTTTGGGAGAATTTTTGATATTCTGGAAAGAATGTCAGAAAAGAAAAGTTAGCCTTCTCAAAGTGCATTGAATGGTTGGAAAAAGAACACTCATGCGGCTAACTGTTCAAGAATCATACTCAAAGACTAAAAATAGAGGGCAAGATAAAAAACGTTTCATATATAGTTTGTACTATCATCATTTTCTGGATTCACCCCAGTTAATTGGTCTGTTTGAATGTTTAACAATATTTTATTTTGTTCGTCTGTCAGTAAGTCTGTTGGCATGTCAACTATCCTTCCATTCCATTGTTATATTTTTTATGTATGGTAAGTTCACTGGCATGTTACCCTCACAAGCAAATGCTACATTTACAAAGTGATTTGACAAGCACTTGCTTTTAACAATACACTTACCCATAATCCATTTTCAAAGAGAAAAAAAGAAAGCTTCTGTAGTAAGATACCTTTATACACCATTTCAAAATTGAACGGTTCCCCTTCAAATGTTGTGGTCAGGTGTTTCATGGCAATGATCAAGCAGAGCTCTAAAACTGAAACACCTAGGAAAAAAAGTAAAATTTAAGGCTCTTAAAATTTAGAGGACATTTCTTACATCAAGTTTGACCCATTCAAGTTGGCTCCTTGTTCAAACTTCCTAGATTTTTCTTTGTTTCTTGAAAAATGAACAGCCTTGAAGCTTTGAATAAAGTACTGTATTAATGTAAAAATATTAAGCTTGATGTAAGAAGTAACCAAGGGTAAAATAATACAGTATGGTGGGAGGTGTTCTGAAGTAATCAGGTTTTCAAGTTTTTGAGAGCACCTTGTACCATAATTTTACTTAGAAGTTGTTTTTTACTGAACTCAAAATTAATTTGAAAACAAAAAGAAATAAAAAGCATTGATTATTGCTTCTCTAAATGAAATACAACTTCTTTTATTTATTTATTGCTTTTCGAAAGAATGGAAGAGGATGCAGACCTTAAGGCAAATGTGGGCAAACCCATACACTCCAACTTTACGAAATAGTTTTTAGTCAAGCACAATACATCACAAGAACATATACACTTTATAACATACATACCACATAACATGGCAGCTTTACAGTCCACAGCTAATTTCGACTGTGCATCAATCAAGTCTTTGGGTTCTATAAATGGATGATCATGAGAAATGCTGCATACTGGAAGGGCCTGTAAAAGATGATGTTTTAATAGAACTGTGAGTGGACTGGATCTTGGTTTGATGCACAGGATAACATGCTTGGAATGGACTCAAGGCAGACTGGGTCAACTATTGGTTGACTGTTGATCAATGCATTGGCCGCCACGTTGCTCAACCTATTGGTTGGATACCGCATGACTATTCTGTGGGTGGGGGATAGGGGTGAAGGGTACCCTAGCTGAAACAACCCAAGCCTTTGCAAAAATGCTAATCTTAGGCCTAAACATTATCTAACGCATCATTTTAAGGTCTAAGGTTAGTATTTTTGTGAACGTTAGGGTTGTTTCAGCGATGGTAGCCTTCACCACCCACCCCCACCCTCTACCCCTCACCCACGCAATAGTCATGCCAGGTGGATAGGATTCATGACCATAACTCCCTGGAGATATAGTGCCTGGTGTGGTGGTCCCACCCTTGGAGTATGTTATGGTTGAGAGAGTTAATAGAGAAAATATATCAGTATAAGCTAACCACAACCATAACAGTCAGTTATCTCATTTGTGGCCTTCAAAGCAACTCAACTGAAATAAGAGGAAATTGAACTGCTACCTTTCGATAAGAGGGGAAAGCGAAGTACCCAGATATGTCCAGAAATGTCGCTAATTAGACATGCGCAGAGTTCAAAAAGCATCAAGGAATGTCTTCTTGCTCTACTCCCCAACTTCAACATAACTTAATTTGTCTTGGAATGTCACAGAGTTTCTCCAAAATACTACTCCTCAAGTAAGGATAAACAGGTGCAGGCTATTTAAAAGTAAGTTACTTTAAAATAAGGCTAACCTTTAGCCTCACCTTATTGTTGGAAATAGGAAGCAAAGGCTTGAGACGCTTTCCATTTGACAGAACTGACCAGCCACAACACCTTCAAATTAACACACTTTGAGGAAGACAATTATTTCATATACTCCTCCAGAAGAATGCGAGGATCATGCAAGTGTTCCTTCACATTTTTGCATTTTCTTTGCAAACTGACAGTTCTGGTTGGCCAGTTCTGACAAGAAGAACAAGAAAAAGAAGAAACTTCATTTGTACTCTATTCTTGCCTTAGTATTACTTACAATAAATTGGTATTAACTAAATAAATTGGAGACAAAAGGTAAGCGCTCTTAGATTTAAAGGGGCACTTTCTGTTGGATCTCAAAATTGGGTGTGCATTTCTGGATATAAATGGAAGTACTTGGTGAACCACCACTCAGAGCAGAGCATCTAGAACTTACAAACTAAGTCCTGCAATCACTCCTGTACAACATTGGTGGACAGCAAGAGCTCTCAAGTAACTTTGCTGACCCTGTTCACTTGTTAATAGGCTAAACTAAATATTAAGTGGTTTGTGCAGTGTACATATTTGTGCAACTCACAAGCAGGCGATGTAAGCTTCTAACATCTTTTGTTATACAGTATTGCCTCTTGAAGACTGCTTTGGCTTTATCATCTTCTATTAATTCCTGCAGATGTAATAAAGAGATTATGGCTACAAACTCTGCTGGGCTTCAAGCAACGTTTTAACAACAGTGTCTTTACAGACAGAAATAAGCTAGCTTTAATAGCTTTCTCTCTTTGACATGAAAAGTCAAAGATAAAACTTTGAAGTACTTTTTAAAAAGTGCTCTCTGGGCAGCTATTTCCTCTGTAAACAGTTAGCAAAATATGGAAAGCTACCATGAAGGACAGCCTCATTAAGAATTGAATCAACACCATATACTACCGTGATGTGGGAATTCCAAGCTTTAACAAACTGTTTGTCTTTAAAGTTTGATGGCAAACCCAATACAGACCTGAAAAATAATAAAAATAGAAATAAAAATAAAAGGACACTTTATATTATAAAATTATCCTGGCATACAACTGGTTTTAAACATATCATTCTTTATCACATGATTGTTATTTGATCCAAATTAGTTTATCAACTTTTAATGTATAACTGGACGAGGGGAGCAGTACATGCATATTATTGTACCGCAGCAATTGAGACAACAATACCTACCTCACTATTAGCAAGTAATCTTCGAATGTCTCTGAATTAAAGAGATGAATCTGCCGGTGAGAGAATCTTGACTTCACTCTTTTCTCAAGAAGTTCCACCACATCCTAAAGAAAACAATGCGTTTCTGCTGACTTATTCACATTATAATTTTATATCTTGCGATTGTATGTCTTTCAGTTCTCACAGTGGGCTACCTAATTATAAATTACAGCATAAAGTTGTTTTACCTGCTTTAAAGGAGGTTATGTGCCTTCATTGGCTTTTAGAAGAAAGTTGAAGCAATGATATGTACATCATGTAAACAGGGCTGTCGCTAAGATTTCAAGTTGCCAGGTACAGAAAAAGAATAGGCAGGGAACCAAGGGGTGCTAGGGGTTTTTTCTAGAGACACTATCCACTCTCCCCTGCCCCACACCAAAATGGTACTTGCAGAGTTTACTTATACTCAAATTCAATATTTCACTAAACAGTCTTGTGTACATACACTGTAAATGAAGAGCGAATATTATTATGAATCATCGTTTACATTGTGTCACATCACGGTCGTGGTTATTTTTTTTCTTTTGAGTGTTGAAAACTGGCAAGACACTGTCAGGGAAAAGCGTCTTGCTTTTCACAGGTTTGAATCCAATGTCCTTGATTTTTTCAAGCATGGTTTCTTCCCAATAATAATTTCAATTAGGAACAAATACATGTAACAAGAAATGATAAGTACTGTATTTCCAGACACGCAGACAAGAGGAAAACCATATGTGCTAGGCACACCATAACATGCGAACATTGACTAAGGATAAAAGCAAATTAAATGTCTTGTTGAAGTGAAATACATTGTGTTCCTGAGCACTCAGCGAGCTGCATTTCCACTCAAAACAAATACCGGTAGGAAAGAAACAAAAAATGGGCAGAGAGTGAGGTCTACATACCTTTGACTCAATTAACTGGAGGCTGCACTCATAATAAAGAAGGTATTGATTTAATTCTTCTGCCTCTTTCTTGACATAATTATTAAAATTGACTATGCAGAGTTTCTGCATGCGTGTACAATGACCCTTACATTTCAAGTTTGGAGACGGTATATTCAGAAAGTAGCAAAAATTAAATATGAATAGCGCTTTGTGCCATAAATATAATTCAGATCTTCTCAGTGGGTTGTCATAACAAGCATTGTGGTACACATGAGCTACACTGTACTGTACGAATTTAGATTTTTATCCAGTTTTGACCTAAAATCAGCAATTTTAGAATGACAGTGCCCCTTTAACCTTCTACCAAATTAAATTTGAGATACATCTAAAAACAATAATGCATTCTATATATCACTGTATTCACATACTAACCAGCCTACAAGTAAGTCCTACAACACAAATAGGGGTCTGGGCTGTCTGTGACACATCAAATAGGTTGTACAGTAATGACTGGTTCTTGTGATTGGTAAAGAGATCAAACTCGTCTAAAATGAACAAAACTGACTGGCTTTCCTGTCCCCCTGTGAATCAATGAAATGAAGTGAATTTTCTGCTAGAACCTTCTATATAATTATACAGATATACAACTGCACAAGCAATAAACAAACAAACTGATATAATTTTGTGGTCAAGCTAACAAGTAAAATGTATTAATTTTCTCTTGGTTAATACTTCTGTGGTACATGTATAACTACTACTATGCTGCAGTCAGGTACTAATATATACCTAGATTTAGCGAAGCCTAAAAGCGGAGCTCCCTGGTTAATATTTACTCTTACAATAAGTTAACCTGGCTTGAGCCTGTGATCCAATCTAAACCCAGTACCTGGTCAGCGGTTGAATTTTAAAAAAAAAGCTGACCTTAATGAACTCTAAACTTGAGCCCACAATATGGTCACATGATACTGGTCAGCAGATAGGTACCTTGTTTTGACAGGTGTATTGACCATAACATGGATGTCCAATATCAAAAATAGAAGTTGTAAACTAGCTGGAGTAAATTCTGGAGTAGGGCAGCCCCCGGGGGGGCACCTCAATGAGCTCTAAATTAAACTTGACCCTGCAATATGGTCATGTGATACTGGTCACAATGGCATACATGGAGGGGTGGACGTTTGTATGGTCGTAAGGTGACCAAAACCAAATTTTCTTGCACAGACGAGTTACCATATTTTCTTACCTTGGTGCTCCACACGCATAATCAAACAAAAGTGGTTCAATGCACAACTCAATCAATACAAACAGGCTGAACCGATGCTATATATGAATGGTCCTGAATAATTAGCAAGCTTAGCACCACAACCAGATGAAATCAACTGGAAGTCAACTTTGATGAGGGATGAAGACTGGAGTATGCAAAGAAGTCCTTGAATCAAGTTGAGATTGCCCGAATCTCAGCCCACATATAATATCAAAAATTAAAGTAAAAGGTGCAGATGATGACCACTGTACCAGCCTACTGTAATTCCTTTAGGTTAACAGCATAGGGTATTTCTAGGCAGTCAGCCATTAATATGTAAAACCCATCCAACAGGAGTGATAAACACCCCACATTTTTATGTCGCGCTGATGGATTCTATTGTAGACCTGGTTCACTGGGTTAAATTTGATTTTAGTTCCAGAAAGTATAATTTCCTGCAAGCACACTTATAACAGAGATACACGTATACTGGTATACGGGTATATCTGTACATGTAAAATGTTCGTGCACCTAGCCATTTGGATTAAGATTCCCGTAGAATTAACGTGCTGGGATTGGTAACAATTGTTTGCAAAGATGGCGACCGTGGCGGCAAGGTTTGCTCCTTTTCCTCAGAAATAAGTTTACTGAATTGTTTAATAAAGTCTAGATATCAAATATATTCAAAATCCTTCCTTACGAATGTTTGTACTTAAAACGTCATAAAAACTTATTCGTTTATCCACAATGTCTTCTCTGTAGCTACTCCAGGTAAACTAGTGTCTACCCCGGAGAGACGGCTGGGTCTACCTGGTAGGATCGATGATGTTGTCGCAAAATGAGAAAACATGGCGCTGCTACCCGTTACCTACACACCGATTTTGGGGTATCCTCAACCACTGACTCCTGGGGGTTTCCCTACTGATGAGTAAAATCGTCTGGCGTTGGACAGAGTAAAATACAACTAAGTATGGCCGCTTTTGGCCGGTTTAGGCATTAAAGTGACATAGTTTTTCAGTGAGTGATTAAGGTCTCTACTAAGACTGGCCACCAATGGCTTTGGAGCAAGGTAAAGGTTATTGATCAAGACTCTCACTGGTAGAGCTGTACATGTACATCTGAAGAGTGAAGGAAGTTATCCACAGAAGACTTCACCCTAATAACAATGATCAACGGGATAATGGAATAGAAATCCCTGAAACATAGATACTGCAATCAAGAAATACAACAGAAGATTGGTATGTCACAAAACTGCCAAAAAAGAAATTTTGAATCTGACATCTCAGGAAACTATTCAAAGGAATAAGAAGGATCGAAATTCACAAAAACCAACCACCATGATTCGTATGGTAGAGCTTACTAACCAGTTGATCTTATTGACTGATGATAACCAGCAGTATAATGTACGTAAATGGTTAATTAACAATTATTCCATGAGGACACGTTGGATATGAGATGATAGATAGCCAACAAGGCGCATAGCGTCGAGTTGGCTATAATCATCTCATATCCAACAAGCACAAGTGGAATAATTGTTTTATTAAAAACGCCCCCAAAATATAGAAAACTAGACTATAATAAAGGCCCAAAAAATCACGCATATGCTTGCCGTGTTTGTAGATCATGGTATAATGGCTCATAACCCATGATGGCTTAGCCAATCAAAACTCTCAAATTGCATTATCCAATGATCCAGTTTTTAATAAAATGTAGTAGTCTATGACCCAAGTGACTACATACACATGCACACTGTACATTGTGAGACAAATGTTTAGATACTTTTAGTAGCATCACAATAACCATTAACCACCTCTTTTATGAAACTATTGTAGCTTTTAGCACCATACTCACCACTCTTAAGAGCTTCCAGTAAAAAGGCAAGATTTTCAGCAAAGGACCCCTTGGAATGAGAGACGTGGGATTAAAATCAATTTAAAGCAACAAGAAAAAGTGCATTTCTTGAAAAAAAAAAAAAAACCTGAATACTTGAAAGTGTCAGAATTTTTCCCCAATGCGCCCCCTCCCAAGAAATCACTCCTCTATCATTTTTCCCTCCCTTACTCTTCATTTTCAATGGCCAAGAAGTGTGCCTCTTTGACTGTTTACCCCCATAAAGGCAGCGGTTTTTTTTTGGTTTTGCGTGAAAAACAACCAAGACTTACCATCAAGGGTGTAATCAGGGTAATTTGAGATTTAAACAACAACTTCATGTATAAAGATGAATAGAATTGCTATCACTTACGAAAACTTTGTCTCCCACAGTATTTTCCAGTTGCAACTGTCTTGTTATTTGTAACAATGCTGATCTGTCGTCTGTTTGTACCAGACCTACATGTATATACATATACTGTACCAATCACTTGGTGAGAATGTTTGTCCCATTTAGTAAACAGGATATACTGTATATTAAAAGGAAGCATACAATGTAACTGTTTTTAAACATTCCTTCTGTTATTCAAATGTGCCAACCACTGAATTAAAAGAGCCTTTAACCCTTAAACACCCAAACCGGCCTAAACCGGCCAGACTTTGTATTTTACTCTGTCTAATGCCAGATGATTTTACTCGTCAATGGGGAACCCCTGGGACTCAATGGGTTAAATTTTTGTTTCAGCAACTAATAAAGCACTGGTTGGCCTCATTAAGTGCAGTTAAATGCAACTTAACTGACTTAGAGTGAGAAAATGAGGAGCAGTTGTTTTGGTCAGTGGTGGTGTAATGCAATACTTGCCTAGACCCCCTGTGTCTTTAGGGCTTGTGATGCATGTGTAGAGTGCAAGTGCATTTTAATGAATTGAGATATCCATTCAAGTGTTGACGTTTTGTGCTTAGGGGCTAGTTATTACTTTAACATTGTAATGTCCTTATAGATCACAAAGAAGCTAATCGAAACAATAATCGAAACACTCTCCTACTGTAGTTCACACTTTTCCTACACAATCACTTGTCCTATGCTCACACAGTCACCGGGTTCCCGCGCTGGAGAGATCCCGGATGTACATACAAACACTACAAACATTCTCCCTCCCCTTTCCACTGATGACGATGATAATAATAATAACAATAATAATAATAATAATAATAATAATAATACCAACTTTATTCATTTAAGTCAATGAAAGGGAAGGATACCAGAGGTTATCCTTATCGAGGATATTCCCCTACAGCCGGATGTAATTGACCGAGAGTCGATTTTGATGAGGGAGGAAAACTGGAGAAGCCGGAGAAAAACCCCGAGTCAGATTGAAATCGACTGAAACTCAACCCACATACAACCGGAGGCCAGGGTTCAACCCGGGTCACAGAGGTGGGAGGTGCGGTTGATAACCGCTTAACCAACCTGACTCCCCTGATTGTATCAGTGACCGGTGCCTGCTCCTCTCCCACCCCAAGAACCCATGACTAGGAGCAAACAACAGAGCTACATTCCTGTCACGGCATTTTCACTGACTGATTTATTTTTAGATTGAATTTCCCGCGAATGAGACTTCCCAAGGAGCCCGGTGACAAATTGCAAGAAACTAACTTGACATCATGACGTCACCGAACCGGTTACTGCCTTTGTTTTTTTTTTTTTCGTGGAAAAATGTAGTCTAAAAATAAACTGGTCTTTAAAAATGCTGTTACATAAGCTTAGTATTGTTTGCTTCAAGTCATGGGCTCCTGGTGCTAGGATTTGCCAACCATGTGAGCAGTCTCCATCTAGAACCTGGCTGCTAACACTGGAAGCTCTTGGATGCCTCTCAGGTACCCAACATTCACTTTGCGACTCAGTTGTTAAAGGAGCACTGTCACGAATGTGCATGCACCATGTTTTTGTATCAAAACTGAACTTCAGCCTGAACTTTTCAAGTTTGGAAAGGTGCAGACAATATGGCGGCCACTGTCACACGCAGGCTTTTAAATACTCAACGCACAAAATAATAGTAATTCATTCTCCTCAAGAAAGAAAAATAATACAGCAGTCAAAACACAAATTAGCGTCTACAATGAAGAGAAACTTTTTAAGGCATTAATTCATGAGAAACTAAATGTAGGGTGTAATCAAGGTGCAAGCCATTTCACAACTAAGGTGCTAGGTCACGCTATTTTAGATAATTTTGTTCAATTTTGTTAATTATGAGCTCTAAACATCAAATTGGCAGAGCAAGAGTCTTTCATTTGCAAAATCACGCCCACATAACTGAAAATGATTTTCCAGCTGTGTAAATGACATTTTGATAATTATAGACTGATATACATGTAAATTTGAAAAAAGTGGGCCAACATTTTTCAAATTTACCCAAATTCAATCCATTTCAATCATCTCCAGTTTTGTCCATCCACGTCTCACGGTCCCTTCTTGGCTTCCCTGTGTTTTGTTAGAGTTCTTCTATAGTTTTGAACAGTTATTTTGATATTTTAGTTAATCCTATGACCATTGGATCAGTGCTGAAATTGCCTAAAATTGCGTGACCTAGCCCCTTTAAAAAGGATCGAAGTAAAACTTCATGGCTCATTTCTCGCTAGTCACTTAATAACCCATTGACCCCTGGGATCAGGAGATTTTTCTCGGTCTAATGCCAGACAAATTTACACGTCAACTGGGGGTTTCCTAGGGCATTTGAGGTGTCAGTGGGTTAACCAGTCAAAAACTGTCCCACAGCGCACGACAAAAAGGCTGTCCGATAGCCCAGGGCTGGTGGAATGACGTTTCTGGCTAGCCCTTTCTTATCGTGGGTTGCCCAGAGACCACCACATACGTGCAATCATTTGAAGATAAACTTTACTATTACTTTTTCGCTCTAAAATGTGTATTTGAATATTCAGAAGAAAAACCTGCATTTCTAAGATGGACTACAATGGTTGTGTTTATTTGTTGCACGAATATATTATAAAACCAAAAGCAGTGAGTAAAACACGACTTCAAAGTAGTCTCTTTCAGCTTTGAAATGGCATGTTAATTTCGACAATATGATTGGTATATATATTGCAGAGAAAAAATATTTCCGTGTGCGGGCTTGTAGCAATGACAGTGTTTCCGGTCACACGTCACTGAATTCAGCTGTCAGTAAACAAACATGGCATGATATTTGTGTTTGCTTTTATTTTTTGGACTCCAAATTATCGATGTAATAGACAAATAATTTTATGTATTTTCTTGCTTTTCGAAAGCCATGTTAAGTTTAGACTTAATTATTTTAATTTAATTTAAAGTCTGTTAATAATCACTCACTGAAAAACTCATGTCCCCATTAACCCTTTGACGTCCAAACCAGCCCAAACCGGCCAGACTTAGTATTTTACTCTGTCTAACGCCAGACGATTTTACTCATCAATGGGGAACCCCTGGGCATCAATGGGATATTAAAATCTCTGCATGTGAGAAATAACGCGCATGTCATCGCATGACAGTGCCTCTTTAATAATGATAAATGATGTTAGCCATATCTTTGCTACCAAAGGACACAACTGAAGAACTCAAGCTGTAGTCACTATTCTCTCCTTTATATGTCGTCTTTATCACATTATTAATTTTATACGACATTTTTGTATAATAACTTTCTGTTACTGAAGAAGACCCCTCTTAGAAAAGCTTTTAAAAATTTGTCATGTACACCTGTAGCATTTTGCATTGGGTAAGCTTGTTCTGTGAAGGTGGCTCTCTATTGGCCTTGCTACAGTGTTTTTATTTTTTATTTTTTTTCACATCTTAACCACAGAGATGCTACATTGTAAAAGCTTAGGAAAATAGCATGAAGCAATATACATTGTAAGTCAAACTTTAAGCCTCTTTCACATTTCTTACCATTTAAATTAACTTCCAGCATGTTTTGTTTAATTCCGTTTCTCTTGTACAAATCATTGAGAATAGATTTTACAAGCTAGGGAAGAAAAAACACAAATTTGTAAATCTGAAATTATAGTTTTAGATTTTTGACAATATGATGACATCAATATGCAAACATACCAGTGACTTGCCACTGCCTCTTGGACCAATCAACAATACAGAATTACTCTCTCCAAACTGAGCACATCTTTTGATGAGATCCAACAATTCCCTGACAATATAAAAAGAATAAAAAAATATCCTGCCAGTTACATGTACTATATTCATCTTCAAATGCTGCTCCCACAGTCCTGCAGTCACCATATATGTTGTATGCTTCGTTCTTAAAGCAATAACATTGTCCTTGACTGTGGGAGTGCAGGAGCAGAGGTTACATACTTACTTAGCCTTTAATAGTTCAGGACTGCAGGACTAGGCAAGCAGTAGTTACATAGCCACTTTCATTTCTTCCTTTACTATGGGAGTTCAGGACGGTAGGTGCACAAGTTTTACTTGACATTATTACTCGACTTCAGGAGTGCAGGAGCAGTACATTCAAACTATTTCTAGGTGGCAGGGTATTCTGAAATTGCTCCGTAGGTTGGGTATATATAGCAATAGCAACCAAAGCAAAAACAACTGTACATTAATGACACTTGTAAATGAAACTATGCGATTCAATTAAATTGGCAAGTTTTTCCAAAAACCTGTTTTTTATAAGTAGCCGAAATGCAGAAGCAGAAAATCATACTTACTCAAAAAATTCTAGCTAGATAGCAAACAACCAAAAACCACAGACTGGGATAGTCCCGAATGGCTAGGTTGGATTATGCCGGGGCATCTCCCTCTAACAAGTTTCATTTAAATTCACCAAGCTTGTACTTCCCCAACCAAATTCTTCGTGCAAGATACACTCTTTCTTTTTGCCAGGCAGCAAAGCAGTGGAACAATTTGCCTGATAAGTTGAGAACTACAGAATCACTTTCACTGTTTAGAAAACGAATGACGCTGTCCTCATACAACTGTAATTGTATTTCATGTAAATAAATCGCCCGTCTTCACACCTTTAATCTGCTCACTTTATAAATGAATTGTTTTTTTGAATTTTTTATTCTCATCTTTTAACTTCTATTATTATTATTATTATTATTATTATTATTATTATTATTATTATTATTATTATTATTATTATTATTATTATTATTATTATATGTTATTTTTTTCTTTAAATACAACACTGCACATTTGCAGTCAAACGAGCTCTTGCTCATTTGCAATATGTGGGTAAATAAAGTTACTTACCTACCATATGGCAATGCATGTTCACAGAATTCTCAGACATTTCGAGCATTTAATCTACAATTTAAGACTTACATAAGTACGTTAAGCCATTTATCTCTGAAGCAGCCCACACTGACGAGTAAAACAGTATGGCGTTTGACAGAGTAAAATCTTTTAATCTAGCTCTCAGGACAGAAAGGGTGTTATGCATCTTGA
>OX421451.1:43860515-43875515 GCA_949126865.1 Montipora capitata
ACTAAAAAATGCCTAACTATACCAAATAATCTTAGTCGGGGGAAGCACATCAGGAACCCATCGCTGAGAGCGTAAAAGTGGCCTATATTCCTCTCCTTTCAGTGACCAGCTTATGCTTAGACGTATTTCCCGCTATTATCCCGCAGGAGTCCCGATGAGCAATCACAAGTATCTGCACGTACAGAGCCGCCATTGTTTTTGCTCATTAAAACTATTGCTTTGTAGCGCTCTCGTTTCCGTTGCCGTCTTCGTTGCCCTTATTGGCGGGAAAAGATAATCTAAAAATAAAAGGTCCGTAAAAATACCATGACATTGGCTTAGTTTTGGAGTTGTGCGCTCGTAGTCATGGGATCACGTTCATTACTTCTAAGTACTAGCACCAAGAAAATACTAGTCTTTTAGTTTCGAATGGTTGTGCGAGTACTTCAACATTAAAAAAATATCACTAAAACCTAACCAACGGCAAATCCGTTTCGATTATTGTTCAGTGTTGTTTAATGTTGCATTAACATAGACTAACAAGGCAGCACCATAAACGCGTAACTATTAGTAGGAATAAGGGACAATTGAAGGCTAGAGAAACAAATCAAAAGTCAACATCAATTGTCAACAATACTTTGGGATGTCACTCTCCATATTGTCCACAATGCAATCAAGTGATGTGTTCTTGATCCACCCCGAAGTGGTCCAAAATACTAAACACATATTCATAGCAACAAATCAGTATCTTTTCCTCGGTCAGCTGCATTACATGTGGTTACAAAAAACTTGGAAAGTCACAAAAAACGAATTCAGGTTTCTTCTACTGAAGATTGACGTTGGTAAAAAAACACGGCTGCCTCCGTTTCTTCTAAATACCACCTATGTCAACGTAGTATCCCCGGTGGCCGTTGACAGGGAGCAAATACCTTCTTTCTTCATCACTGCCGTCATCAGATTCCATTGCATTCGGGCAACTTTCATAGGAATCTTCACCGCTGCAATTGTTACTGCCATTCCCGGGGCATTCATTTTTGCCAACAAGACGGTAAACTATACCAGCTAGCAGAGTCACAAGAACACATGTATTTATGACCATCACCAGCCAAACGAAAATGTTAGCATAGGTACTGTCCAGTACTGAAAACCTCAACACCATAAAAGACATGGACAACACGAGTAAAACCAATGGTTCAAAGACATTCTCGCGGAAAATGCGTTCCAAGATAACTTTTCTGTTGGTCTTGTGCTCGCTCGGATCGCATCTGTTTATAGAGACTTCGTCATACGGCTGGAGGCACAAGTGGATGATTGCTGACGTCATCAGAACGAGCCACACTACAAACGTTTGCAAGGTGGACGACGAAGAAATCATCGACAACGCAATGGCAAGAACCAGGCGGCGAAAAAGCGTAAAGATCTCAAAGTACTGACGATACTTTGGTTTGTACGGCAAATAGACAGGTCCAAGCCACACGTCAAGTTTCTCTCGTTCTTCTGGGGTCATCGAGCTTCTCTTTGGAAAGAAACGAATCAGCACAAAGATGACAATCAAGGGAAACCCAATCACGTAGAACACAACTGAGACAACGCCAAGGGCTTTCAGTTTGCTGTAAGAGTGCGAAGGGCATTCTATCCAAGGGGAGTTGGGCATGTAACGAACATCCTGATCACTGTGACATGGACGTAGAATGGAAAGGGACTGCTTCACGATTGGAAAGTAGCTGAAGCTAAGACAAAAGAAGGCGATTTGGCGACATTTAAAATGAACAAGTTGCATTCTCCTTTCAGCGGGACGAAATCTATTGTAAATCAGCATCGTGATGAAATACACACCCACCATGGCCAAGCACACCGCTGGAAGTAGGAGCAGAAAGGCAAACTTCCCGACTGGAGTAAAAAGAGAAGGCAGGTCACAAGAAAGAGAGGGAAAGTATAGGTTCCAATAACTGCTCAAGTAGCTTTGAGCCTTAATAACTCTTTGAGGCCACACGTTGACACTAGATACCATGAAATCCATGGTTTGGATGTAAAACACCGTTATGCTGATTAGAGAGCGAGCAGCCTTTCCTCGGTTACTCATACACAACACGAAAACGACCAGGTTTAATTTGAAAAGCCACGCAGGTAATAACTCCAAAAGCATCATGATTAGCATGAGTAGAAAATGAATTGCAGTAACAACGAACCATTTGATTGGTCGAAGACGAAAATAAAAGTACAACCAGAGCAGAATGAGAAAAGACAAAGTAAAGATTGGAATAAAAATGTAATAGTAAGTTAAATCGCCCTTTTTGCATTTGAAACACAGTCCACCAAGTTTGTAAAACCCTTCTTGACAGCGAGAGCAAAACCTGTCCGTGTTCCCTGGGTGGCAGACGCAAGAATGATTGCACGTCGTGGTCAGAGATGACAATAATTGACGGCTCCCGGAGGAGGAATTTGTGTCCTTTGGTGTTGTGACCAGACGACAAGTACAGGAATCTGTAGGGTTGCATGCAGCTGGTACCGGGCACTTGACAAGGTGGGTGGCATTGCTGGGATCTGGTGATAACCAGTAGCCTCCCGATACCTCCATGATGTTTGGACGCAGATCGTCAGCTGCACCGATGGCAAGTCGATGGCAAGTCGCACCAATCATACATTTCTTGCACAAACCATCGCCTCCGTAGAAACCTTCGTCGCAGACGCAATATTTGTATTCGTAAAATGTTGGATCTAAGCGAATGCGTCCATTGTTGAACGTGAGTCGTCCTTCAGGGCACGTATAGTTAACTGCTTGAGGTGGTTTGAACATAGTGAAAAAGTCAGGTTTAAAGACGTTGGATGAAGCGCTTGTCCCAACTCGCATAGAGGGATTCCCAGATATGTCTAAGTATTGCAGAGAAACCATGTTTTGAATTCCTGCTGGAAGGCTACCTGTCAAGTTATTCGAGGAGACGTCAAAGTACGTCAAAAACGAAAAATCCCCAAAAAATTCGGGTAAAGCTCCATAAAAATTGTTACCACTTAAATCAAAAGTGGAAAGTCTTCTCATGTACAGGACGTTTGCGAGTAGAGGACTTGTTATGTTGCAAAAGCTTAGATTTAGAATTGAGGGGCTATCAACAAAGTCTACTTCTCTTGTAAAAAGTTCGATGAAGCTTGAAAAATTAATTGCCAGGTTTCGATTCCCTGCTAGAGAGACGTAAGACGCTTTACAAGCACGGGCTGTATCTGGCCACGGTTTTCCTTCATTGATTGACTCAAACTCGTTTTGTGACAAATCGATCACGTCGCCTCCCTTCAGCAGCACATCGCCTGGAATATCCCCTGTTAGTTGATTGTTGGCAAGATTTAATGCACTTGGGAATTTTTTCCAGTTTGATATACTCCCAGAAATGCTGTTTCCAGGTAAAATTAGTTGGCTTAGGTTTTCTGGTAATACACTAGGCAACCTTGCGGTTAGTTTAACCCCAGATATATACAATTCTGTTATGGAAGGAATTGCGAATATGTCACTGAGGTTTCCATGCATCTGGCCAGGAGTTATTCGGAGGTCCAAATACCGCAGCTTTTTCAGCCTAGAAATACTCTTTGGTATTTGGCCAGTGAGATTGTTTCCTCCAAGACAAAGTAATCGTAATTCTGTCATGTTTCCGATATCCTGTGGTAAGTGACCAGTGAACCCATCGCCGTTCATAATGCAGCCCAGGAAGTTTTGCAGATTTTTCATTTTTACAATCCCTTCAGGAATATTCCCAGAAATAGAAGCGGCATTGAACGCAACGGTCAACAGATTGCTCATATTCGCAAACAGGAAGTCGCTAATGGGTCCTCGAAGAGAAGGGTTCCCTGGTGTGCAGAGAGAAAATAAGTTTCGGATTTTCCATATGTTAGAAGGAAGGAAACCGTTTAGGTTATTGTAAGCCAAGACGATAGTTTTAATGTGCGCTGTATTTCCGTGACAGGTGATACCATACCAGGAACAATGGG
The DNA here is from genome assembly GCA_949126865.1 of Montipora capitata. Classification (NCBI taxonomy): domain Eukaryota; kingdom Metazoa; phylum Cnidaria; class Anthozoa; order Scleractinia; family Acroporidae; genus Montipora; species Montipora capitata. The sequence goes on from OX421451.1 coordinate 43,864,470, forward strand.
ATGTGTCATTGGTTGAACTAAGCCAGCCGCGTCTTTCGTACCATTCTTGTCCATTTGTTGAAGCGTATATATCTAGTAGAACTTCTCTTTCCTGTTCTGGTGTGAAAGATGTATCCAAGGTGAACGGTGGAAACTGTTTAACGCGTTTCAAACAATCGCGTCCCTCATCACCTAGAAACAAGTTATAATCTGGAAAAAAATGACAGTTATTCCCAAGTAAAACTTAAAATGCAAGTGATCGCTCAAAGCCAATGACTCTCCGTTGGGAATTGGAAATTGGTTTTCTCTGAAACTTTGCAAAGTAGTCCACATCTAGCAATTAATTACAAGACAATAGTTTTCCATCTCGACTCGAGTGCTGTTTTAGTGTGGGAACTACTGAATGTGGGGTGAATAGTGTAACTATTATTCTGGGAAAAAATGGTTTGTGTCCGTTTGACGGGTTTACAACAGAGGAAAGGCGGGCGGAAAACTAACCAACAATGGCTAGAAGAAACCAACCAAATATTCATTCTTCGATTAAGGAGGCTCGTATCAGTCTTTTTTTTCTTAACTTTGATGTGTATCCGTTGAAATAAGATTTTTCGAAATTCAGTCCGACTCTTGATAACGAAACTTAAAGAGTGTAAACGACTGAGGCTCCACAGCTTGTAGGCCAAATTAGAAAAACATCTATGTGAGAGCCTAGTGTTTACAAGTAAATTGCAAATAAAGTTTTGAAGGTCGGTTTAGCTCATTCCCATGCAACTTGATTTTTCTTCCGCTTTACAAGGAAATATTAATCTTTATATTTTTCTCTCTGTTCAAGGAATTATCGTGGTAGTATAACATTTTTGAGCCTCCTAAGTAGCTGTGAGTGTAAAATATTTAGGTTTAGAAATGGCTATATAAGTTGAAAGTACGAGCAAGTAAGATAGCTCGTAATTTGCACATAAATTTATCCGTTTTTGTACTTGAATATCTCACAATCACAGCCACCTAGGAGGCTCAATGTAACTTGAAAATGCTTTGCAGCATTTAGGAGAACAAAAAGAAAAGTCTGGGTTCTCATTTGGGTGTTGAGAAAAGCGAAATGGGTTAGCTGGCTTTGCTAATTTCTTTGAGAGAAAAGCGTGTGGTTTGGGAAAGTTGTAGTGCCGCTCACCTCGTTGCTGTGTAACTGGATGATGTTTTGCCGTTGGTAGTCTTTAATTTAAGAGGATTTTCCACTGGACGTGGGAAGGAAAGTAAAACTAACAAGGCACTTTAGGATCTGTATCTGCTTAGCCAAGCGTAGCAATTATGCGCCGATCAGCTCGAAGCCTCAACATCCCCCCGCCCCCCCACCCCGGGAAAAGCCCGGGCATTTGAACTTTTGAAGATTGGATCGTTCAAATTCCCGCCCTCTCGGTTCAAAATGGTGTTCAAATGCCCTACCCTATAGTCGGATTTGTCTGTCATACCCTACTAAAGAACAATCGTCAATGGCTGCTGCCGTCTTTAATAAAGACCTTTTGAAGACCTTTTTGTGTAAGCCAATCGCTCGCAAATGCTACATCTCTTCCTTTAAACTCTTCCATCTCATCCAAACACGTGTTTTATAGCTGTTAGCGACTTCGGCGCCGGAAAAAAAAATACATTTGAAACCTGACACTTCCGGTTTAATTTTCCCCACCCCACTCAGGGAAAGGTCAAATTCCCCACTCCCCGAGCACAGAAGATAGTCAAATGCACGGGGGTTTGCCCGGGAAAGCGAGCGGGGGGGTGGGGGGGGGGGGTGCGCTGGAGTTTCAATTTGATCGGCGCATTATTTTGTTTGAAATGGCGAGTAGGGAAATTAGCCACCAGCGTTTTTGAGCCACAGACGGCAAATGGAAGTGAGGCGCCTTCTCTTTTTACTCGCCTTGGTGCTAACACATTTGTATTACCAAGTGTCTTTATTCTTATAGAGACGATTTACTTGGAAATTTGTGCACAAACACTAACCTTAAATGAGAAACGTGCACTTCCGGTTGCATAACGGCGCTCAAAAATGCCTTTGCTTAAGCTCCCCATTTTAATCAACTTGAAATTGAACTTGAAATTGAACTTGAACCTTTTTTTAACACGGTAAACTCATCAGGGTATACATTAATTTTATACTATTAATATAAAATCCAGCCTACACGTTTAAAATACATAACACTTATTAACCGAGAGTGAGGACCATGCCTAGCTGGATGCAAAAACGAATAAAAATTATCAAACCACTAATTAAATACCCAAATTGTTTAGCACGACGGCAAATTTAGAGTCTTCTTTTATTGGTCACGTGACCATGCGCGTGGCGTGATGACGTCATATTTAGGGTCATTGGTTTACAAAAGTTGGAAAGTGACCAAAATAATGCCAAATTCTCTCAAATTACTAAACCATTACATCCTTAGCAACGTACCCAAAAAATACGTCAGTACGCCCTTAAAAGGTATGTTCCCAGGGACTCTTCTCGCGTTACTTGAAAACTTAACGCCAGTCCCGATTTTGCCCGTGATTTTCTCGTCCCGTCTCGACTGCCTGCCCCTGGGTTTCCGAGGATGTTGTAACTGTTCATTGCATTCGCGAGATAACAAATTGTCATACGAACTTATGAGTTTATGTACATTCATTTTGTGGTCCACGTGCGAGTATTCGATCGGAGGACTAACAATTTGGTTCACTGCCGTTTTATTTGAGGAAGAAAAAGTTGACGAGAGTGCAGTTTGGGTTTTTAGTACGATCCTTCTCAATTCTGAATAACTTCTTGATTGTTTTCTCTACATGACACCTCTAGCACTCCTCCGCCGTCAAATAGCACATTTACACTCTCTATTCCTTAACCTGCGACCATACTTTATCTTCTTTTCCGCGGAAAACACGAAAGAGGCGACAAAAGAGGAATCTCAGGGTGATGCTACAAATTGGTCCTGATAGCGCGCGCGGTATCCATTCTTTTACTTAGTAACTCGTGAACGTGACCTGTAATTTACAGCAACTCGTGCAATTGTCCGAACTGACTGCTGGTCTGACTAAAATAAACTAGAATGCAGTTACTTACCGTAAGTGTCCCTCGGCCACTGTGCCGATACTTTGACCGAGTTAGCCTGAACTACCATTGGAGCTCGGCAAAAAATCACCCATAACAGAGCAATCATCCACATCTCGAGTTGATGCCAGGTCAAAAGAGCTGGTTTGTTCCAAATTGGGCTGTAGTTCATTTTTATGTCGAAACGTAATTTGGATTTTAACTGTAGTATTTGTTATACGGTATTTATAATCCATCTTTCGCCCGACCAATCATAGTCCTTACCTTCCGTTTGTTTAATCGAATGGTTATTTTAAGAAATGATGAAACGAAAAAATTGTTCTAAGCGACGCATAAATTGCACCAAACAGGGTACCCTGATGAAGACGAATTAATCAAGTGAAAACAGCTTAGTCCTTTTCCAAGAGTAGCATCATATTTTTTACAAAGCCTGATAATGATAGTACTCAGCTTTGATTCAAAAGGCTGCAGTTTATTTTCGAAGGTTGTGAGGGAAACTGTTGTTTGAAAGTGAAATCAGAATTTTCCCACCGGTGCTGAAACGGAACTGAAATTTAATTGATGAACTCTAATTCAATGAAAGGTGTTAAAGTCGGTAGGCGTCCGAATCCTTAATGCAGCATCTTTTTGCAATTGGTGACAGATTCGTTTATTTTATCTTTGCGGAGCTTTTATTTGCTTCGCCCCTACAGGCAGGAAAGTTTTGAGTCATTGAGTTATTCCAAGAGAAAATGGGCATTACCTTACGAAAATTTCACAAGCCAATGTTTAAAAATTTAGCGCATTGAACCATGCATGAATAAAGGAAAAAGAAAGGAAAGGAACTTTATTTAAGTGTCTAGTAGATTTAGCGCTGCAGCACTAATTGGGGACACTGTAAAGTGAAATTAACAATTAACACAACAAGTCAAATGTTGGTTTTTGAGGAGAGGGGAAACCGGAGTACCCGGAGAAAACCTGTCGGTGCAGAGTAGAGAACCAACAAACTCAACCCACATATGACGCCGAGTCGAGGAATCGAACCTGGGCCACGTTGATGGGAGACGAGTGCTCTCACCACTGCGCCATCCTTGCACCCCCTTGCATTTTGGTCGGCTGTGTCGAAAAGTGGAACGGGGACGCGGGGACGCGGGAACTCGGGGACTCGGGAACGCGGGGTCTCGGGGATGTGGGGACGTGGGAACTCGGGGACGCGGCGACACAGTTTCGAAATATAGAATTTCAGAAATGGGAGAACATCCCCAAGAAAGTTGAATTGCTTTTGTTATTTGTTATCTGTATGCTTTTCAAGTACCAGCTAAATACACAGCGAAATTCAAAAATTGGATTCTCGAAAAGTAGTTCTCTCCACTCGTCACAAAGCTCGACTGTTAAACAAAGCAGAAGACCTAATGGCCCATTGCAGACACTGCAGCTGGAGGGACACGGAATAGTTTACCTCGTGAAATTGGCCATCTATCAAAAAAAAATTTAAATTAAAATCCACAATATCCTTCTCCAAAGACTTTCAGAAGAAAATGACTATATTGATTTATCTGTCTTACTAACAAAAAGATATGACTACTTTGGCTTTTCATATTTGCACTTTGTATTGATTTGATTTCGATGATATTTCCTTATTTTAGTTGACTGTATACTCTGTACACTAGTTATTTGTATACCTGTTCGTTCTAATATGTGTTGTTTGTAAAACACAATTGAATACCGTAGCTTTCTCTACTTGTCAAGGAAATACAGTGCGTCTCGATTTGTTTAAGTTGTTTAAGTTGACGTTATTCTGAATAACTTCTTGATTGTTTTCTCCACATGACACCTCTAGCACTCCTCCGTCGTCAAGTAGCACATTTACACTCTCTATTCCGTAACCTGTGATCAAGCTTTATCTTCTTTTCCGCGGGAAACACGTAAGCGGGGACAAAAAAAGGGATCTCAGGGTGATGCTACAAATTGGTCCTGATAGCGCGCTCGGTATCCATTCTTTTACTTAGTAACTCGTGAACGTGACCTGTAATTTACGGCAACGCTGCTCGTCGGACTAAAAATAAACTAGAATGCAGTTACTTACCGTAAGTGTCCCTGGGCCAGTGTGCCGATACTTTGACCGATTTAACCTGAACTAGCTTGGAGCTTGGCAAAAAATTACGCATAAAAGAGCACACATCCACATCTCAAGTTGATGTCAGGTCAAAAGAGCTTGTTTTTTCCACATTGGGCAGTAGTTCATTTTGATGTCGAAACGCAGTTTGGATTTTAACTGTACTATTTTTTAGTTTTATGATAATCGATCATTCGCTTGACATATCATAGCCCTTACCCCCATTTGTTTAATATAATGGCTAGTTTAAGAAATGACGAAACGAAAAGATAGTTCTAAGCGACGCATAAATTAACCAAACGGGTTCCCCTGAACCAAAACGGATAATTGTAATGAAGACGAATTAATCAAGTTAAAATAGCTTAGCCTTTTTCCAATAGAAGCGTCTTATTTTTTACCTAAGCCTGATAATGATAGAACTCAACTTTGATTCCGAATCAAAGGCTGCACTTAATTTTCGAAGGTTGTGAGCGGAAACGTTGTTTCGAAATTCCCACCGATGCCCATGAAAAATATCCTGAGCGACTGAAACAACTGAAACGAATCTGAAATTTAATTAATTGATGAAAAACCTTGAAACCGTGAGGAGTTTAATCCTGCTCAGGAATATGGAAACCGAGCAGGTTTGGGGGAAAATTCCCCAAAGCAGCGGGATAGTTTTTGTAACATGAAGTTTGTGAGCGAAAATGTTGTTTTGAAAGTGAAATCAGAATTTTCCCACCGGTGCTGAAACGGAACTGAAATTTAATTAATGAAATCTAATTTAATGAAAGGCGTTAAAGTAAGCGCAAGTCTGAATCCTTAATGCAGCATCATTTTGCAATAGACCTTTTTTACCGATATGGCGACCATTTTGATTTCTATTGTTTCGAGTAGCTATTATGGGATGCCCAGGGGGCAAATTAATATGTACTTGCCCCCTGGGCATCCCATAATAGCTATTTGAAACAATAGAAATCAAAATGGCCGCCGTATCGGTAAAAAGGTCTAATGCTTTGCGGAGTTTTTATTTGCTCCGCCCCTACAGGCAGGAAACTTTTGAGTCATTGAATTATTCCAAGGGAAAATGAGCATTACCTGACGAAAATTTAGCAAGTCAGTGTTTACAAATTTAGGGAATTGAACCATGCGCGAATAAAATGCATTTTGTTCAGTGGCATGATAGTGTAGACAAATACGATTCTAACTTTAAACAAATGGAGATTCGAAGCCAAGTTATTCCACTGATTTATTCAACTTTAACAAAACGATTGATGCTCAATGTTAAATCTAAACAATTATCGTCTGAAGAGCAAACATTTTCGCTCAACTGTGACAGCAAAATAGTTCATGAACTTTGGCTAACAATTTACAACCGAAAGGAAAGATTACTGAAATATCGATCAAGAATTATAACGTGGAATACAGCTAGTTTAAATCTAAATCTATGGAAGTGGAACTCGAAAGGCCAAATAAAAATTAAAGTCACTAAAGCCATGAGCACGGCGCGGATAGAGAAGCTTTAATTTTCTCGGGTAGCGCGTTTACTTAGAGGGGCTTTGCCCCGGTAGGGGGGGGGGGGGGGTGACTCCCATATAAAAAGGACGGGGGTGCTCGTCGTACCTTTTAGGGGTTAAAAAAGCGGTTTTGGCACCTCTTATGGTGTTCAGCCTCAAAAGGTCCACAGCGGGAGATTTAGCGGTACCTTTATGGGTACTGAGCTGAAAAATTATGACAGGAGACATTTGATAATTAACTATTTCTTAATTTTGTCTAATTAAAACCCATAATTTGGTACCTCTTTGGGGTGGAAAAGATTTCATGCCATGCCCACAAGACAGTATCTTGGTACCTCTTAGGGGTTCTTTTCAAAATTTCCAACCTGCACCCCCGTTGTTTTTTTATATGGGAGTCCTTCCCCCTCCCGGGGGCTTTGCAAGCGATTCTCGCCACGCGCTGGTGACAGGAAGATTGAAATATCTCGTGTAGTACAGTCTTAAAATAGCCCTTTACAAAATACCAATATGTGGTTTGGATAGCCAGAAGATAACAAAAATAATAAGAAAAACTACGATACTAATACATAATCAGTTCGAAAATCTGTTTTATCAACGGAGTTGATAATGTAAACTGACCACATTACAGAGATTCAAAAAGCTGAGGTTTCGAGCGTTATTTAGCCCTTCGTCAGAGCGAATCGAGGGTTGTGTATGGAGCTATGCTATTGGTGGTAACGTGGTAACGTGGTAACGTGAAAAACAGGAAGGAATTAATGAAAAACAGGAATCAATTAATTGAGTGAAAAGCTTTCGTTGATACCGTGGAGATTAGGGATGCCGATTTGGAAGATGAATCTTTGCTCTAGGTTCTTGCCAGTGTGGCAATCCCAGTCAGAAAATGGGTAAAATTTCTTTGTTATCTTTTTTTTTTTCTTTTTTTTTCCGTGTCAGTAAAAGTCTTGCCCGTCACTCCCCTGCTAAGTGGTGCCTTTGTGCATCGGAGTCTTCTGCGCGTATTTTCTTAGGATTGAGAGGGTGGGGGGGGGGGAAGGTCCCAGGGAAATTTGACAGTTTCATGAAAGCTAGCATCAAATTTCCCACCCCTGGGCACCTACAGACTGTCAAGTTCCCCCACCCCTGGGCACCTTCAGAACATCACATTCCTGCCCTGGAGTAACTGTTTTTTCATTAGATTCACATTCTTGGAACACCAATGTTCTTCACTGTCGATTTCAAATTCCCTTTTAACAGCTGATGGAAATTTGTCGTGTATCACGAAACCTTTCTCACGGTACTGAACAAGAACCTAACATTTAGCAAAACAACATGAACAATATTAACCAGCTTTCGAATCAATCAAGAATGCACAATGATATAGTTGGAAAATTCATGAATATGTAGAAATATACATAAAGCAATCACGAAGAAAAGTAGAAAGAAACATTATTGTACTTGTGAACACTCCAGCAAGGACTGATAAAAGTGATGGTCCTTATTTACAAAAAGACAAGACCAGGGGCGGGTCTAGGAAAAATAATGACCGGTTTTCAAACCAACGAAAACGTTTCTACAGGGGTCCGGGTGCATGCTGCTCCTGGAATTTTTTAGATTTTAACTCTCTTTAAGTCCCCTTTCCCATGTATCGGACCGACTTCCGTAAAATGGTGGAAACTGATATGGATCCACCACTGCATGAAGACGGATTTGCCTACCTTTCTTTCACCCGTGGTGTCCGGAAAAATCCGGAAAACCAGGGAAGTCTCATCAAAACCAAGGTTGAGGATAACTCATCTGTGACTCACCTCCCGGTTCTCTCGATGTTCCAAGATGGCTCACTTGTCAAATTCAAGACCATGGGGCAACGCATACGTGTCAAAATCCCCACCCAGGGGAAGGCTCTCTGAGTCAATTTCCCGTAGGTATATCACTGGCAGCCTGTTCTCTGGCCATATTGGGGCCTCTTATCATTTGAAGAAACAGAATATGTTTCAAATGATTCGTAATGTTGCTGACAGCATTTTCTGTGAATTTTAATGATATTTTGGTGTTTCTTTCCTGAAGAAACCATTGCACCAGGACCAGCAATCCCACACAACAGCTTGCCGCAACATTTTGAAAAAGGTAACAATTAAGGTTGATACTGCACTCATAGGTGTGAGTAAAGAAAAAGAAGAACTATTTATTCATACACCTTAACGTTTACACTTTTTTGTTTGTTTTTTTCTTGTTGTCTTCTTTTTTTTCCACAATGATATGCTTTACAACAATAATGGATACTGGCTCCCCGGAATAAGGAAAATACGTATTATTATTCACGTATTAGGGAGGCAGACTACAAGTTAATATTGCAATTATTATTATTATGATGGTCTTGATAGTAGCAGACAAGTAAAGAATTAAAAAAGAAACGACGAAACCTTTGAGTTTGTAAAACATGTTTCGACAGAAACTTCTGCCATCCTCAGTTAGTAGAATACAAAGCGATGGAAGCTAAATTTATAATAAATAGAAAATGCTAACGTGAAAAATAGTAACAACGGAATGAAGTATAGCGTGAAAATGAGGGAATCAAAAGCTTCTAATATTATTTTTTAATGTTACATTGTACAAGGAAATGTGTACATACGGAAGTTTTTATTTATTTTTATTTACCCAAACATTTTTATAGACACACAACACAGCTGTGTCATAGGATCCCAAGATAAAACTGTGGTCGGCTTCTCATGGTAAAACTTTGTTAAGAGTTTTTTTTTAAAAAGAAACTTTTGTGGAGGGTAAAAGGGTGAAAAGGGGTAAAACCCTTAAAGTGCCCATCAGCTCAACACCCTTTTCCACTTTATTTATTCTCCGAAATCGTCCCAAATACATCGTGTTGCTTTCAGAACCTTTTGATTGAATTTTCACTATTTTATTGACTTTGAAAGACGGGAAAAGTGGTCATACTTTGATCAATAACAGAGCAATGACGGGTAATGGGTTCAATACCTGGTTGACGTCACATACTCCTTTGCATTGAGATAGTTTTTTGAAAACAGCGATGCAAATTGATTTGTGACCTCCACCCGGTATCAAACCCATTCCCCTTTATTGCTCGGTTATGGATCTAAGTATGACCACTTTTCCCGTCTTTTAAAGCCAATATAAAAGTGAAATTTCCAGCAAAAGGTTCTAAAACAAAACGATGTATTTGGGACGATTTCGGAGAATAAATAAAGTGGAAAAGTGTGTTGACTTAAGGTAATAGGCACTTTAAGGAATCGGCCTTCCTAGTTACCGTCATAAATTGCCAACAGCCTTATTTGACCATTTTTTGTTCCTTATCCTAGGAAAGTCAGGGGAATTGGCAGAAATTTTAACAAGAAACAGAAATCTAAACAAGTTCCCTCCTTTGACGAACGGTTTTATTGGGAGAGAAAACGTTAAGAATGAAATCGTTTCACAACTCACATGAAAGACGGATCCATTGCGAGTGGTGGTTATACTATCGATTGCTGGAGCAGGAAAGACACGAACGGCAATTAAAGTTGGTCACGATCACCTAAAGTGCAACAGATCAGTTATATTTATCGACAAACAAGAAAGCTCGTAGGGCTGTGCACCGAGATCATTTATGAGATAAGCGGTCAGTATCTTTCGGAAAGTGACGATCTCGTATTCAGAGCGAAAAAAAAATAAAACCTTTGGAATCTGACGTTGTTATCATTGTCGATAACACAGAGGATGTGCATGGGAAGGAAGGGATGGAATTTGACAGCTTTGTAAAATACAAATTAATGGAGAAAGCTCCAGCCATTCAATTGATCATCACAACTCAAAAAGATGTAGGCTTCACTTCGTTGAATGTATACAAGGAACGTCTCGCCCCTTTGGATTGCCATTCCTGCGCTCTTTTGATACAGAGATCAGTTCCCATTCAAGTTACCGAGAAGAATGCCCAGGAAATCGGTGAACTCTGCGGAGGAATACCCCTCCTTCTTGTTCACTGTGTGGCACTACTCCAAAATTCCTTTTCAGTTAACGCCTTGATCCAATTGCTGAAAGAGAATCCTATAGGACTCCTACAAAACAGCGCACAAAATGTTTACGACGCCTTGGGTTTGTTTCTGAGGAATATGCCAGACTCACTGTTAACAAATCTTGTTCAAGTATCAGTATTCCCATCATCATTTTCAGTCAAATCTTTCAGGAAAAGTCTTTTTGACGACAACCAATTGACGTCCGAGACAGTTAAAGCAAAGATGGTGGGTTGCTCTCTTCTACAAAGAATGGGAGATGAAAAGTATGCCTTGCATCCACTGGTCCGTGAGTACTGCCGAGCCAAGAGGGAGATTCTTAAAATGGAGGAAGTAGGCAAATTCGCGCGGGACAAGTTTAATAGGCATTTCGTTGAAAAACTTAAGACATTGCGCAAAGAGTTTATTACCAAGAATTTA
>OX421451.1:43880515-43883015 GCA_949126865.1 Montipora capitata
ATTTTTTACCTGAAGTGTTGTTTGTGGTAATCCTTGTGGCTGAAAACGACGAATTTTAGTGAACTGAAGGGTTTGTGTTCGACTTTCACCTGTGCGTACCAGACCTGTGCGTACCTGGTACGCACAGGTAAAAACAGACGTAAGCAAATCAAAACAAAAAAATAGAAAGGAAACCTTCTCATTATTTGTAGTGCGGCCAACTTTCAATAGCAAGAAGTACCAAGACTCTGAAAAATAATTACCCGTAAAGCACACTGGCACTGTTCAGCTACAAGCAGTTGCATTCAATCCAATTGTTTTTCAACAACTACTGCTCAACTCTCAACTGCTCTAACTACTAACTGCTTACACGCTTAAATTTATAACAAGGTAGAAGCCATAGCACAAGATTGACCACACAAGAACCTACCAGTTGACGACTGCGGAAAAACACTTATATCAAATATAGAACAAAACGTACTAAACGTGACAAATTCGGGAAGGACTTTATACCACACGGGTAGCACCTATAATGGGACTTGCACGGGCCAGTAAATTAACATTGGAAACATAATACAAAGCATAACCTAATCAACTATTCAATACTCGTCTTTTTGCTCACTAGGTAAACATTAGTCTTAATAAACAAAGTTAAACCTGTGTTATTTGATTTCTCCCGTCGTTAGATGCTCATTGCATACTGGGCGACCATAAGAAAGCCATCGGGGAGTCAGGATGGCTTAGTGGTTATCAACAGTGCCTGGCTTAGTGGATGGCTTAGTGGTTATCAACAGTGCCTTCCACCTCTGCGACCCGGGTTCAACTCTCGGCCCCGGGATCGTATGTGGCTTGAGTTTCAGTCGATCTCAACCTGACTCCGAGGGTTTTTCTCCGGGTATTCCGGTTTTCCTCCCTCAGCAAAATCGACTCACAGCCTATTCCATCAGGCTGTGCTGCTGTGCTCCGAGGTCATACATGGGTCGTGTTCAGGAGCCGAGCGCCTAGCCGGCAGCACAGCTCCTTCGGTCTCTAACTGCGAGAAAGGGCGATCAGCAGGTCACCTATTATTATTATTATTATTATTATTATTATTATTATTATTATTATTATTATTATTATTATTATTATTATTATTATCTGGGAAAAAGAAACGTTGCCCATTTATGAAATCAACTGGGTGAACACCCCTGGACTGCCACGATTCTGCACTTCATCGGTGTTTCGTACACGGCTGTCGATCCATCACAGAAAAACGTCGATGGCGCTGTAAAGAACAGCAGAAACGCCCTTACACTGCGAAAGAAGTTGTTGGGTTTGCATGAGGAGACTGCACGATCGCATGTCTTACTCAGCGAAGTGTTAGAGCTACAAAATGATTTCAAATCAGCTTTAAGGGAGCTTGAACACGCCTTGGAAATTCAAAAGAAGTGTGTGGTAAAAACCATAGCAGCACAAAAGAGACACAAGCAAAGATGACACGAATTATGACGAAGATTATTTCCAACTGAAATGTACGTATGGAAGGTGCAAAAACCAACATTGGAAGTTCCACTTTTTACCAAAGTCATAAAACCGCGTTTAGTATATTTATATAATACTTTTGCAATAAGCACAACGGGATGAAGGGCGTAGTAGCACGGATTAAGCACGTTTGTTATTACAGTTCTATAGCGGCCATTCATCTTGTTTAGCAGAGTTGCGAGGCATAGTAGACGACAAAGCCTTCATTCCACCCCTGAAAACAATAGAGCGCACGCTCCCTCGTTGAGTCTCAAAATCCTTGACTAAAACCAATACACCACGTTAACCGTACTTGTTGTGTGTAGGTGTACCTCATTGAGCTTCGGAGCTTTTCAGGGTTATTGTGTAACAAACGACTCGAATTCACTCAACAGGTTTAGAATTCTAAATGCAGGAGGTAGACCAGTTGGCTATGTTCAAGTGCCACCGTGGAGTTGAACCAGGGACTACTTAGTGGAACAAATCGAGCTAGTTGGCGCCCCAAACACTCGACCACTGCCTTATACCGTTCGTCTTTAAAGGCACACTTACATTAAGGCAGCGAAGATATGTTTGTGCGCTCTGTGGTTTCGATTAATTTTCAATTGTAGGTTGGTCAAATACCTGTACAGGTATGAGCCATCCCAAGGTGTGGTGATTTTAGGAACCCTGTGGCTAGGAAGTTTATGTCAGACATAAAAGCTTCAAATTATCAACAGCCACTTGAATTTAGAGATTCACTAAACAAACTATACTGAAATCTATAAGAAGAATACCGTTAAAATCTTTGCGGAGTGCCTCACGCTATTGCAAATTATTAATTACCATGTAATAAGGCGCTTGCGTTGTTAGAACCTGGGATGTTCCAGGCGTCATGTTTCCTATAGCAGTGTTAAACGGTACTTTATTGAACGTAAATAACAAAGAAGGAGCACAAGTGCTTATTTAAATCATATTACGGACGGTGAAGTTGCGGTCAGTTTATTCTTTACTAAGGTAATTAATCTTGACCAAGGCATCT
>OX421451.1:43903015-43953015 GCA_949126865.1 Montipora capitata
CTAGCTCCTGCCTATGCGACACAGTGACATCTTTCTTTCATCACGTTATCCAACACAAAGAAACAAGACCAACCGGTACGATCGATTCTGTCAGTGCGCTGGGTACGGCTACAAGTAGGCTAGTTATAATACTGATCAGTTGAAAAATAATTTAAATTAAAGGATACCGACAACAATAGAATTCTTGTCCAGAAAATTATTTGGTGTTGATTGATGACCTTGTAATGGCTCGTAATACCATACCCTGTTTATGACAGGTTCTGACCTTGTTTAGGACAGAGGCCAGTAAAATTGTATACCCTGTTCAGGACAGCGAGGCCAAAAAACCATACCCTGTCCAGTGGCACGTCCCCGTATAGCCCTAATAAGGGAGTCCCCCCCCCCCCCCCCGTTTACATGCTAGCGTGACAAAGATTAAGATGTTTCGGGCTTACATATTCAGCGAGGGCAGTTCCCAAAGGATGTGCATTGCCTCCTTAATCTTTGATTGGTACCATTTGGAAGCTGAGTCCTTACATTCAAGCTAATTTGGGACAAGGTACTGACGATACGTAAGGTTTCATCCCAAACATGTTTTGCTGGTTTTGAAAAAGATTAAGTTGGCTAGTACTGCTACGTGAATCAATACAAACACTGTTACCAATGCCACTGAATGACAACGCCAACACCTACCAACGCTAAGGCTTTCTCGTTGATATCCAAATCTGTCTAAGGAAATGTTGGGTTATGTCTTTTCTCATCGAATATCTTCAGTTATTTCACAATCAGCTGACAGCCCACACGAAGATGGTATTGATGGTGCCTCACTCCCCTTCGTATCTACCAATACAGTGATGATTGCTTACCATCGTGATGGCGCGGGTGTGGCAACTATGAATTCTTTCAGGTAGAAAATGCAGATTGCAAACAATCTGTCAGGCGACCTGCTTAAGTTCCTCGACCGCAACCTTAAGTTAAATTTTACCTCTTTTATCATCACATTTTCTTGGTTTTGTTGTTGTTGTGGCTTTTTGCTTCTTGCCAAACAAAGGAAATCTGGATTTAAAATCGCCGGCAGCTTTGGTTGTAGAAAGCAGTAGTTAAGCTGAACATCCGCGGCCACGACCCTCTGTGCGTCGTTTTCCCAAAAGAACAAAATAAACCATCAATGCCGTCACCCAGCCAAAGAAATGTTCAATTTACAGAGTGTGCAAGATTTGCAGTGAGCAATGCTTGCTATGCTGTAATATGTGTGTAAACGTCTGCCTCATGATATCCTTGGCTGCATCATGATATCCCTCCCTTTACTTTCCAGGGGCGGATCCAAAAATTCCAGAAAGAGGGGGCGGAAGCCCTCCCTCCCTCCCTCCCTCCTCACATGCCCTCTATCTGAAAAATTCACTTTAGTGATATATATCTATCAAGGCAAAATGTATTTGAAATACGCAAAGCTCTGAAACTGAACTAATCATTATCTGAAGTAAGTACCATAAGTAGAACCGTCGCTGTTGGTGCTCGATGGATTTAGATCTTTTGTGATTGGCTTTTGGCACTTGTCAATGATTGGACGATTTGCGACTGCAATTATTCTCTCTAACCACTGTTCCCTTAGTCGCAGGTTTTGTTTGTTCCTACTAGTGTATTTCGTACTGTTCGCTTTTTAAAAACAATTGCACACATCCTGGTATTATATATTAGGTTTCGTTTTCTTTGATACGTTTCCTTCTCTTGAGGTGGTCAAGAAGTGCACGACCATTCCTTAAAATGGTCAACTTCACATGTTTACCCACCAGTTCACGGTGTAGATTAATTTGTATCATTACTTCTGCTCTTTACAGGAAGCACACACCGAAGTATTTTCTAGACATTTCGGCTCTAATCACACTATTGTCCGGTTTATACAGTGAATCTCCGCGTAAAAATAGTTGGAAAATTACCAACACTATAATATCTTGCCATGCTTACTATGTTACTGATCAAATGTGTTTTGTCATCATTACTCTCCAACTGTAACATTCTACAATACACAATAAACGTGAGCGCATATTCAGGCACACGCTTGAAGAAACGAGCGACTCTCGTTAAGACCCGTTAGTTTAAGGATTTTGATTGGCTTTTTGAAATAATACCAAAGGAACGAAAGTAAGACAAACTCCAACATGGCGGTGAACTCCAAGCATGCGCAATTCAATCGGAAGTCCGATAGTCTCGGACTTAGGGAAACTTTCCAGAGTCGCTCGTTTCCCGACCGCTGGACAATGCGTATGAGATTAAGAGTCGTAATGAAGGTCCGCTAGCGCTCAGTGTGTAACATGCCTAAAGCACACATTTCATGTTTGAAGGAAAATTACCGGAAGACATGCTTTCAAATGTGGACAACAATCCTATAATCTGATAAAATTGCGTTCTAAAATCCGTCATTAATTTTCCTCTTAATACAGGTCTCGTGTAACTTGGGGCTCAATTTTGGTGTCTGACTCCGCTTATTAGAGATATCCGCTGAGTGCAGGTTCGTTTTACAGTAAATATATGGGAAGAAAAGGCTTGGACTTAAGCTGGTGTCTGCTTAGTACAATGTGTCCACTCAATACAGGCGAGGTTTCCGCTGTACAGTCAAACTAGTGCGAGGTCTCGAAATAGAAGGAAAGCAACAGCATGATCAGCAGCAACGAAAACATTTATTGATCTGATCATTTCAGCTCAAACTGATTTCAGCACCAGTACCAGATATATATTGCCATTAAGTTCTTAAAGTGCTTTACCTAAGATGTAACATCTTAAAAATGCAAAGAAGAAAAAGGAACAATAACTAAAAAATGCCTAACTATACCAAATAATCTTAGTCGGGGGAAGCACATCAGGAACCCATCGCTGAGAGCGTAAAAGTGGCCTATATTCCTCTCCTTTCAGTGACCAGCTTATGTTTAGACGGATTTCCCGCTATTATCCCGCAGGAGTCCCGATGAGCAATCACAAGTATCTGCACGTACAGAGCCGCCATTGTTTTTGCTCATTAAAACTATTGCTTTGTAGCGCTCTCGTTTCCGTTGCCCTCCTCGTTGCTCTTATTGGCGGGGAAAGATAATCTAAAAATAAATGGTCCGTAAAAATACCATGACATTGGCTTAGTTTTGGAGTTGTGCGCTCCTAGTCATGGGATCACGTTCATTACTTCTAAGTACTAGCACCAAGAAAATACTAGTCTTTTAGTTTCGAATGGTTGTGCGAGTACTTCAACATTAAAATAGTATTACTAAAACCTAACCAACGGCGAATCCGTTTCGATTATTGTTCAGTGTTGTTTAATGTTGCATTAACATAGACTAACAAGGCAGCATCATAAACGCGTAACTATTAGTAGGAATAAGGGACAATTGAAGGCTAGAGAAACAAATCAAAAGTCAACATCAATTGTCAACAATACTTTGGGATGTCACTCTCCATATTGTCCACAATGCAATCAAGTGATGTGTTCTTGATCCAACCCGCAGTGGTCCAAAATACTAAACACATATTCAACAAAGCAACAAAGCAGTAACTTTTCCTTGGTCAGCTGCATTACATGTGCTACAAAAAATTGGAAAGTCACCAAAAACGAATTCAGGTTTCTTCTACTGAAGATTGACGTTGGTAAAAAAACACGGCTGCCTCCGTTTCTTCTAAATACCATCTATGTCAACGTAGTATCCCCGGTGGCCGTTGACAGGTAGCAAATACCTTCTTTCTTCATTACTGCCGTCATCAGATTCCATTGCATTCGGGCAACTTTCATAGGAATCTTCACCGCTGCAATTGTTACTGCCATTCCCGGGGCATTCATTTTTTCCAACAAGACGGTAAACTATACCAGCTAGCAGAGTCACAAGAACACATGTATTTATGACCATCACCAGCCAAACGAAAATGTTAGCATAGGTACTGTCCAGTACTGAAAACCTCAACACCATAAAAGACATGGACAACACGAGTAAAACCAATGGTTCAAAGACATTCTCGCGGAAAATGCGTTCCAAGATAACGTTTCTGTTGGTCTTGTGCTCGCACGGATCACATCTGTTTATAGAGACTTCATCATACGGCTGGAGGCACAAGTGGATGATTGCTGACGTCATCAGAACGAGCCACACTACAAACGTTTGCAAGGTGGACGACGAAGAAATCATCGACAACGCAATGGCAAGAACCAGGCGGCGAAAAAGCGTAAAGATCTCAAAGTACTGACGATACTTTGGTTTGTACGGCAAATAGACAGGTCCAAGCCACACATCAAGTTTCTCTCGTTCTTCTGGGGTCATCGAGCTTCTCTTTGCAAAGAAACGAATCAGCACAAAGATGACAATCAAGGGAAACCCAATCACGTAGAACACAACTGAGACAACGCCAAGGGCTTTCAGTTTGCTGTAAGAGTGCGAAGTGCATTCTATCCAAGGGGAGTTGGGCATGTAACGAACATCCTGATCACTGTGACTTGGACGTAGAATGGAAAGGGACTGCTTCACGATTGGAAAGTAGCTGAAGCTAAGACAAAAGAAGGCGATTTGGCGACATTTGAAATGAACAAGTTGCATTCTCCTTTCAGCGGGACGAAATCTATTGTAAATCAGCATCGTGATGAAATACCCACCCACCATGGCCAAGCACACCACTGGAAGTAGGAGCAGAAAGGCAAACTTCCCGACTGGAGTAAAAAGAGAAGGCAGGTCACAAGAAAGAGAGGGAAAGTATAGGTTCCAATAACTGCTCAAGTAGCTTTGAGCCTTAATAACTCTTTTAGGCCACACGTTGACACTAGATACCATGAAATCCATGGTTTGGATGTAAAACACCGTTATGCTGATTAGAGAGCGAGCAGCCTTTCCTCGGTTACTCATACACAACACGAAAACGACCAGGTTTAATTTGAAAAGCCACGCAGGTAATAATTCCAAAAGCATCATGATTAGCATGAGTAGAAAATGGATTGCAGTAACAACGAACCATTTGATTGGTCGAAGATAAAAATGAAAGTACATCCAGAGCAGAATGAGAAAGGACAAAGCAAAGATAGGAATAAAGATGTAATAGTAAGTTAAATCGCCCTTTTTGCATTTGAAGCACAGTCCACCAAGTTTGTAAAATCCTTCTTGACAGCGAGAGCAAAATCGGTCTGTGTTCCCGGGATGGCAGACGCAAGAATGATTGCACGTCGTGATCAGAGATGACAATGATTGACGGCTTCCGGAGGAGGAATTTGTGTCCTTTGGTGTTGTGACCAGTCGACAAGTACAGGAATCTGTAGGGTTGCATGCAGATGGTACCGGGCACTTGACAAGGTGGGTGGCATTGCTGGGATCTGGTGATGGCCAGTAGCCACCCGATACCTCCATGATGTTTGGACGCAGATCGTCAGCTGCACCGATGGCAAGTCGATGGCAAGTCGCACCAATCATACATTTCTTGCACAAACCATCGCCTCCGTAGAAACCTTCGTCGCAGACGCAATATTTGTATTCGTAAAATGTTGGATCTAAGCGAATGCGTCCATTGTTGAACGTGAGTCGTCCTTCAGGGCAGGTATAGTTGACTGCTTGAGGTGGTTTGAACATAGTCAAAAAGTCAGGTTTAAAGACGTTAGATGAAGCGCTTGTCCCATCTCGCATAGAGGGATTTCCAGATATGTCTAAATATTGGAGAGAAACCATGTTTGGAATTCCTGCTGGAAGGGTACCTGTCAAGTTATTCGAGGAGACGTCAAAGTACGTCAAAAACGAAAAATCCTGAAAACATTCGGGTAAAGCTCCATAAAAGTTGTTACTACTTAAATCACAAGTGGCAACTCTTTCCATGTACAGAACGTTTGCGAGTACAGGACTTGTTATGTCGCAAAAACTTAGATTTAAAATTGAGGGGCTTTGAACAAAGCCTACTTTTCTTGTAAAAAGTTCGATGAAGCTTGAAAAATTAATTGCCAATTTTCGATTCCCTGCCAGAGAGACGTAAGACGCTTTACAAGCACGGGCTGTATCTGGCCACGGTTTTCCTTCATTGATTGACTCAAACTCGTTTTGTGACAAATCGATCACGTCGCCTCCCTTCAGCAGCACATCGCCTGGAATATCCCCTGTTAGTTGATTGTTGGCAAGATTTAATACGCTTGGGAAATTTTTCTTCGGCATTTCCCCAGAAATGCTGTTTCCAGGTAAAATTAGGTATCTTAGTCTTTCCGGTAATACACGAGGCAACGTTCCGGTTAGTTTAACTCCAGATATAAACAAATCTGTTATGTTGGGAATTGCGAATATGTCACTGAGGTCTCCATGCATCTGGCCAGGAGTTATTCGAAGGTCCAAATAACTCAGCTTTTGCAGCCTAGAAATGCTTTTTGGTATTTGGCCAGTTAAAGTGTTTCCTCCAAGACAAAGGGTTCGTAATTCTGTCATGTTTCCGATATCCTGTGGTAAGTGACCAGTAAACCCATCGCCGTTCATAACGCAGCCCAGGAAGTTTTGCAGATTTTTCATTTTTACAATCTCTTCAGGAATATTCCCAGTAATAGAAGCGGCATTGAACACAACAGTCAACAGATTGCTCATATTCGCAAACAGAAAGTCGCTAATGGGTCCGCGAAGAGAAGGGTTTCCTGGTGTGCAGAGAGAAAATAAGTTTCGGATTTTCCATATGTTTGAAGGCAGGAAACCGTTTAGGTTATTGTAAGCCAAGACGATTGTTTTAATGTGCGCTGTATTTCCGTGACAGGTGATACCATACCAGGAACAATGGGATGTGTTATTGGTTGAACTAAGCCAGCCGCGTCTTTCGTACCACTCTTGTCCATTTGTTGAAGCATATATATCTAGTAGAACTTCTCTTTCCTGTTGTGGTGTGAAAGATGTGTCCAAGCTGAACAGTGTAAACTGTTTAACGCGTTTCAAACAATCGCGTCCCTCAGCGCTCAGAAACACGTTATGATCTGGAAAAAAATGACAGTTATTCCCAAGTGAAACTTAAAATGCAAGTGATCGCTCAAAGTCAATGACTCTCCGTTGGTAATTGGAGGTTTTCTCACTGAAACTTTGCAAAGTATTCCACATCTAACAATTAATTACAAGACCATAGTTTCCCATCTCGACTCGAGTGCTGTGCGGGTGTGGGAACTACGACCTCGACTACTGAATGTGGAGTGAATAGTGTAACTATTATTCTGGGAAAAAAATATTAGTTGACCGGTTTACAACAGAGAAAAGGCGGGCGGAACAACAATGGCTGGGAGAAACCAACCAAATATTCATTCTTCGATTAAGGAGGCTCTATCAGTCTTTTTTTTTTAACTTTGGGGTGTATCCGTTGAAATAAAAATTTCTTACAGAAGTCAACTTTCGATTTCCTTGACACTACCAATCTTTTCGAGGTATGATCAAAGTTTATTTTCTCGTTGGTTTTCAAGCAACAGCTGTTACCATAGCGACGGTAACACTTGGCCGCTCATTTTG
Source organism: Montipora capitata (assembly GCA_949126865.1). Classification (NCBI taxonomy): domain Eukaryota; kingdom Metazoa; phylum Cnidaria; class Anthozoa; order Scleractinia; family Acroporidae; genus Montipora; species Montipora capitata. The sequence continues at coordinate 43,910,464 of OX421451.1, forward strand.
AAAAGGTCGATTATCTGGAAATCCAGTCAGACACTTGACAACGAAACTTAAAGAGTGTAAAGGACTGAAGCCCCACAGGTTGTATGCCAAATTAGAAAAACATCCGTGGGAGTGTTTACAAGTAAATTGCAAATAAAGTTTTGAAGGTCGGTTGAGCTCATTCCCAAATTTTTCTTCAAGCTTTACAAGGAGACATTAATCTCTATATTTTTCTCTCTGTTTAAGGACTTATCATAGTAGCATAACATTTTTGAGCCTCCTAAGTAGCTGTGACTGTAAAATATTTAGGTTTGGAAATGGCTTAATTGAAAGTGAGCAAGTCCGAGATAGCTCGTAACATGTTTGCATATAAATTTATCGGTTTTTTGCCGTTTTGCCGTTGATAATCTTTAATTGAAGAGGATTTTCCACTGGACGTTGGAAGGAAAAGAAAAACTATCAAGGCACTTCAGGAACTGTATCTGCTTAGCCAAACGCTAGCAAGTATTTTGTTTGAAATGGCGATGAGGGAAATTAAGTACCAGCGTTTTTGAGCCACAGACGACAACTGGAAGTGAGGCGTCTTCTCTTTTTACTCGCCCTGGCGCTAGCACATTTGTATTACCAAGTGTCTTTACTCTTATAGAGACGATTTACTTGGAAATTTGTCCACAACCACTGCCCTTAAATGAGAAACTTGCAATTCCGGTTGCATAACGACGCTCAAAAATGCCTTTGCTCAAGCTCCCCATTTTAATCAACTTTTTTTAACACGGTAAACTCATCAGGGTATACATTAATTTTATAATATATTAATTTAAAATCCAGCCTACATATTAAAAAATACATAGCACTTATTAACCGAGAGTTAGGACCATGCTTGGCTGGATGCAAAAACGAATACAAATTATAAAACCACTGATTAAATACCCAAATTGTGTAGCGCGTAAACAAATTTAGCGTTTTATTTTATTGGTCACGTGATCATGGGCGTGGCATGATGACGTCATATTTGGGTTTACAAAATTGGAAACTGACCAAAATAATGCCAAATTATCTCAAATTACTTAACCATTACATCCTTAGCAAGGCACCCCAAAAAACACGTCAGTAGGCCCTTAACGCCAGTCCCCATTTTGCCCATGATTTTCTCGTCCCGTCTCGACTGACTGCCCCTGGGTCTCCAAGGATGTTGTAAATGTTAATTGTATTCGCGAGATAACAATATTCATACGAACTTATTCGTTTGGTGGTCCACGTGCAGGTATTCGATCGGAGGAAAACAATTTGGTTCAATGCTGTTTTATTTGAGGAAGAAAGTTAAAACAAAGAAATGAAATTATCCAAAGTTGACGAAAGTGTAGTATTTTTAGTACGATCCTTCTTAATTCTAAATGGCTTCTTGATTTTTTTCTCCACATGACACCTCCATCACTCCTCTGTCGTCAAGTAGCGAATTTACACTCTCTATTCCGTAACCTGCGATAGAGCTCTATCTTCTTTTCGCTTAGTTAAGCTTTTCCGCGGGAAAAACAGAAGCGGCGACAAAAAAGGGATCTCAAGGTGATGCTTCAAATTGGTCCGGATAGCGCGCGCGGTATCCATTGCCTATTATTGTTATTGCGCATACGTTCTGCGCATCTCGAGCTACTCGGATTTCCTATCGGTGATGCTTACAAAAAAAAAAAAGGGTTATTTTTGCGCGGTTTAATATTGTGCAGAGAAAGTAGATCTTAGTAAGTACTATTGATATCCAAAAAGAAAATTGAGAGCAACCATGCATTTTTCAGAGATAACTAGAAGCTCCAAAAAGCTTACACTGGGTTGCCTGTGGTACGCGTTACACAAAGAAAGAAGACACTGAATTGGGTGGTATTGAATTGCAGTGTTCCAGTTAATTTTTTCAAGTGGGGCGTCATTACGACCATTTGAGGGGTCACCCACATGTCACCCACATGTTTTGTAATGTTCTGTCCCATTTTGAGGTCTTTTAGTTTTTTAAGCTTTGGTAATAAATCCACTTTAAAGATAACAAAACACGCTCTTGAGTAAAATTCACTCGTTTCTTCTTTAAATAAATAGTCTGCAAAAAATTAACTGCAAATTGCTTTGACGGACGTTTTCCAGCATGTCTTGCAGTTGCACTAAGCAAACGTTTATTGCACACACTAAGAAAGGACTGAAGGTGTTGTTTCCGCTTCATAATTCCTCTTCTTGTTAGTCTAATCTGATGCCAGGTCAAACTTGTTTGGCTTTGCGTTTGCACCAGAAAAAGACAAGCCAAAAGACAGATGAAGAAAAAAATAACATCGTTTTTATATATAACTCTGAATCGAATTCTCATCGAAAGATTAATGACAATCGATCTTTAAAACACGAAAATTTCTGCAGTCTCTGACTTTTATGAATAGGTCATGTTTTGTCAAAAGGAAGAAATTGATCACGTGCTAGGCAACCATAAAGGTGCATGTGATCACCTCGTGTCAACTGAATGAACTACTGGAAAGAATGTTAATCGTTTGTCGTTTTCAGAGTAAAACAACGTACTTTTTAACAAGAAACCTCCGTCGTTGGTTTTTTAATTTTGTTGTAATATTTAACTGAATATTTAGATTTGATCTGTCGGGTCAGGAAGCCTTCTTTGTCGGGTTCCTGAGAAACATATCTACCTTATTACATGAAATTTTCGCGACACGTTAATTTAGCGAATTTCGCGATTTAAAAAAAAATCGCGAAAATTAAATGTCGCGAAAATAACAGGACGCGACAATTAAGTGACTCACATTGTGTCAATACCTAAAACAGCGACTTTATTACACACGTTTATAACAATCATTTTGAGCTATTCTGTGCTAATGTTCTGGTCCACTTCATCACTACTGCTTTCCGTCTCTACTCCAGGTAGCACTTCTTTTGTACAATCCTCAAACTGTCCATTTACTGGCTCCTTGAGTGTGTCTCACTCGTGTGTCTCACGAAATGAACGTGTCGCGAAAATTTCATGTATTAAATTTTGACTTCAGGGTGAACTACTTACACAATCGAGAGGTTGAAAAGCCATGCAATTGAAAAGTTTAAACATCTATGAGATACAAAAACAGACTTGCAAATTATCGCAGATCACAATGCTGACAAGCACAAAAGCAGAAGAAATGGTTAAGTAAATATGAAGTTTGTTACTATCTGAATGTTTTTTGTCAGAGAAATAAAATTCCTGTCTCCTCGCGCATCACATTTCAACGCACGTATGCAAATTTGTTAACTCATTTTCACCGCGATTCCCGCGAAATTTTTCTTCTTTCAAATACATTGTATTAGCGAAAATATCATTTCTTGTCAAGCGTAGCATCTTTTATGTTCAATTAACCGCTAAAAATAAAGATTTTCATAATTTAATATTTGAACAAAAATAGCAACGCACGCAACAAATTTAGTCCCATTTACCTCTTCGCCGAATTCTAATGCTTAACACAGGAATTTTTAATTATTGTGAAAATCTTTCTATATTCGTTAGCAATCATCCTTTCAAATTTCAGAGAAATCGACCGGTCCGCGAATATTTTACGAGTTTTTTTCAATGGGATATCAAAAGGCCAAGTGGATGTTATACATAATAGGGGACGTTCGCGCGATCAAGTTCCGCGTATGACCCGTTATAAATATTTTTTCACAAAATGTTCCCGAATCGTCAAGTACATGTATCACCACAGAAGACAAGAACATCATTCGAAAAGCTTATTCTATGCAAAAAGTAGGTTCTGGAGGTAATTTTGAGAGTGGAAATCAAGTTTACGCCGCATGGTATATTTATATTTAACCGGATATTTAATTAAGTTAACACAACAGAAAGACGCTTACCTTATTTTGACACGAAAATGCTTTACCATTGCCATAAATACTATCCAGTTAAGCTCGCATATTACACAACATGATGAATTCATAAAGGCCACCTTGTCCAGCGAAATTTTTTTTGAAACAAACAACATATTTGCTATAAGAGGAAAAAAACCCTTCCTATTTCATGACGTGCGTGAATCTTGTTAAATTACACTCCGTGTCAAATACGCAACTAAATAAATTTCCCACCAGTGTTCAGCATCAAACCCTTTACTTGAATTGTCAAGTAAAAAATGGGCAACAAGCTTTCTTTCAAATAATTTTTGACTAACAAGAATTAGTGAAATTTCCAATTGTTACATGAAGACTGTGCAGAATTGAGTACAAACAAATAAGCCAGATAACAGGGCTCACAGATCCAAGTTTTTCAATTCCTTCTCTGTCTTTGTTAAACCCATATGTTACTAGAGAATTTTCCATTTGATTTCAGTGTTGTACAAAACACCACACTTGTACAATATTAGGAAGGACTACAGCTCACTTTGATTACGGCTCGACGGGTGACAGATTGTTGTCAAAGTCCATTACTCGTCGCTTTTAAGATTCCACCGCCTGTCTTGTTCAGTATCCAATTGACTTGCCATTATTGAGCTTCATAAGGGTATATTTTGTTCAAAGATCCACTAACACGCCATTCGCGTCACATGACTTTGGACGCCATTGCCGGTTAAGTTAATCATTCTACTGTGTCCACCAGAGAAATCTACGCATTTCCCACTACCCTCTCGATCCTAAGAAAATACGCGCAGAAGGCTCTATGCACAAAGACACCACTTAACAGGCAAGACTTTTACCGACACGGAAAATAAATAAAACCAACAAATGAAACGCAGATTCCGACTAGGTTTGCCATACTAGCAACCCAGTAATTAAGCTTCAATTTGAGAAAGAACGCCATACGTGGCTTGTATTTTGAAGCTTTTGACGAATATTGTTCATGAATTATCTTTGAAAAATGCGTGGTTTCCCCCAATTTTCTTTTTCGATTTCAATAACACTTGTTAAGATCTACATTTACTGCATAATCATAAACCGGGACAAAATACCTGTGAATTAGTAGGCACCGTCCTTAACTCGTGAACGTGACCTGTAATTTGCAGCAAGTCATACAGTTGTCTGAACTGACTGCTCGTCCGACTAAAAATAAACTAGAATGCAGTTACTTACTGTAAGTGTCCCTGGGCCAGTGTGCCGATACTTTGACCGATTTAGCCTGAACTACCATCGGAGCTTGGCAAAAAATCACGCATAACAGAGCAATCATCCACATCTCAAGTTGATGCCAGGTCAAAAGAGCTCGTTTGTTCCACATTGGGCCGTAGTTCCTTTTTATGTCGAAACTTAGTTTGGATTTTTAACTCTTGTATTTGTTAGTTAATATATGATAATCGATCTTTCGCCTGACCAATCATAGTCCTTACCTCCCACGTCAATATAAATGTCGAAATGTCAATATTTATCTCCACTTGCGATATGAACAGAATGTTGCGAATGAAAATTCAAGATGGCGGACGGCAAGATGAGCGCTGCGGATTCAAATACGTCTTTACCGGAGAAAAAATCAGGTTACACTGTTGGACACAATGAAACATTGCTTCTAATTTAATTGTACCAAAAGTACGAGGTTTTTCAGTGATGTTTCGTACAGGAAAAAGGCAATTTGGCAATTGATTGCCTCTCCTTTGTCTATAGGACTGCCAAAACATTCAGCAAATCCAAAACAGTCTCCGGTTTTCTTCCTCCTCTTTGTTGACAAGGAATGTCAGCCTCTTCGTCGGTCGTCATATTTGTTACGCAATGTTTGCTCGTTCCATGACCGCTCATCTCAACTGACGTTTTTTTAATGCAGACAAACCGGATTATTCCTAACATTCCGTACAAACCATTCTTATTCCAGAATTGTGGATAAAATAACGCGCCGTTATATTCCTGTATTCCGATTCCGGAATACGGTCAATCGAAAATGAACTGACCCGTACCCCGAGAAGAACGAAAGCGAGGCTGTGCCAATAAAAAAAACATGGCGTCTCAGTGGATTCCAAATGTTTATGTTTTCATCGATTGTCTTTCCGTGTGATGCACGGCTCGAGAAGTCATTTGCCCACTGACGATATAGATAGCGCAGTATTGTGGTCTCGTCGAGTAGACGAGTGCGAACGAACATTAACGCTTTTACTGTCTAGAGTAGCGGAATCAAGGCCCAATCAAGGAACTTTCCTTGGAGATCTACAGATGTTAACTGCATTCACAAGAAATCTCAGAGACGTACTCGATTCTCGGACCTTTCGAAGGGAATTTGAGGTTGATGGGCAAGAATTTCCTCAGACTCTCCGTACGACTGAACCACACAGGTGCTGCGGGAAGGCCGAGATATGCTATATAACAGAGTCTCAAATACGAATGCTGAGACAGGAACACTCTAAAAGTCGATTTCTTAATTTAAGAATGAAAATTCCTTGTTTTAAATCCTCAGGTAAGAACCCGACCGTACTTATTTTAAAGTTCTCAATTTAAGTAATTGTTCTCAATTTAAAGTTTCTTAAATAAAGAAATGGTTAGAGCATAGTTAGTAGAGGATATGGTTAGATAAGACAATTTATGGACATTTTCTTATTTCAAGAGTCTTGTTATCTTGAAGTGATGCTGCCGCTCTCTCAAATTGAGCATTCTTTCCGTTCTAAATCTGTAACATTTTAAGCCAGTATCTAATGGCGTAATTTCCAGTCGGTATATTATATACTGTAACATTTTAAGCCAGTATTCAACGGCGTATTTATAGTTACAGTCGGTATATTTAACAAATAGATACCATGTTGCCGTGCGTCTGTTCAGTAATAGATCACAGATGACGTCAAAATGTGGTAAGAACAAAAAAGTGGCACACGAGGCGATAGCCGAGTGTGTCACTGCTTTAAAGACTTGACAAGCTCTACGAGTCTATGTCATTTGAGCGTCGCGCTAAAAACACCACACGAGTACATACGGGTAACATACGAGTAACATACGGAACATACGGATACATACGAATACATACGAATACATACGACTAACATACGACTAACATACGACTAACACACGGGTACATACGACTAACACACGGATACATACGACTAACATACGGATACATACCAATACATACGAGTAATACGAGTGTTTTTCTCATAAACTAAGCTCTAATTATAAGCCTTGCAAGCATTTATGCACGTCAGCAAACACGTTCTCGGTTCAGTTTGAGGGGGGGTGGATGTTGATCGACCCAACCCCCCCCCCCCCAAACCCTTAGCTTGCGCTGCAAGATGACAATATATTTTGGATGTCGCTGACGTCGTATGACGTCATCAGATCCGCCATCTTGATTTCACTATTTCACCTTAGTTGCCTTTTTTAATGGCAAAAAAATCAGTACGAAATGTAACCATGTACATGTAAAAGTGTATCGATTTTGTAATTTCGTGTTGAGAAACTAGAAGAATTATGTTTAAAATGTCGAATTTTGGGAACAGTTGACACATTAAAAAATCCGCAAGCAATAAACGAACAGCTGCTTAAAGTTTCAGCAACAGAGTAAATCTCCTTTCCAAAATTTGCAAAATCTGAGGGGGGTGGCATCCAACCCTTTCTCACCTCATTTGCAAAACCCTGAGGGGGTGGCATCAAACCCCCCTCCCCCCCCCCCAACACACACACACGCACTCACCCACACACACTTCATATCAGAGGTCCAAGGGATATGTATTTTTCGCATCGAGATATCAGGAATTACAAAGCTATTAAAGCCGTCAAAAGCTCTTAACAATTCAAGAAATATTGAAACGTTCCTTGCAACACTGAATAACTAAATATTTATTGATGGTATGTAAACCCTGTTGTATTGATTGGCAATCAGGCTATTTTTTGCCCACATCAGATTACCAGGCATGACCCCTGGCCACCAGTTTAATATCAAATATCTTTGCTCTTGTAACGCAAACTTTCCTTAGTCGGGGAAGTAATGCGTAATATTTTACTTAAGTTGTCGTTACTTTGCATAAAAATTTACTAGTATGAATTTTACTCGTATATTTTCGTATTTTTTTACTCGTATGTATCCGTATGTTAGTCGTATGTTAGTCGTATGTTACTCGTATGTGTCCGTATGTTACTCGTATGTTACCCTTATGTACTCGTGTGGTGTTTTAGTCATGATCCGCGCTAATAAAGAAAATGTAAGGGTTGGTTTCGGGGGGAAAATATGCAATACAAAATTTTTTTTCAATAAAAGATCTCTTACTTTAAGTCCTTTGTTTGTCTTTTGTGTCTGGAATGGTTTGGGGTCGCTTAATGGGTCGATTTCATCGGGTTTGCGGTCCGGCCGAGTTCGAAATTTCGTTTAATTTTGATTACCGCCACTAGTTTTTGGTCGTAGCGGTGAGGCTCGTTTGCAGTATCTGCATTCGCTAAATCTGCCACTAACTGAATTGGAAAGAGACAAAAGGTCAATTCGTAATCTATGGCTGAGATTGTTTACGCTCTTAAAACGCGCCAAGTCTGTATTTAAATTGTGGAATGTTTTGTCAATTTCGCTTATTGCCTATGTTGAAATTCTAGACGCCATTATCCCTACACATTGGTGAAAATTGTCAGCGTCGAAAGGTAAACCTGTGTACACCCGCCCACCCGTCCAATCTTGTCCAAAAAGCAATGCTAACTCTAGTCAGAGTTTTGAATAGGGGGTTCCTAATATAATATTGCTAGCCCGGCTGAACGGGAAAGGCGCTAGGAGGGTCCCGGAAGGGGGGGGGGGAAGCTCCCTCGGAAATCTTTTCTAATTTAGGCGCTCAATAATAGCTTTTCCTTGATTCTGAGAATAAATTTTCAATATTCTACGAGAAAGGTAGCCGTTAAGTCATGGGGTTAGTGGCTACCTCTTAGTCCACATATTATATATCGATGGAAAGGTAGCCGTTAAGTGATTGGGTTAATGGCTACCCCGGGGTCGGTAATATCTATAATTTAAATTTACAGAAGAGGATAGTGGCTAACAAATATTTACATATATAGACAAATAAAATAACAAAATTTGTTACTATAATAAGACCCGCCGTCACGCCATAACAAAAAGAACTTTGCCATTTCAAACGGTAAAGAAAACTTGATACATAGGTACGCAATGTGCACAAAACTATTGTGTACGTAAGCGACCTGCTAAAGGTAACATACCTACATGCATAAACTTTAATTCATGTCGAATTTCAGAATAAGTACAAGAGCTAATATCTTCGAGACATTTACATTACAGCTAAAATACATAGCATAGACGGAAACATAACTAAATACGTAATATTTCGAGATAAAACAAATCCTGATGTGGCCGTGTATTCTCTTTCAAAACTAGTAAACTCAGTGGTACAAATAAAATCAGGTACTGGCGCATTCCGCAACTTTGCTGATACGTAAGAAAAAGAACTAAAAGAACTAAGACCACAATGTTCTAGGCTTATTGAGGGACAGAATGTAATTTCCGCGAAGATCATGCATAAGAAGAGGACTGGAGAAAAAACGTATTTTTCCATGATATAAGCAGGAAGAGCCTCAAAGAGAAACCGACTTTTATACAGTAATATGAGGAAATTTTGGATTCGCGTATTGCATAGAGATGTAGAGTTAGACTTTAATGGTAAGAGGACAGGTAATTTGCAAATACAAATCTCAGTATTCTCCTATTTTCTTCATACCTTTCCTTTGACAAGAAATTACGAAAGGCCAGTTTTTTGTTACGAGGATAACTTTCTTGCGAATTTTCCAAGATAAAAACTTGTTCAGAAATCAAAAGTCTACGTTAACAGCACACATCAGGGCTACGCCTTAGTATCTGGCTAGAAATCTTCTTCTTACTACTTTTTCCACCGGCCGCTCTTCAGCCATTTGATGAGAGCCAGTCTCGTGCTTCTCAAGTTTCCTCCTTCATGCCCAAAAAGAATTCTGGGTAATTCTGCCATTCCATGACAAAGGAAGACCCCGATTCTCATTTCCTATATTTTTTTTATAAGCGTCGAGCGACACAGTCCTACCAGAGAAATACAGCATCGTTTGAAATTTTTACCTTTCAAAACTTGCCCAAATTGTATCGACAGGTCCTGGAAATCGTCCACAGAAAGGCCAGAGACAATAGAGCATTTTAGGCGTCCCCGCAGTCTGTATGAAACCATCTCTCACCTCCGTCTGGAGAAGACCAGACACGCACGGTTCTTTCGCTACGTTAATGCCTTTGGAATCAACTCAAATCCCAATTCCTTGTAAAAACCAGCATGTTAATTTTGTTGATAGGCTAGGTATGGGAGAGCCAGAACATTTACGCATGCGCTGACGGGATGTTTGAACAAGAGAGAAAAATGCAGTACCTCCAGACGTGGCGCTGGAGCGTCGTACCAAACGAGTCATCTCGGGATTTCAGCCCGTGCAATCGCTTTTGGACGCAGTTGGCCCTTCGCTGCTTTCTGCTACCGACCTCGCCTCCCGGTACGGCATTGAGGGAGAGATCTGTCGGCCCCTAAACCATATGTGACAAATCCCACGCCTACTCACAGCTCCAGACCGCCCTTGTCATTACAATTTAGGGTAAGATTTTGACCGCCTAAATATTCAAGGGAAAACTCATTTTATCTGCCATATGGTAAGCACTGGAGTAGCAGATTACGAAGTGTACGCACGCGCCCTTCTAAAGGTAACATACATACATGCATAAACTCTTTATTTCATCTCAAATTTCAGAATAAGTACAAGAGCTAACATCTTCGAGACACTAAATTACAGCTAAAATACATAGCATATACAGATCCATGAATAAATACGTAATTTAGAGATATACTAATCAAAAACAAAAGTCGATGTACAAAATGCGGCCCTGTATTCTCTCTTTTAAAACTAGTAAACTCAGTGGTACGGATAAAATCAGGTACAGGCGCATTCCGCAACTTAGCTGATACGTAAGAAAAAGAACTAAGACCATAACTGGTTGTTCTAGGCTTATTGAGGGACAGAATGTATTTTCCGCGAAGATTGTGCATATGAAGAGGACGGAAAAGAATACGTATTTTTCATAGAAGCAGGAAAAGCCTAAATAATAACCGACTTTAATACAGTAATATGAGGAAATTTTGGATGCGCATATTGCATAGAGATGTAGAGTTTGGCTTTAATGGTAAGAGGACAGGTAATTTGCAAATAGCCACCCAGTCCTACCAGCGAAATACAGCATCGATTGAAATTTTTACCTTTCAAAACTTGCCCAAATTGTATTGATAGGTCCTAGAAGTCGTCCACAGAAAGGCCAGATAGACAACTTCACTCGCGAGAACCGCCATGTTTACAAGAAAGCATTTATGCGTCCCCGTAGTCTGCTTGAAACCATCTCTCACCGCTGTCTCGAGAAGACCAGACACGCACGGTTCTTACGTTACGTTTATGCCCGTAGAATCAACTCAAATCTCAATTCCTTGTAAAAACCAGCATGTTGATTTTGTTGGTTGGGCCAGAACATTTACGCATGCGCTGACGGGATGTTTGAACAAAACATGCGTGCATGCGTAAGCTTTATTTCACCTGGAATTTCAGAATTACTACAAGTGCTAATATATACAGATAGGTAAATTAATATCATGTTACATTTAAAGATAAGGTTTGCTGCTTTTTATACCTCGTTGACATTCTCAAGTTCTACCACATTTACCAACATTTATCCTAGGGTAACCACGCTTACTCCTATCACGCCCATCGCCGTTTTGGACATAGATTTTAACCATGGTGAGCACACCTCGATTGGTTTTCTCCTTACGTTTAAGGAGGTTTGGGAGGATAAGCACAGCTGAGAGGAGATTTGTGGTCTCCACCACTCTGACCAGCTCCCTGCTCCCCTCCCGTGGTATGAGGCCCTGGGCGATTCTTCGCCGGGTTAATGTTTTTTGTCTTTCGTTTCTGTTTGTTTGTATCTGTCTTGTTTGAATTGTCATTATGGAGTGTAAGTCAGACGAGGCGTCTCCAGGATGCAATTCTTTGTTTAGTCTTGTATCCGTCGTGTTTGCCTTAATTTTTGTGAAGGCGGGTTCGATCCCCCGGGGAGTTTGGCGTGCTGGTTACACCCTCTGTTTGGGCGTACTCACACCCTCATACGGTGTGGGATTTGATGTGATGTCCAGGAGCCATTGCATTCACCCTACTGGGCGGCTGCCTGTTCGCCTGAAACATAAAAAAACCTCGTTGACGTCCATCTACTCTAAGTTAACTTGTTGTACCACAGTAACCCTTATCTACTCTAAGTTAACCACGTTTACCCTCATCTAACCTTAGTTGGCCACTTTATACTGACCTCGTTGACTCTCACCTAACCTACGTTAATCTCGTTCTACCACATTAACACTCATCTACCCTTAGGTTACCCCAAGTTGACCTCGTTCTACCACCTTTACCCTTATCTACTCTAATTTGTTAATTTTGGGGTGTGTTTTGAAAAGACTAAGACGTTTAATCGTATTTAGCTATTGTGGTAATTACTGTGTGTAAAAAGAATTTAAAATTAATAGAAACCACAACAGCGCCTTTCTTACGCTTATGTGCAACGGTACACCATGGTGATCCGTTCATTGCTAAATGGTTTCAGTAGACTGTAATTAATTTACCGACAGCGGATCACCATGGTGTACCGTTGTTATTTTGAAGGGAAAAAAAGGCTGATGGATTGAAAATCTCGGTATTGTTAAGTTGTGTTATGGTGCTTATTTTCTAGTAAAAAAGGGACCGTGAATACTTTTTCAAGAAACGGTGAAGGCACAATGGTGGTGTTCATTGTTTACACAAGGAATTTTCTTCAAGTCAATGGGTCCAGTCCTTTGTCTCAGGGAATATACCATGAAAGTTTATATTTTCAATTGTTATTAGGTGCTAATTATTAGCGCCAAGGGCCAATAATTTGCGCTAAAGCTCGCCTTCCGAACAATAGTATAAACTGGGAACGGGAATTTAATTACCACATACTGTCACTTTTGAACCTTACCTAAAGGCATTTCAATATAAAGTCCTAAATACAATCCTGTAGACTAATGATAAATTGTATAAGATCGGTTACATTGAAAACTTTTATTGCTCTTTCTGTAACCATTAGAAAGAAACTTTATACCATTTTCTGTTTCGTGGCCCTCATTCAAAAAAATTTTGGAAAGCCTTTGAAGTATATATTTTCCAGTTAATAAATCAACAGATTTTCCCGCGCTTTGTGTCGGCTACGCGTAATTACCTCGAGTTTTGATTGGTTAACCGAATTGTCTCCGTCCTTTTTAATTGGCCAAAGTAATTACTTTGGTTTTGGTTTTACGACACTCATTTGAAAACCGCTCTAACACGGGATAAGTTTAAATTTGCGATAGCTCCAACAGTTTAAGATAAGCGTTACGGTGGTTACCTCAGGATAAATGTTGGTTATAAACGTGGTAGAAGGAGGTTAACTTGGGGTATATGAAATTTAACGAGGTATAAAGTGGCTAAGTAAGGGCAGATGAGGGTAAACGTGGCCAACTTAGGGTAGATGAGGGTTAACGTGGTAGAACGAGGCTAGGTAAGAGAAGATGACGGTTTGCTGTGGTAGAACGAGAGTAACTTAAGGTAGATGAGGGTAAACGTGGTTAACTTAGAGTATATGAGGGTTAATGTGGTAGAACGAGGTTAACTTGGGGTGGACGAAGGTCAGCGAGATACAAAGCCAACCACCTTAGGGTTGATAGGGGTAAACTTGGTTAACTTGGTAGAACGAGGCTAAGTAAGTGTAGATCAGTGGTAGAACGAGGGTAACTGTAAGGTAGATGAGGGTTATCTTGGTAGAACGAGGCTAAGTAAGTGTAGATCACGGTTGCTGGGTTGCTGTGGTAGAACGAGGGTAACTTAGGGTAGGTAAGGGTGAAAGGGGTATGGGACGTCTTATGGGTCTAACATGCACGCTTTAACAAAGCCACTGACTTGTTATTGCTGGCGTATCAACACGTGGGACGAAGTGGGACGTAGGTTGCGGAAAGGTCGTTTACCAATCGTTTCAGGCGGATTTCATTTTCTTCTCGAATATGGCAAGAAACAGCAGGAAGAAAAGACTCAAGAAACAGGACTTTCAAAAAGTGAAATTAAAAGTTGGAAAGAAGCTGCAACCAGCTCAAAATGCAACTGACACTTCTTTCAAATCCATGTCAATATTCGTTCCTACTCAGTTAAACGAAAGCTCGCAACCCACGAATCAAAGAAACCAAACTTTGAAGGTAAGAAATTATAAGCTAGTTTCTAGTTTACCGGAGATGCGAAGGGAAGCTAAGGGAGATGTTCAATTAGAAAAGCTCGCGGTAATTTAACGACAGTCCATGTGTGGAATTGAAAGGAGATTTTTGAGAGTGATATTTCTCGTGACGTCACCTATTGTTATTAGGGAGCTTTAAGCAACCGCGTTTTTGAGAAGCGGACGGCAACCGGAAGAGAACACTTCGCATGCCAGGACAGTGGTGTGTCCCAGATTTTTATACTAATCATTTTTAATGGGGAAAATATACTTAGCAATGTAAATGTGGTTGAGTGAAGACACGTTAAAAGGGAAAACAGCTCACTTCCGGTTGCCATCCGCGTCTCAAAAACGCGCATACTTAAGCTCCCTAATAATATGGAAACCAGAACCGAATTGGCTGTAGAAACAATGACTTTTGTTCAGTGGTTGGCAAATTTGAATAACAAAAGAAATGTGAAAAAAGTTTGTAAACCTTCTTCTGGACCTCACTCGTTATTCGCGCATAAACACAAAAATATTCTTCTTTTTCTGTTCTTCTGACTCTTCTTTCTTCAAACAAGGAAACACTGCGTTCAGGTTCCATGGCATTATTGTTAACAATCGGGAAGACAAAAAGAGTTTTCCAGTTTGTGTGAATCTATTTCTGTATATCTCCAATATGTGTGGATCGTGGGAAGCAGGAAAGCAGCAACGGTAATTAGTTTGTGATTCGCTGAACTTGATTGTGATTGGTCAATACACAATTGACCTTTCAGAATGAAATAAAAATGTTCCCAGGTTTTTTGACTCGCACAGTGAAAGCTGCCACCGAGATTCATAGAAAAAAACTTAGAATAACATTCTGTTTCTTTTGCTACTTTGTTTGTTCAGGAAAAAACATATTACTTCCACAACAAATAATAGGCTGCTTTGGAAAATACCACAATACTCTCTGTTTGTTCCCTCAAATTTTGCATATTAAGCATTGTTTTTGTTTTCTCTTGGGATCGCTGTAAGTCCCAAGAGAAACTGGAAACAATGCTTATGCAAAATTTGGGGGGACAAACAAAGAGTATTATGGTATTTTCCGAAGTGGCCTATTATTCATTTAGCGACGGATGTACCGTGGTACTTGCCCAATTTTTCTCATGACCGAAGTGCTCCAAATGTTACAAAACGCAAAAACACTTGCTATTCCCTTAGGGAATCACGTAACACAACAAAAGCTGACAGAAGCAACCAAAAATCGGTCGGCGCTAACTAAAACACCAAATTTTGGCATTTTAGGTTCATTCCGCTATATTCTGGTTTATTTGGGTGTCATTCCGCCTCATTCCCGTGTCATTTCGGCTTGTTCCAGTACATTCCGGTACCATTCTTGTTCATTCGGTTTCATTCTTGTGTTATTCTGCCTTATTCCAGCATATTCCAGTTTATTCCGGTATATTACATTTCGTTTTGTTTCGTACCTGTGTTTAGTAACACCCCCAACCAACCACCTAAGTGAGTAATGTGAGAAATACTGCATGAAAGATTTATGTATCAAATGGAAATTCAGAAAAATCTGAGCCCCAGATGCTAGGCTGCTGCCACAGAAGAGAGTCATTATTTCAAGAGCCCAGAGTTAGTTAATTAATTAACAGTGCAAGTCTCTTGAGAGCTGATGGGATGAACGTGGTTAAGGTCCCAGGTTTCCTTTGTTGCATAACTTTCTGCAACCATATCTCCAACCACATCACTCTTTTCATCATTTAATCTCCAGTTGGGATCAAATTTCCAAGAAAGTGAGGATGAATCACCTTGTGATAAGTTAGGCACCTGTTGAGGCAACTTGTTCAGAAATTTGGTCGCCTGCACTTGCAAATAAGGTGCCCCAGGTGACTGTCAGGCAGCAGCCTTTCCCAGAGGGGATTTGAACCCATGACCCTCCGTTATCTAGGCTAGACTAGATCATGGAGGGTCGTGGGTTCATTTGATGCACACACTGTAATATCTTTCGAGTAGTAAAGATGATAATATTAATAATTATTCTTGACTTTCTGTGAACACAACGACCTGCAAGGGGATGGTGCATGTATTCAAACACTGTAGGCATAAACAGTGTTTAGCCTCAGCCCCAGACGTGGGGAGACTGCATGTAATCATCTTCTGGAGGATAAGGGTGATCCCAATGAGGCATGCATTGCACCCAACACATCCAGAATACCAAGCAACTAACCACCCAATAACCACACCCAAGCAACTAACCACCAATAGCACAATGATGATGATGATGATGATGATGATGATGATGATGATGATGATGATGATGATGATGATGATGATGATAAAATGAACAAAATCAGTTAAGTAAAAAGTACTATAATAATTGCACAATAATTCCAATGTCTTTTATTTCTTGTATAGGATTTGCTTGCACAAGTTGGTCATTACAGTGTCACATCAAGACAGGATGCACTTGCAGGCCTGAAAGATCTATTCCAATGCCATAAGAATCTACTTCACGAAAATCTGGGAAGTGTCATCAAGAAGGTGGCAGAGAAAATGACAGATAGTGAGCCATCAGTCAGGCAATCACTTCTTCTATTTCTTTGCTTTGTTTTCCCAATGATACCGCAAGAAAGGATGGCTCCATTCTCGTCTCTGATTCTGGCTCATTTGAGTTGTGCCATGACACACATCTATGATGATATTCAGCATGATTCATTGAGTTTTCTAGAATTGTGTCTGCGATACTTTCCCAGTTTATTGGTGACAAGCTCATCTCAGCTGATTCAAAACTTTATCAGTATGATTACACATGAGGGTGCTTTGCAATCAAAGAGGTTCAAGGGATTACAGCTTCAAACCAGTAAAGGACTTTCAGTAAATCCTAAAGGAAAACTTTCCTCTTTGAGATCACGCCTGAAGGTACTACAGCAGTTACTGGCATTTCTAAGAGCTATGGAGACATCATCAAACTATTCGAGTAGGGAAGTTGGTTTTTCTGTGAAGGACTGTGCGGATGAATCATTGGCTAGACCTGTTTTTAAGTTTAGTAAGTTCCAACCGACTCGGGTTCAGGTATTGCAACATTCAGTTAATGAACCAAAGGTAGCACAAGCATCATTTGATACACTCTCACCATCATCAACATCTCCAAGAGCAGGAAGTGAGTCAAACATTTTAACTGATGAAACACATACAAATGAGCTCTTGAAGACAATTGTGCCATTGTTACTAGAATGCTGGGTCGAGTGTAACCCTGTACAAGTGTCAACAGAATTGCCTAACAGTGTCATGTCTTCCTCTGCCTTTGATGTTATGCTTGTCATAGCAGAAATCTTTAATGTCCTCTTCAATGCAGCACAGCAAAATCAAAAGAATTTCAATTTCGTGGCTGAGAGCTCTGCAGTAAAGTCTTTTCAGGAGGTTTACGTAAAAGATCTTAATCTTTATCTAATGAGTTTCTTTCCATTTTCAACAAATCATGCTGAATCGTTTAATAAGAGAAAGAGAAAGTGTGGAAAAGCAGCCCCAAAGTCAGAAGAGAAGAAAAACGACATCTCTGCTTTGGTTCTTAACCTGAATATCTGTGAAATTATGCTGCAATTTTTGTGCAGTAACATGACTTTGCACAGAAATTTCCAGACTTCATTTGAAGCATTAAATGATTTTGTCATTGATTCTTTGGAGATGAAAGCTAAAGGAGGGACCAAGAGTCAGATAATAAAGACAGAACATTTGGAGAGTCTCCTTGTGTTTGCATACAAGATTATTGTTCAACACTGCTCATTTGCACAACTAGGTAAAGAGACTTTAGATAAATTATAGTGATATAGATATGATGATGTAGGAGCACCAGGGTTCTCATTTTTATAAGCATGGATACCACCTCTACCCATGATCGATCTGTTGCTTTCCCAGATTGCGCTTTCCAAAGATGGTGGCAGTGCGCATCAGCATATGATTTCAGGGTACGATTTTACAGGAAATTAGAACACTGTGAACGGTCTAATGTATTTATAACAATCTTTTTTTTTGTACACTTGTCTTCCAATTAGATCACTTAAAAACGACTCTGATTTTTCTCAATAGCACAAGACCCAGACAGGATACAGGAATTACTTGAAGTTGTATTTATCTTATACATGGGCAGTCATTTTATGTCTGTGACCAAGAGGGTGCTGATGTTATTTTTTGCCAGCCTTGCGTTTCATGAGAATTTTACTGTATCAAGGTAAGCGCGAGTTTTCCAGATAAGAGATGGCTCTCTACAGTCAAAAACTCAACAAAGCTTATCTGCATATCAAAGGGATGGACTTTGGAAAATGTGTAGAGATCTACTGATTCTGATGCAGCTTAACCCCTTTCGTAGATTCCCATTGGGTACTCTGCCTCTCAAACTTCCCTGGAACACTTTGTTAAACACTTCAGATTTTGTCAGTGTGTTTGCTTAACACCTGACTGGCAAAATCTTGAGCTTTGATTTTTATTCAAAGGCTGTTTACTTTGAGCGTAAGTTTTGAATTTCACGGTCTGCCATTATTTACGTTCAAAACTGACCAATTGGACCTCAGAGGGTTGGATCCAGGGAAACACTCCTGTGCTGCATATTAATTCTGTGTCATACGCATGCATTGCATTCTTAAACTAGTGAACCTTTGACGTCATTTTCTCCTCAAATCAGCTCTTTCAGGTGGACCATTAAATAGTAAAAATTCCAGTTAAAATAAACAGGTGTCTTTTTAAAATCAAGGCTTGAAACTTTGGTCACTTAATGTTTGGTTAACATAGTCCTGAAATCCAAAGAAAGCTAAGAATAACTGATTTTTTTTGGTCACAGGGGCACTTTTTAAGGTAAAATGTAGGAGGTCATGCTGTGTACCAGAAGCAAAGCTATCATTCCTTATGGGAACTTTGTATGGGTATGCATACAAAAAGATGGACAGACCTGTATTAAATAGGGCCATTCTGTGGTCAGATTAGACTTCATCATCAAGCATGGCACCTCTGGAGAGGTCTACATTTTTTGTCTGATCAGTACAAGCAAGTCATGTTTTCTTGAATGTGTGGCAAGGGCCAACCAAACTGAAAGGGCACAGTTGATAGATACCACATTAACAATAATGCTTTGAAGAACCCATCTTGGC
This sequence comes from Montipora capitata, assembly GCA_949126865.1. NCBI lineage: Eukaryota > Metazoa > Cnidaria > Anthozoa > Scleractinia > Acroporidae > Montipora > Montipora capitata. The sequence continues at coordinate 43,929,742 of OX421451.1, forward strand.
TAACAGGAAGATGGCTTGTTTCCTAAGGACAAAGGCCCTTAGGGATGCAGAATTTCCTAGGGAGAAACATGTATGCTCCAACCCTCTGTTCGTTTGTCAGTGCACTGCATTTGTGACAAAGTGTCTCAAGACACATGATGGTATTTGGAGTTTAGACAAGGTGTTGTAGACATGACAGTGACTTGCACAAAGTGTATTCAGTGTCTGCCACACAATTTACGCAAGCCACATCTACTCTACCTTGTCATTCTAAAGAAATACCGTAGTAGTTATTTAATACACGGTAGCTTACATGTCACTGATTTCAACTCTTACTTTGTGAAAGGCATGAAAAGGTACAGAGAGTAATCAAGAGATGGTTGCAAGGTTTGCCAAGTTTGTTACGTTTAAAAGACATTCCAGCCTTGACTGAATTTGTGCTTGGCATCCTGAAGAAGGCTGTTGTTCAAGGTGCCTTGAAACCAGATGCCAACTTTTCCTCAAACCTGTCTATATTTTTCTGTGAGTGTTTTAAATGGTCTAAATGTGTATACTTTGAGCTCACTATAGATACTAGATTTTAGTCTGATGCTAGACAGTGATACTTGTTAAGGGGGGGGGGGGGAGGGGGGGTCGGGATTCAATAGGTTAAAAGCTCTTTCTGTTTGGGAGCTGTTTTGAGTGCCAAGTACTTGAATTCCCATTCAGCTGTTTTCCGGTCAGGAGCAAAATAAGGGGCAAGAATAGAGTATTTCAGAACAAATGCACTCGATCTAATAGGATGTTTGACACAGTCGTGCAATTCTCAGAAATGTTCTTTGATCTCACTAAATAAGCAACAAAAACAACTCATGATTTTAAGTAATAAGTTATGATCATTACCGGTATTATTATATCAAGTGAAGCTACATGTATGATCCTTGCAGTTATGGACGCAATTGCTTTATCATATACCGGTAATGATTTTATTACACATATCATGAGAATTTTATTCAATAAAGCTCATTTGTACAAATCTATACGCTTTATTTTCACATGTGGAAAAGGCTTATACGGCCAATCAGAATGGCGTACAGCTATTTCACATGTGGAAGTATAACCAGTCAACAATAGCGTAAAGGCCTTTCCATGCCAATCACTCGTGCAAATCGTACTTTGTTATTGAATTAAATTAAATTAAATTTACATTTGGTTCTATTGATGGTGAGTTTTTGTTTCTAATTTGCGTTCAGAAAACTATTTTAATGAAAATTCTCGTCTTATGTGTAATAAACAGTTCACGACATAGAAAGTGCTTTGTACAGGGTTTTATTCACTCGTTGTTTGTGTCAAAAACCCTCACTCGCTCGTTCCTCACTCGTTCGGGTTTTTGACACAACAACTCGTGAATAAAACCCCGTACGCCGCACTTTCTATGACGTAAACTATATATATGTTCTGGAGATAAAATCATATGATTTATTATTCATTTCAGATATCATTTCGTTCATTATTATTATAGTTAACATCATTGTCATTATTGTGAACTGTGATAGTACTTTAAGGGTGCGTTTGACAGACCGTATTCTGGAATAGATATTAGAAATCCTTTGTTTTTATGGAGATTCACATTAAAATTGTCAAACTTCTGCTACTTGTAAAATGCTATTAGAAACATATCTTTATTATCCTTTTTGCTTCAAAACATGAGAATATGGTTTTAAATCATCACTCCTCATATTTTTATTCCAGAGTAGGGTCGATCAAACGCACCCTAAATATGGATCACAGACTGATGTGAGTGATATATTTGCAATTTCTGGATAAAACACAACCTGAGTTAGCTGCACTGAAGAAACAAAAATGTCTAAAAATAATATAACAGTAAAAAGATTGAATCACATTGAATTTCTTCCCCGCTGAGGACATCGAGACAGGCTATTGTGTTCTTAGCAGCTATATCAAAACTTTGCCAGTGCTCATTAACATAGTGTGTGGCACTGTCACAGTAGCTATTGAGGCTCAAGAATTTTGTACACCACACGACTATAAACTGATTTTAAAAATTGAAAACTAACCTCTATGAGGGGCAAAACCTAAGGTCAGATTTTAAAATGTCTCTGATTTGTTGACAGCTAATGATCTAGGCCCATTCGTGACACTGACTCAGTCAGCCCAGAGGTTGGCAGCTGAGCTGTTGTTCCATCTTCAATCCATTGATAGTAAATTAATACAAGTCATAGTTTCTTGTTGCCAAAGTGATGATGTGGATATATCAGTGATTCAGTACATTCTTCAAGTCCTATATTACAGGTGTGTTATTCCTTAGACAACATAAAGTAAATTAAAAGTTAAGAGCATGATTTTATTGATCTGGTGTGTTATACAGACAGGGATGGCGCAGTGGTGAGAGCACTCGCCTCCCACCAATGTGGCTCGGGTTCGATTCCCAGATCTGGCGTCATATGTGAGTTGAGTTTGTTGGTTCTCTACTCTGCTCCAAGAGGTTTTTCTCTGGGTACTCCTGTTTTCTCATCTCCTGATAAACCAATGTGATTTGGTAAGCATTAAGTTGATTTGATTTCATTTGTGCACAACCCCACAAGCTATTCAGCTTTAAACATTATGGTATGAAAATAAAGTTCCTATTCTGAACACTGTAAAGAAGGCTGGCTGAAGAGGAAACCTGTCTCAAAATTTTAGCAAAGTTAAATTTGGAACACATCGACCAAAATACTCCTGGGGACTTTATCTGCAAATCGTAGTGCCCAAACCACTGTACCATAGTGTCTGGTCTTTATTATCTTGGGTATGTGCTTTCTTGATACATCATGTGGCACATCCTGTGATGCATCCTGTTATATATTTTTAGCAAACTTGAATTGCCAAGTTTTTTTTCCCCCAAAGATGTTGACAGTAGTTTGTTAATATCTTCAAAAATTCGGCTGAAGTAATTATGTATAATATTGACGGTGTCTGAGTACAGGTGTATCTCTAAGAAACGATTAATTTTGTCATTTACCCTTAATTTGCAGGTCACCTTGTTACCAAGGGTGTCTTTCGTATCCAGTTTCACTCTCTCTCCCATTGTTCCTTAGTGCTCTTTTTAGCATAGCAATAGGTAAGACCATCCATGCAATCACAATTAGGGGACTATTACTGTGGTGCGGTGGCCTCATAGTTAGTGCGCTCGACTCCGGAGCAAGTGGTCCAGATTTGGGTCCTGGCCAGGGACATTGTGTTGTGTTCTTGGGCAAGACACTTTACTCTCACGGTGCCTCTCTCCACCCAGGTGTACAAATGAGTACGGGCGAATTTAATGCCAGGGGTAACCCTGCAATGGACTGGCATCCCATCCAGGGGGGAGTAGAAATACTCCTAGTTGCTTCATGCTACAGAAACCAGGATAAGCTCCTGCCTAATGGGCCACTTGGCTCATAAGCAGACTTTACCTTTACTGTCTGTTCACAATTTTAACCTTGTACTCTCTATGTTTGACTCATGGCTCATGCCATCTTCTGGCTCAAGATTTGGGTGGTGATGATGATGATGATGACAATGATCCATTCACTCCCCTCCCTTCTGATTATTTACTCCTGAGTAACACTTGCGAATTCAAATCACAAGTGCAAGATTTCCCAGAATGTTCGCTGTACCAAAAGGGGGCTTCCCCATGTTCTTTCTATTTCCCATCCTCTGGAGCAAGAGAGGGAAGCCTTAGGGCGCGTTCGATTGACCCTATTCCGGAATAAGAATACGTGGAGTGATGATGAAAACGGTATGTTTGGCGCATTTCGAAGCAGCAAGGATAATAAAAATATGTTTAAAATAGCATTTTAGCAGAAGTTTGTGAATCTCCGTAAAAACAAAGGATTTTAAACTTATATTCCATCTACTCCTATTCCGGAATACGGTCAATCGAACGCACCCTTAGGGTGGGCTGATCATGCATGCATTGTTTGGAACATGACAATCAAAGTTTTGATGGGAGGGAATACATGTAGTAAGTCCAACCTTTGACTCCACTAAAATAACCAAACCAAACCAGGGTCCCTTGCACAGATGAAGAAAGACCCTGGGAACAAGATTGCTTGTGCCAATAATTTATTCAAGCATTGTTGCGATGCTGTTTTAATATAATTAATTGTAATTTATTATCAGGAAAAATGTGATTTAATTTTTTTTAGTCACTCAACACGATTGTTATCTAAGTGAATCATTTGGACCTATTAAACAGGTTTTGTATAGCATACTGTAGTTTTATTTTTTGTGGGGGGGGGGGGGGGAGGGGCTGGAGGAAGTATTCTCAGTATGGTAATTTTGTTTCACACTTCTGCCCCTCTGTGAACCATGGTGATTAAAGATAAAATATTATATTATTGGTTTTACACTATTAAACATAAATTTGTGAACACAACGAATGGCAGAGCATTATTGGGTTATTTTATCGATTGTTAAATTACCGCAGGATTCTCTCAACTCAAGTTAAGGCAGTTTGAAGAAACAGCAAAGCAAAGGAAGAACTTCAAGTTTACTGAGTTCAAGTATGTAGCAGAATTGTTTTTTTTTTTTTTTTTTTTTGCAGAGTTTTTTTATTAAGAAAGAAAAGGAAATGAAAGAGAGTTCATTTGAGTGTCTAGTCTTCTAGTGATGGAGCGCTAATTGGGGACACCGCACACCGGTGGCTCAGTTGGTTGGGTATTGGGCTGTCATGCACGAGGTGGCAGACTCGAACCCGGCTGGATCAACACTCAGGATCTTAAAATAACTGAGGAGAAAGTGCTGCCTTCATAATTTTATTTGCAAATGGTTAGACTTTCAAGTCCTCTCGGATAAGGACATTGAACCGTAGGCCCTGTCTCACGAATATCTTCTATGTTCATAAGTTCCCTGTGGGTCGTGAAAGAACCCAAACACTATTCGAGAAGAGTAGGGGATGAAGTCTCCAGTATTGTGGCTGTCCTGTTCTCTCCAGCAGAAGCGGCCGGCTTGGTGGTGATGTCTCTAGAAAGGCTTGTGGTGTATGAGGCCACCTAAGCAGAAACAGCCATAAGTCAAAAAGGGACTTTTTCGAGTGCTGGAATATGTGGAAGTAGATGTAGATGAAACTGAAATCAACAAATTAACACAAATCATACCAAATGCTGGTTTTTGAGGAGAGGGGAAAACCGGAGCAGTACTCGAAGAAAAACCTCTCGGTGCAGAGTAGAGAACCAACAAACTCAACCCACATATGACGCCAAGTATGGGAATCGAACCCAGGCCACATTGGTGGGTGGCGAGTAGTCGCCATCCCTGCACCCAAGCACATTCAAAGAGAAAATGGCTTTATCTAAACATTCATTTTATTCACAGGGGATGCAATTTCATTATTCTGGATGAAACAATACAGGTAAAAACAATAATCTTATATACACTGTAAGAAATGATAATGTTCAAAAACGTTTTTTCTCGAAACGAGAAAACAGGACACCACGCATGTTTGGTACGTACATATGGAGTGATGTTTTGAAAGTTCTCAAGATTTGAGAACTTTCAAAACATCACGAGTGACATGTGGCTAAATGTAATTTAGGCTAAGTTAAAATCAAGCCAATGCTGGTCAGCGGTGGTCAGGGAATCACGCGCAGTGAGGTGACATACGGGGTTTCTCGATTCGCACGTGCTGGTCGTTTCTGCTGTGTAAGGTGCGGTTTGTTTCAAGCAGCAAGCGTTCAGTTGTTCCGCTTTTTTCCCCTTCCCTTCCCTCCCTCATTGGTGGATTTGGTAAGTATAGCGTTGGTAAGTATCTCCACTGACTTGGTCAGTGTGACGGTGCCTGGTGGGTGGTGGCCGCTCGCAGAGTTGCCGTGGAGGCCTGTGTGCTCTGCTCATGGCCTGTGGCTCAAGCCTCGTTGCTCGCCCCGGAATCGCCGCCCACTTTGGCAGGCACCATCTCCAAGCTCGTCTATTGGCGACGAGTTTAACATAAATTACGGAATGTACATTTTTTTAATTTCATTGTACACTCTTCACAATTACTTCATCGCTGTGTTTCCACAGCAACTTTCGTATCACACTCTATAATCTATTTGTGGACTAACCAATCAGGAACGCGTTATTCTGTTGACTATAGTAGTATGGGGGGTATTATTCTCTGTTTTCCGACAGGCTGAGCCAAATAAAGTGCAGTCATCCTCTAGCAAGAAAGACCATACACACAAGCTTTGGGAATATCACCAAACCAAACTGCAGGTACTCATTAACAAGAGTTTAAGAAGAGCTTTAAGATTTGCTAATAACTGAGGACTAAAGACGAATTGGATTTGAATCGCCTCTTTGGATTCGATGTCCGAAAAGCAAAATCAAAGAAATGACAGTGTTCTTTAGCCAATCACAATAGACACAGGCAATAAAATGAACCAATCATAACAAAGCGAATGCACGCAGCATGCGCGATGCGCGGCAAATCATGCGCGGGCAATTCTTCTGATTGGATGACCCAATCACCAATTATACAATCGTACTTTACGTGGCGGTGGGATTTCAGCGGGCGCAAAGCGCGCACAAGAGTTGCACGGTAGTTGTATTTTTTACGCAGCGTAAATTGGTGACGAATAAATCCCTTGCGGGTTTCGCAACACAAGCTGAGTGTATAAAATAACCCTTTTTCATGATCAGAAACGCATTAGACAGATGGTTAAACCGCAAGAATCGTATTTCAAAGGATGTGCACTTTTTCTCTCTGGTTGCAACGTTCCATATTTAAAAAAGATGACCTTTTTTTCCTCCCACAGGCAGTGTGTCAGTGTTTCAAGCAAAGTCGTCAATCAAGTATCCTGCTGCAGTGCATGAGCTCGGCATTTGAGACGTTTTTGGTGAGATAATTTACTTCGGTTTTGCAAAGGATTGGAAAGCGTACTTAAAGAGGTATTAGAGTAAAAAGAAAGAACCTATGATGAAAGGTATTTCAACGACCTTTGACTGGAAGATAAAAAGGTCTCCCTTCGCGGCTAATCGTTATTGAAACTGGACGTCTCTGCCATCGGCCGCTGCAACCTCTGGATATAGTCGCTTCCCTCAGAGCTCTTTACCATCTACTGCGGCTTCTGAATCATTCCCGGGACAAAAATGCGCCCCCATACATAACGTACTTACCTCTTTAACTGGGACAACCGCTGACTTGTTGGCTTCGTGGTCACGGGCTTGACTCCCAGCCTGACCAATACCAACCTCGTTCCCAGGACCTCTGCCTTGGCTTCTGGGCTAAAAAAGCCAAGAGAGGTCCTGAAACGAGGTTGGAATCAATAAATAATCCAGCGGACTGTGCGGCCTTTGTGATCTGGGCCCGGTTGTTCCAAAGCCGATTAACTTAATCCAGGATTAGCATTAACTTGTGTTTCATGTTTTCAACTTTTTGGTGAAAGTTTCTTTTGCTTATTTTCGTTTTTCAATATTGACTTGGTGTAAAGGGAAGTTTTGCCAAATATCAGCGTTGAACAACATTTGGGAGAAATAAACTCCTTGGTTAATTTTTAATCTGGGATTAGCATTAATCGACTTTTGAACAACCGGGCCCAGATCTGCTAATGAACAGACCTTCAGGTCGTCGACTAGGACAGGAACAGTAACTATATAACAACAACAACAACAACAACAACTTTATTCACACTATTTAGGCATAAGAAATAGAGAAAATTCAGAAAAACGTTACAGATGAAAAGAAAATATACCTAGGAATTACATATGTATTAAATAAGAGTGCAACAACGAAGGTGGCATAGCTGTTACACAGCCCTTGCTGGCAATCAAAATTGTGTGAAACGTTGAAGAACCCAATCACTGCTCGAAAAGAGTAGGGAACGAAATCCCGGTGTTGTGGCTTGGGGCCCGTTTTGTTTTTTTAATTCCCGAGAACTTTTCCAGTCCGAAAAGTCATTTACGAAAGTGCGTACCTCTTGTTTTTATCTTCAAAGTACCAAAAAGCGTAATGATTGTAGAGTTTGATCACTGAAGACCTCTCCCTTCTCAATATACGTAGGGAATGGAAATTGTGGTACCCGGAAAAGGCCCGGAAAGTTGCGGAACTTTCCAGAAACGGATACCTGGTGTTGTTCTGGGGTCAATTTAATAAAACTTTTACACCTGTAATTTACAAGTGAAGCTATTGTTCTCAGACTCTAAAACATTGGCTACACTTGTAAATTACACGTGTGAAAGTTTTATTAAATTGACCCCTGGACCGAGGGGGGAATCTATAATTTGTTGATGTCAAACTGCATGGGAAGCAGTCAAGCTAAACGGCATTGCGAAGTAGTCCTGACAAGTTCCGATGGGAGTGGCTAAGAAATATCAAACATCAAGGGCGAATAGCCATATATTTCTTGTAGCTTGTAAAAACAACCTCGAATAAACAAACTTGGTGTGTGGTGTTTTTGTTTTGTTTTTTTCGCAGAAAGATTTCAAAGTTTTGCCTCTTACTACAGCGCATGGCTTCTTGTCCATAGTAAAATGGTAAGACAATCTTCCCAAATTGATGATCCAATTTTGGACAGGATTTTATCTTCTCAAGAATATAAACAGTGACGTCAATAGAAACTCGCTTATACAGATGCACGGAAAGTCGTGGGTGGAATGCTGGGGCACAGGCTTTTTGTAGTTAGTACATCCCTTTGCCGCACTCTGCAAAATAAAAACAAAAACGTGAAATTCCCAAATTTGAGGATTTGATGAAAACTTAAGCCTTCAAAAGTGAATGCTTCTTTATCTTTACCACAAAACCGTTCGCACCAGTCCAGGTTTATGATACTTCAAAATTATGTTGCAACACGAATGAGAACGGGATGGAATAATCGCAGTTATATTTTGAGGTGATGTTTTTATCGAGGTCGCCGTCGTAGGTCTTAGAATCCTTAGTATCCGATAATTGTGCAAATCTCTAATGTTGCGCTGTGTTTGCCTTGTTGTCCTTTTCGGGAATTGCACGAAAGTATCTAACAAGTAACATCACGGACGCGAGACTTCTGGTCACTCGCGTTTCACTGTATTTTAAGAGAAATAAGGTTGGTTGTTGTTTTGCAGCTTAATAGAATTGGCCAGCGTCTCAGACTCGCCAGAGGAAAGTCACAGATTACCAGTTCAGGCACTGTCAAACCTTGCACATCTGTCCCTGGTTTGTTTAAAGTACTCCACAACGCTTGAACCCTGCACCGTCGATTTCGGCAGTGGTCCAGCAGATATAAAAACAAAGTTATTTAATGCAGTTGTCCAGTTACTACTCGTCTCACAGACAGTTACTCAGAGTTTGTTGTCTCTCTTGTTGAGCATTCTTTCAGGTAAATCTATCGCAACAGGGCATCTTATTCAGTATTGACGATAATTTTCGCGACATATTTAATTTCGAGATTTGGGAGCGGCGATTAGTTTGCGATTAGCGTCAATTTCACCTCGTATTTTGCCATCGAAAATTTGAGCTTTTATACCATTTCTCAAAGCTTTGACTACGAGACAAATAAGGTAGACAAAAATGCAAGTTCGAAAATCACATGTTTCTTAGCGACCAGGGGTCCGGCTGTTCGAAGGCTGGTTTAATAGCACTCAGTAAGATAAGAGGTATCAAAACCTATAGGTTTCCATGATATTTAACGCTGCTTAATGCTAACCATGCTTCCAGCAACCTAGGCCAAAGGCAGTTGTCGAGAAGAATTGACCAAAATATGGTATTGCTGATTTATTTTGAAATGAGGGAGGCATTGTGGCCCAGCGGTAAGGAGCCGGTTGTTAAGGTGGCTTACTACAATTTGGCTTACTACAAGATCAAAATTTTGAAATCTGTGAAATTAAAGTAACAGGATGTCTCTTCTGAAGTGTTAGTCATCGCAGTTGATGTAAAATGTAATTTTACCAAACAAATAAATGCAAATCAGGGGAATGACCGAGCTCTTGGAGGTGGGACTGAAAACTAGACATTTCAAAGGTCTTTTTCTCAAAACCTAGCCGTGCGACCAGGGTAAAAAGTTTGGGAGTTAGTAAACGGTATGAAGACGAAACCGTCAACATTTTCTTTAAAAGATGTATCAGACAGTTTTTCAGTTATTATCAAAACAGATGAAAATCGACGTTTCTGCCATTTCCGAAAAACCAGTCGGACAGATTTTACTATTTATTTCTACACGGGATTATTTTTTCTTGCCAAGGAGATCCTGAAATTTTAAGGTTGGGTCGTACGGCTAGTTTCCGACCAAGATAAATCAACATTGAGTTTGGATGGAGGGGAAGGAAAATTTGGATTCGTTTTTGGAGTACCAAAAATGTACGCTTGGCTCAACAGATTTAATTTTGTCCGAAATTGTAGCTTGCAAGAGAGGTTCTTTTTTTTTTACTTCCTTTTTTTCAACAGTTAATCGTGCACGAGTTTGAGTGGATTAAGTTGCAAAAATTTTGCTCGAAAACCACCTCCCTGGTAATAATAGTTATAAGCGTTTATCGCCCTCTTGGACAAACTGAAACCGCTGTTTTCCTTCGTTTAACTTCAACAATAAGTATGTTACTGCCTCCTTGTGTTGTTTTGCAGATAACTCAACAGAGGCTTTGAGACAAGACTGTGCCATTATATTAACCAGGATGTTTTGTTGCGAAGCAAGGAAGATTTTTCGTCAGTCGCCAGACATTTCACCACTTGTGTCCCGTATTTTGGTAAGTCAGTCAGAAATTTTGGCAACCATACATTTTTAGTCGAAAGCGCGCGTTTTTTTTCTTTTTTCGCGTGCCCACGCTTCTCTGTCTGTGTACACCTGGCCGGACTGCGTTGCCATGTTACGTTGTCTTATTAACAATTAGACCCTTCGCCCTCAAGGGCGACGGGTCAATAGCCCATGAGGCGAAGCCGAATGGGCCATTGACCCGTGGCCCTTGAGGGCGAAGGGTCTAATTGTTTTAGTATCACCCAACTAGTCGGACAGAAAAGGCAATAATAAAGTTAGCAAATCCAAGTTGAAAATATATTTATTTGGGAATAAAACGAAAAAAAGCGTCACGCTTTTCGCTACTCGAGGACTATTAATAATAGTCATCTAGTAGCGCAGCCAATCAAAACGCAGCATTTGCATTAGTCCACTAGTTGGGTGATACTAATAACAATTAGACCCGTGGCCCGTAAGGGCGACGGGTCAATAGCCCATGAGGCAAAGCCGAATGGGCTATTGACCCGTGGCCCTTGAGGGCGAAGGGTCTAATTGTTTTAGTATCACCCAACTAGTCGGACAAAAAAGGCAAGAACAAGATTAGCAAATGCAATTTGAAGAAATATTTATTTGGGAATAAAAGGAAAGAAAGCGTCACGCTTTTCGTTACTCGAGGACTATTACTAATGGTCCTCTAGTAGCGTAGCCAATCAAAATGCAGTCCACTGGTTGGGTGGTACTAATGCTTGTTATATTAACTAGCAGTCATTTGATCCACAACAGAGCTAGCAAGAATTATAGATGTTTCCTTATTTTACAACCCGAACTGTTTTGAAGAACTTTTGCATTGCAAAGCAGATGACGTCCGATAAAGTGTAGTCCCATGCCACTCACAGCTCAGTCGTTGGTCCAATTGACTGCTAGGTTCGCTAGACTACAATAGGTGTAGAAAACAGAAAAGGCGGCGATCTTTCGACAGATTTATTTTATAAACGGATACTACCTGAATTAGGTGCGGTGATGAAACCGTTTAAAATTACATATAAACTCGAAAACAAAACAAGCTCGTTTGATTTCGTCCATTTTATGTGATGTTGACTCTACATGGCATCAAAGGTCTTGTCAATACTCGAATGTATTCGATGTCGTTAATTTTCATGAAGTTTCTATCATTAAGGCAACCACAGTTTGTTCCCGTGAATTTTGAAAAGTCGACTTGTCATCCCCATCTCTGTCATGACCAGACTTAAAAAAAAAAAAAAACGCGTATAAAAAAACAGGTGTATTGCAATGAAATCAGCTTCCATGTTTTGTTTCTTTGCTTGTGTTTTAGGTCGCAGATGATTCATCGTCTCCTCTCAAACAATGTTTCGCCGATCTTAAGTATCAGTTTTCCTTGTTTGAAATCGAAGTTGGCTCAAATTGATCAGAATTGCAAGATCCGTCTGTTGTTCGGATTAAACCTCGGCCGAGCCGATGTTCTTCGAGGAATGTCCACGAGTTATTGGACGTTTCACGACAATTTGCAGTCAATTCAGGAGCACTCCTTGCATTGTGTTTCGGTGCTGCTCTGTTGCAAGTCTTCTCCAATTTTTCACGTTTACTGTCGTGAGCTTTCATCCGGCGGCATTCTGAAGGTCGACTACGACTTTGCGGTGAACTCAGGGTCAGATAGGGGAAGCATTATCAGTGTCAGGCATAAAGCCAGAGACGGATTCGATTCTTGCTTCATGGAGATTTATGGTCATTTGAGCGGCTCGTCTGTTTGGAAATAAAAAATAAATAAAAACAACTAATGTGCAATCAGGCAGTGTCTGTTGATTTCTTTCAAACGACGAGGGCAGCTGATTAGCAAGTCCCATCTTTTTGCTTTGGTAAAATAATTTGCAGTCTTTACCGATGAGGGAAGTTAACCCCTTTTTTATTGTGAATTGGGCGCTACTTTGCCAAAAAAGTCGATTTGAACTTGCGCACTGGTATACGCACTAATTCCCAAGATATTTCCTGGACGAGCGTTTACATAAGGACGCGTTTCCGATTGGTCAATGATGAACGCGTAGATAGGCTATAAAGTGCAATACGGAAGTTGCTATGGAAACCCAGCGACAGAGTAATTTTGAGTATATAAAAAAACGTTCGAAGACTGAGGGATGGTCGCTTGTGGTGTTTTAAAAGTTCTTAAATTGCACTCGCCTAGAGCTGTTGCAATTTTGAGGAATTTCAAAACATCACTCGTGCCCATAAATCAAGGAATGCACTCGACTTCATTCGATTTCCTTATGTAAGATTTTTTTCCTTAACTTTTAACTGGCGTTATTGAAAAATCTCAGGAATTTGCAGAAGATAGGGGTCTTTTGAAAGAACTTGTTTTTTTTTTGTCCTGCACTTACATGGTTTGCAGACACAACAGTCAGCTGGAGAGGACGGCTTGGGAACTGCCGCTAAATATTGACCCTGTTGTTGGTACAAAATGAAAAGTTAATTCCATGTGAAGGTGGAGATGCCATCATCGCATGTGGGCTCTCATTTTTCGCGCCAGGCCCCTCGCGGGCTTGCTCGCCCGCTTGTTTCCCCGTTTCAAGTGGCTTGCACCACACGTTCCGCAGCACCAAACTTCATCTTTTAAACTTATGTCCAGTGGTGAGACCTTGACCAAGCTTTATAATGTTGATAATTTATTATTTGTAGTTTATTTATAAATAATTATATATGCAAAAATACTAGACGAAGGTAAAAAAATTAATGTATGGTAAATATAGTAAAATAACGAAAAGTTAAAGATTTAAAATTAAAATTGACGCTAAAGTTAAACTAGTTTAAATTTACGATATACAGAAATAATTTAAAATTATCACAAATAATCTAGGAGCAGAAAGCTTGCTTAAAAGGGTATGACTTTAAATGGCGCTTAAACGAAAAGATTAACTGTAAACAAATGTCTTCCCCTCGCCAAAGCGTCAAAACATGAACTATGGTCAAACAGACCATTTTACAATTTTGTGCTCAGTTACTAGGCCTTTGAATAAAAGCGAGACTGAAGTTGACCTTGCTTTGATACGGACCTCATTGCTTTTCTTAAATCATGTTGTTGCAATGCTAACGAGTTTCTATTTACATAAGAAAAGCAGTGAGGTTTGTCATCTCTAGCCTCGTTTTTATTCAAAGGCCTGGTAACTGAGCACGGAACTGTAAAATGGTCCGTTGCCGAGAATTAGATCAGCTGGCAAGAAGCCAGGCAGCGTGGTCCAGTGGTTTGAGTTCAATGCGGTTGTGCCGGACTCATTTCCCGCCTCCATATGATATCATTTTTCTTTTTTTTCCAGCCTCATTTGTAGGTTGCTGCTACAATATATGTCCCATACACCAGGTAAGTACCTCAGTTATGCGGCTGAACTTACCGCTGGACATGCAACTCCCTTTAAAGCACATAAAGACTTGGTGAGCACGAGTGCTCCTGCGCAGATACTCATATGGCACTTGTCATCCGTAAACCAGGGCGGATCCTTAGGTGGAGGCTGAAGGGTAAAGTGTGAAATTACGTATTACATCATCACGCCTGGTTGGCAAGGCAGTATATGTGTGGGAAATAAACACGAGCATATATTTTTAACTAATCACGCTTAGACCTGCCGTTTTTATCCCAATTGCACCAAATGCAGATGCAGTATAAGTGAATTGTTCAATGATAAGGACTCCTCGTCTTCATCCCTCGAATCTAGCAGGCACGTGACCAGCCGCAACCATGCTACAAGAGAGAGGACCCTGGAAACGAGGTTGGGCTTTCGTTTCTCTTACACGTTTGAAACTGAAATTCAGAGATTGTGGATCTCGATGACAAGGGAAATGGGAAATTGGGAAAAACAAGAAAAAGAGCCTTTCACGAAGAACAGAACGGTACATAAAGCGCAAACTCGTATCGCATAAGAAAGGTGAAAATGTTATATTTTGTCATAAAGCTTGTCAACCTACAAATTTCATGACTCCATCTTTATCAAAGCACGGGTAAGGTCCAGACCAGATCTGAGGTTTGTGTTTGCCGAAACCACTCTGACGTTTAATCAACACAGCACTAAGGGACGTGTGGACAATCAAAGCTGCGAAGGGAGGCAGACGATTACATCTTTAACAGGAAGGTTTTTAGGGTTTACTCAATAAAAATAAGCACGATTAACAAAATTGGTTTAATAGATTATCTATCACTTAACGAATGAGAATTCGCTTAATTTTCAGCAAGAAATCTTTTTCGTTATTGAATTCTCAAATTCGAAAAGTCTTATAGGCCGAATAGATCTCGTTTAATAGGCATTACTTAAGTTTGACCTCATGTGGCTCACTAAGGGGGAAAATGACGGTTGGACTATGACCAACAGCTTAACTTATGCTTAAAAATACCGCCGCAAGAAATTGGGTGAGTTTCTTGACAAGAAATGACCAGAAAAGCAGATAAATAATATAATTGTCAGCAACCAACTTGGATTCCCACACATCTCGCATCCTAAGCGAGTTCATGTAATATTCAATTGTCTCGTCCCCAGGGAACGAAAAACATTGGCTACACTTTAAGACGCTCAACCCCCGAACGTGCCGGAAAAAAATATCAGCCAGCTATCTTTGAGCGATGAGCTCTATTTCAGCTCATCATAATTTCGACTATTGCTGAAATAAACTCATGGATATTACGTAGAGAAATTTGCAAACACTTACCCATGAACAGCAACACAAACCAATCGGTATGCGGTAACATAGTCCTAAAATTTTGCCCACAAACTGAAAACCCGTGGCTCACCACTTGCGTTCACCAAATCCTAAACCAAATCACATTGCGCAGAAGCGAATTATTCGAAATCCCGACCCAGACAAAAGCTTGTGACTCTAACTGAATTCTCCAACATTTTATCTCATTTTATCATTCTTGCGTAAGAGGTGATGCAAGACGACCCGCCAAACAAAAGCCTTCCACTTTTAATACTTGTCTTATCAAAAAATGCCAACGTCGATGGAACATTCCTAGTATTTGGTGACTTTTAATAAGATGAATTTTCGTTTTTCTTCGACGAAAATACAAGTTTTTGGGTCAAACAATGATTTTTACGCAAACGTTTCTCTTTGGCAGGTGGCGCGTTACGCAAAGTACAAGTGCTGGTGTTTCTTTCTTTAAATGTCCCCGGTGTTATTGGTTATTGACCTCGGGAGCATCTTTCGCTTCCTAAATAAACTGTAACTGCGTAACAAGCAGTCTGGCTAAAAGTCCCCCGCAAAAAGCATTGAAAATTAGTCCTGAAAAGCCCCGAGGGGCGGGGGGGGGAGAGACTAATAACTTCACCTCCCTCTCACAGATTAGGGAAACAACTCGCTTGTTCACAATGTGGGAAACATTTAATAGCATTTTATTTGATGATTCAATACAATTCAATTCAATTCAGTTCATTTCCTCTTGATGTAGTTACTTAGTTTAATTACATACATTTGTAGTTGCTGACGATGTTACTATTGTATTAAGTAAAAGAGCTTGAGCATGGTGGCCAAATAAACCATTCGGTTTCCTAGTTGGCCCCCATGCCCTCCAACTATACAAAACACGCGCATACTTAGATTAGATCTCTTGATTTTCGCGTATTGTTTATTCGCAAAAAAACTTTCAATCTCTGAACTGCCACTTTTATTACTCCCATCTTTGACAAAGACTGGAAAAACCAGTAAAATTATCTGAGGCACCGGGAAGAAAACGGGGTACTGACAGAGGTGCTATACAAGTGATGTTTTAATGTGGTTCACACAGGATCACGTGATCTAATGTCATATCCCTTTCTGTGACTGGTAGGTGGTCGCAAACTTGAGAGCTGAAAGCCAACCCTGTGTAACAAAAATTACAAATTGAAGAAAATCGCTATGTTTCTTGTTTTCTCGGTTACTGTCACATTTTAATATTCCAAGAAACTTATTTCGAGGACAAATTAAATTTTGATGGAGCAGTTTTCAATTGAGTGTTGTAAAACAAATAACAAAGTAAATTACTTCGACCAAACAGCGCAATGAACCAATCCAAATTCGTAGCAATTCCATGTAACTTGCTCAAAGCGCGGGAAAAATCGGGCGTGCAAGTCGCGATTGGTTTTGGTGTTCCTTCTCATTGGTTGACAACCTGGCACGAGATTTTTAAACCAATCACCAAGCGTAGCAATTGCAATCGCGTAATTACATTCGACAGTCATTTGAAAACTGCTCTATGTTGTACAGATTGATGTACCTAAAACCTTAGTAAAGTCATCAGCTTCTCACTCTAGGTAAAGGCCGAAGTCAATATGACCCAAATACGGCAAGTGCGACACTTGCAGTTCGTGTTTACCTGATTAACTCCTTGCAACAAAAACATCTTTCTTTATACACTTAATACAGGTAAGCTTACCAAAATTCTTCAATAAACCAAGCCCTCGACAGATATATTGTCGAAATTATAGCTCGATTTCTCAACGCCAGAGCGAGCACTTTTGTAAAAGGTAAATAATTCCAAGCAAAAGAAAAAGGGTTGAGGCACCAAAACGAAGAGAGATGCTTTAGACATCGTTTACACATATTTCTGTTTACCCAAGATTACTGATTCATCAAGAGGGGCACGATTAGCGGCCGCTCGACTCGGAACGCAAACAAACTGGACATACCGCGCTGTAAAACCGCTACGGGCCAGCGAAGCTTTTTATACCGCGCAGAAACCATTTGGAATAACTTGCCCAGTGTTATAAAATTGAGCTCCTCGATGAAAATATTTAAACGCAAGTTGAAAAATCATCTTCTGATGAGTTGATTTTAATTTTTTGCCTAGTGCATGATTTTTGATACGTTGATATTTTTAACTCATTGTAAATTTTTATTCTATGTTTTGAATTTTATTGTAATTATTAAGATAGATTTTTTAGATAGATATTTAATCTCTGAAAAGCCCCTCTGGGAAGAGTTTCATAATTAAATTATAGTATTGTACTCACCAACTAAGTGTGGTTTCTTTTCACATTTTTCGATGCACTTCTTGATGTAATTATCGTAGTAGCCCTAAAAAATTGAGATCACTTTACAGCTAGGCCACGAATGCAGTAGTCTTCTACTCTAACACCGCTCGTACCAATTTATTTTTGGGATACTTCGCCCACATTAGGAAGCTTAAGCACGCGCGTTTTTGAGACGCGGACGGCAACCGGAAGAGAACATTTCAAGTGCCAGGACAGTGGTATCTCCCCGATTCTTATACTTATCATCTCTAATGGAGAGAAGATACTTGCAATGTAAATGTAGTTGTGTGAAGACAAGTTAAAAAGGGGAAACAGGTCACTTCCGGTTGCCGCCCGCGTCTCAAAAACGCGCGTGCTTAAGCTCCCTATTGTGCGAAGTGAACGAGATAGAATAATCTCGAGAGACTCGCGCGATACTAAAAACTGAAGCCGTATTTTGAGCTCACGAAGTTCTCGTCGACTGACCTCAACGTCGTAGATTTTAAAGTTTCGTCTCCCCATTCTCAGTGACGACGAGGGTTACTTTAGAGACTGTCATTTTAAAATTGACCTTTGCGTTAAAATCAGCGAACGGTTCGGCATTACTCCGACTATCGGAAAGAAAAGTTCTCTTTCTAACCGGCGGGTCTAAAACATAGGTCACATTCCAAAGTCACTGGTTGCAGGTCATTGTTTTACCTTTTGGAAAGTAACCAAAACCCTCAATTTGGCCGCTAACCGTAGGCCTAAGGTTGGTTTTTAGGCCTAGGGTTAACCAAATTGAGGGTTTTGGGTCAATTTTGAAAAGGTCAAACAATGACCCGCAACGAGTGACCTGTGGAATGTGACCTGTGTTTCAGACCAACCGCTTTCCTTCTAACAGTGGTTAGTAAGAGTAATGCCTAACTGATTCAACGCAAATGTTTATTTTGAAATGACAATGACGATTAAGGCAAAGTAAAATCTCTGATAAAAAAAGGTTATCCCCTCGTGCTGAAATTCTCAACCAGACGAAGATTTCCAACATTTCAAGATGTTGTTTTGCAGAGGACGGAAAAGGCGATGTACCATTATAGTTAGAAAACGTAAGTGCAAAGCATGCAAAGACGTGTAACATTGGAGTTTGAGTGAAACGGCGAACGGCAGGCTACTTCTTGTCAAAAAAATCATGAAAGTTCTCTTAATCTAACTTATCTCCCTTTTTGGAGAAATTGCCCAAAATCTGTACCTGAATAACAAGGAAAAAACTGAGCCAGAATCAAACAGGTTTGTTTGACTTTTGCCAAAACGCAAACTTCAGGCTTTCTTTGACTTTCGGCAACTCGCAAATTGCGTTTTCCGTTAGCGCGATATTAAGCCTTTCTTTCATCGTTCCACATCCTGGGGGGTGGGAGGGGGGGGGGGTGGGAGGGGGGGGGTGGGGTACTTGGGTCAATTTTTGCTGGGTATGTGCCGCTGACCTCTCCAAACCCCTACCCCATTATAGTCTATTCTGTGGCCAATCATAGACCCCATCTTAGTCACTTTTGAGCAAATGTCATTTTCGCTATCCCAACTTAGTCATTTCTGACTATGCCTCTACCTTATAAAGCCTTCTAAGTAGGTCATCCTTAAATGAATTGACACGTTTGTTGAATTGAATGTAGAACACTTTACTTTTCATCTACAGTACAAACATTATGGTACATTTGCTAGCCGTAAATATTTACAAACGTACCGTACCGAGCCGACTGTTAAATATTAAAACAACGGCACGAACCATTTTTTTAACCACGGATCTTCCTATTTTTAAATCCCTGCTTACCAGAATTTTCTTATCCTAGAAATCCCGAAAATGTGCGACCCCATTCTAGTAACTCTACTAAAAACGTAACCCCATTATAGTCAATCCAGTCGTGAAAATGCGACCCTATCCAGCCGCACATCCCCATTAGCCTCTTATAAGGAAGTACCCCTCCCCCCCGGGGGGTTCCACACCACACTAAGCTACACAAAAGAAAGTCGGATTGCCCGTGTTCTACCAGCTTCGACGAGCTTGACAGAAGGGGCTAGGGGAAACTTGCCTTTTTCCATGCGTTGGTATAGTCTACAATAAACCTACCTTTCCTCGGCCAAGACGGTGACCGTTCTGTGAAAAAGGGAAAAAAAAATCATTCTTACTCTTTTGGGTTGTAAGATCACGGAAAAGATACAAAGGAAAAGTGGCGACCTCTGGCTTCTAAACCCGAGTAACAGTGTTCGTTTTTACTGAGAACGCAAGCGCAATCACAACCGACCAAAAAGTATCGAAAAAAAATCGGGTAAAGAATCGAATGGAACGGAAATATGTCAGAAAAAATTTTTTGGGCATACTTCGCGAAGTTGTCTAGAAGTTTCGGAATTCCGGAACAACGGGAAAATTCAGTCCCATTGGTACATTTCGCCTCGGGCGTAACTGCCGTTTTCATTTCGGCATAGTTCGGGCAATACTCGTTGATCATGTAAATTGCTTCTGAGATGTTCCATTTACAAAGAAAATATAACAAAACCTTCTGGTCGAATGGAAAACGCCCTTGGTCGATTACAGCGAAGGGGTTAGGAATTACGACGATACACTGAAGCGTAACACAACTTTAATCCACTGGACTCGGCTACACATCGATTTACAAAGGGGATGTATACGAGTGAAATGCTACGACGTACAAAAACCTTCGATAACAAGAGCGGGAACAACAACAAAAGTCACATGACACTCTAAGTCCTACACACTAGGGTGGGGTTAGTATAACAGTCTCTCAGGCTTCTTTATCACTCTTCCAGTACGAGTACGGGCTGTAACAGAAGGCACTAATTAACGACAAGTTAGTGGTCGTCAATGCATCTCCTTGTATTGCTTGTGGTTATGCTTGCGTTGCTGCTGAAATATCACAGTATTTCTACGACAACCCCACGAAACACTTGTCCATAGGGACCTTAAGCACCGGACACTTTTGAGCCCTGTCACTACCACATTTGTATCGCCAAGTATCCTTTCACTATTAGAGGTAGTTAGTTTAAAAATCTGGGAAACATTATATGGCTTGCGAAATGCTCACTTCCTGTTTCATTAGTGGTTCAAATACGCCTTGTGCTTAAGCTCTCAAATGAGTTCAAAATCTTTGCTTGCAACATGCGTTCAGTTCATTTCTTCCCCTCCCTCTGCACAACCACGGCTTGAAATTACCGAATGACATTTTCAAGGGACGTTTTGCTTGGCATTGCTATCGCAGTTGAGCCCTCCCCCCCCCCCCCTTAACCCTAACCCTAACCCCCCCAACAGAGGAATAAGGGAACATACGCCATTTTAGGGATCAAAAAGCTGAGAACAATTTTTGAAGTAATTTCGGGAACAAGGGAATAAAGGGGACAAGGAAACAAGGACCCCCTAAGAGAGCCTTGCAGTTACTAAAACCCGCCAACTGTTTCACTGATCAGGTAAAAAAAGTACCAAGTGCAGATGGGACATCCATTATTTTGGTAGTTATGAACAATTCAGGACAAATTCAGATCAATGTGCAGTAGAGAAGATTCCAGGAAATAATAACAAGAGCATTACCCAGACAAAATTAACAGTTTTGAATTCAAATTTTCTTGACCAGTAGGATGGCGTCTCATTTGAGTAGTCCTTGCTTAGTTGCCTCATGAATCTTAAAACTTTACCACAATATTATTAATTTTGTTTCATTCAACAAAAGTCAAGTCAACCCAGAAGTCTTTTTCTATCAGTTGAAATTTGGAGTACATTTCTCAAAAATCTGAAAGAAAATTCAATGGAGAATGACAACCGACCTTTGTAAAGCCAAGCCCTGGTACCACAATAAGATCAAGTCCTCCACTTGATAGAGCCTCCTCCCTTTCGTCATCCTCTGAGAAGAAAGAATCTCTCAATTTGTTAAACAAAAAAACACTTCAGTGTTAAAAAATGTACGATTTCAGTTAGGCTTGTATATCATTATTTGGCTTTTACAACTTGTCTGATCCAGCGTGGTTCTCCTTGTGCGTCGGGGAGATAAGTTCAGGCTTTTAGTCACGCTATGGAAGTTTTCTGTCATGCTGATCATGGAGTGGAGTTCCCCCCTTTTACACCAACACTGTCTTTTGTGTTTTGTTATTGTAGTAGTGTCTAAAATATAAATGCCCACAGAAACTCCACCATAAATCTGTGATTTTTTTTTGCTACAATATCTTGTTTAATTCTGTAGTCCAAAGTCCAAAGTCCAAAGTCCACATTCTGTGACCCAACCATATGGTTAAGTGTTATCATAGAATACATATGTGTTTACGCTTAAAACTGTCAATGGTATTGACTCCAATCAAAACCATTAAACAAATGCTTTACAACTTTCTACGATCATGGTATCTAAACATACTTTTTCTTAACAATACCAGTAGAATTAGAAAATTAATATGTAATTAGCCCAGTAAGATGTGTTTTTAATACTGAGTCATATGATGACCCCCGTCAATTTGTTGTGTAGTGCGTCCGTGGATTAGTGGTCATCGCGATTGCCTTTGAATGAAGGCATACCAAGTTCAAATCCTACTTGGGCTGCCTTCTACAAAGGCAAAGAAATCTTACACATATGCAGCCACAGTGTAACCCCCCACCCTCCCAAAAAATAATAATAAAAAATAAATAATAATAATAATAATAATAATAATAATAATAATAATAATAATAATAATAATAATAATAAGTTCAAAGTCCAAAAACGGATTTGAATCCCATACTTTGTTCTTCGAACAAGGGCAAAGGAAAGATCACGGTTCTAATACTGAACTTATCAAAGTAATCAATTTACAATCCATTGATACCACTGACAAATTCTAAAGAGAATTTTTTGATCATGGCAAGAGAATTATAAAGGAAAAATTTTTAGCGGTAAAGCAGTTTTAGATAAGAAGTTTAAGTGAAGTAAATTAAAGAGCTACCTGCAGGTTGCTGTATATTCCAGGAGGTGACTGGTAATGACAGCATGTCCTCAATGGAGTCAAGTTTGACCATATCCATATTTGGTCCAATGTAGCGAGGAATAAAGCAATCCCTTCAAAGAAATCGACCAAAATAAATTCCCCGGATATTGTTAAAAGCTAATGAGATGAAATTGTGACGACTAGAGGAATCCTGAAAATAGATACATCATGGTTAAAAACAAGCATTGTGTCCAAACTTCTATTAAATGCTTTTGGAAACCAATAATTTATTATTGATGTTTGAAATAGAAATCATCCCCAATAAAGGCTTTGTAGTCCAGGGGCCACAGGGAGCTAGAGGGAGGGGATGAGGAGCCCCTCACTTTTTCTTACAGTGTTGTTTTTGGCTTGATTGAAGACTTAGTAATTTACACTACTCATACAGATGCCAAGACCTAGCCCCTCCACATTCAAACATAATCCGTGGCCCCTGTAGTATCAAGATAACTTACAGAAATTTGGTATCATGGTACTTACTTTTTTCTCAGGAATATATCCTGAACAATGTGGTGGCAAATAAAGGACCAAAGAAAAAAAGAGAACAGTCAATTAAAAAGTAATTCTTTTATCACTTACTCCAAAGGGCAGCTTGTCTCGACAATACTTGTAAACTGGCACATTTAAATGCTACCAGAACCCAATCAATTTAAGCTTGTTGAAGTGAAGTATCAGAGACAAAG
>OX421451.1:43955515-43963015 GCA_949126865.1 Montipora capitata
CAAACTACAAAGCCCACACGGTCGAGTCTGTTCAAACGTCGATACTGACCTTGTTAACGATCGAAGTGGACTCTTTCTGTTTTAGTTCATCCGACATTGCGGCTATTCTCTTTTTTAGTTCACGTCGTAACACCTTCTTGGCTTCGTGAATTGTTACATGAGTCATTCTTCCACCGACCACGGGATGAGTAAAGATGTAATAACTACTTGGGTGTAGGCAGCAATTTCCAGCAGGCGTTTCTCGCTTAGAAACTGTTATGGGACCCAAGTCCCCCGCAACTCACGGTTTTTACACGTTGAAGAAGGAAAGAAAATGCTTACCTTAAACGTCTCATAAGATTTTGTAATAATTTTGGAAAATCTGGCTTATTTGTTGATTATTATTTTGGCGAATCATGGGTATCAAAGCGTTTGTATCAGCGATTGGAGTACTGTCCCAATTTGGACTTCTTTCCACCGGAATGTAAGGGAACATTTGCTCCTCAATTCTACGAGGTTTTTAAGCGTGGTGATCTTTTTGGTTTTCTTGTTTTTTAGCCTTAATTAATTTTCACGGAAATCTTGCCAAGATTCTTTGCCCGTGAAATAAAACGGTACTGGAAAATTACCGTAAAGCGTGTGTTTTTCAGTAAATTGCGAATTGCCACTTCCCAGGTTTAAATTCGTCGTTTACTGATTGATTGATTCCAAATTTTATAAGAAAAATCATGTGATTAATTAATTTATAAATAATAATAATAATAATAATAATAATAATAATAATAATAATACATTCAGAGGAAGCACATGCGTATCACATACAGTGTATCACCCAAATTTTGGACCATTCAAGACTTATATGCTCAACAGAATATCATGCTTCTGATTGGTCAAAGATGAATACGCATGCAGAAGTAGGTCAGAGAGTGCCACAGGGGTTATAGAGTGCTCAGTTGCCATGGAAACACTGTAACAGTTTTTTTGTGGAATATATCATAAATAAATAAAAATCTTTATATGAACTTGTTCATACATTTCGTGATTTATGGCTTCTTGAAACTCACCTATGGCTCATGCAATGCTGAGAACTGTCAACAAAATGAATATATTCATGAATATATCGGCATGCTTACATAATTTACAGAAAAAATAAGTAATATAATGCACTGTTAAAGAATATTACAATTAAGTCATTGAATTATTTTGAGTAAGTAAGAGAAGCTGTTTTTTATTGTCTTTTAAAGGAATTATAAGGTAATTTTTTAGGCTGATAGAAACTGACTCCCATATTTTTGATGCTGAGAACTGAAATGTTGATTGACCATAGCTAGTTGTTACAAGTACTAATCCTGAAACTTGATGCACACCTGGTGTTATGGCAATGGATTTCAAATGCTGGAATACCTTGTTTGTCACTTTGAATTTTACTGCATTTCTCTTAGCCAATCAGAATGGAGACATTTTCTCATGTATTTTATATGATAACAATAAACAACTGTCACTCTTTTTTGCTTGTTGTGTCTGGGCATAAGCCATACATTGTGGTTATTGAACCCTATTTTTCTTCCTTTTCAGACCAGTCTGCTTAAAAATAAGACAGCAAGGAAGTACAAAGAACGTAACCTTCTTTCCATTTTTAACAACTTGTTTAAGGTGGGAATTTGAAATGCAGTTTTTTAGTTTATGCTTACAGCTCTCTGGACATTTCAGTTTTTGCTTCTTCAAATGTCACTCCTTCTTAGCTAAACAACCATTACAAGTCATACATGTGTGCTAATGCCCTGCTCTCCAGAGCAATTTTATGCCTCTTTTTCAGCCAGTCAGAAACAATTATTATTGTCTTGCCAAACAATTGTATGTTACCATGGTAACACAGAAGCCCAACTGCATAAATCCTGCTCCTAAAAAAACTATTGCTTGAGAAGTCTCAATGATTTTGTCAATTAATTAAAGAGGATGCATCATCTGCAATAATAAAATAGTTAAATAATGTCTTCACATTACTTCTATCATCGTCTGGAATTTCAAGTATGCTTTTGATTTGAAATAGTTCCATTCTGTGGACAAAATATGGCATCCTGACAGATGATATGGCTGTATATGTTGTTGGGATACTTGGAACTGTCTGGCAATCTATTTATCTCCTGTTCTATTACTTTTATACAAGGAAAAAGGTAAGTTCATTTTTGGTTTTTCTGTTTCAATCACTGGTATCTTGAATCCAGACTCTTAAATTATTATAATCGTTTGTAAAAAAAATTGCTGTTGGTGACTTAACACCAAATTCAAATACTGGCAGTACTGCTTCAAGAACATTCTTCAGACAGCTAGGTAATACTACCATTAATACTACCACTCATTTATAAAATATTCACAGGATACCTATCTGTTTGGGATGGCTCGCCTAAAGCTTTCGTCTCGGTGAATATTCACCGATAATCACTGAGCCTGAGGCGAATAATTGTTTTAGTATAAATACACAGGTGATTATTTAAAAAAAGAGAAAAAAAAAACATTTCAACGCGAAATCATCTTCACTTACAGTGGCAAAACGACTACTGGCACCCATTTTGTCCGTCGAGGTGATTATCGGCTGATAATCCGAGATAGCGAGCCGATGAGAGTGCGCGATTTTGTATAATCACCTGTGTATTTATGCTAATTGTTAATATTACCGGTAAATCAGGCCTTACAAGAGATTTACAGCAGGTGCCTAAACCAGTTGACTCCACATCTAGTAAGAGCAAGGTCAATCTTCGCTAAGGGGACAACAATAATATAGATAAGAGTGAATGTACTTAAAAGTACAGTTTATTTTTGTGGGGCTTCTGGAATTGGAATGGGATTTGTTTGTTTGTTTACCCATGGAACACCTTAAGAACGCTGAGGAGCTTGTTCAACTTGTGTCCATGCATTCCAGATCGAATAGCTCAATTTCGATATATTAAAATTCAGTCCTAAACAAAAGACATCATCTCGAGGCTCTGGGGAATAAACTCATACAAATCCTTATATTTATTCTCCAGAGCCTCGAGATGATGCCTTTGGTTTAGGACCAAATCTTAATATATTGAAATTGGTCTATTGGAATTTGGCAGTGTTGGTTTTTGAGGAGAAGGGAAAACCAGAGTACACGGAGAAAAACCTCTCGGAGCAAGGAGAGAACCAACAACAAACTCAACCCACATATGACGCTGCGACCGGGAATCGACCCCGGGCCACATTGGTGGGAGGCGAGTGCTCTCACCACTGCGCCACCCCTGCTCCCCAATCTTCTTTACTTCATTAGAGAGACAACACTGTAGGGCACCAACACCAATGAAATACCAAGTGAGCTTTCGGGAGAAAACATGGTACATGTCTCTTAACACGTGAAGATAACATGTTATTTTCACACGTGAAAAGATCACTGTTGCTATGGTTACATTTGAAAATCGCGCCTTTCGATGCCTTTCGTGAATGATTTAGTGTTTCTTTGGTGTTTATATAATAAATAGAATATTACATGGCCGCTTGGAGATACAAAATTTCTCTTCGAATGTTAAAATATATAATATTTTTCAACACTTGAAGAGAAATTTCGTATATCTGGACGGCCATGTAATATCCTCTATATAAATTTAAAGTATAGGATAGGATTATAGGATGGCTTCTGACAATGTCCTCAGATACCGGTGTGTCTAGTGGCTCACCTTTTTTCTTTCTTATAAGTTAGATGTTCTAAGACATTTATTATAGGGCTAATAGTGAATCTTTTACCCTATGTCCTGTCTGAGAATTGAGTGAAATAAGTATTTTAATTATTAATACTTATTTCACTTGATAGCAGAACTGTCTCCTCAGACCAAGGGTGAGTCAAGGGGTTTATGACAAGGATTCTTTCTCATATATTAAAGGCTGAAAGTTATGGGACTTTGTTAATTACAACAAAAAGGAGGGAGCAACATCCTTTTTAACTTTAACAATCTCAGGAAGCGCGCAGGGTAGGAGCAGGTTTGCACTGAGGATTATTCAGTTTAGAGATTTTAAGTTTAACAGTACAAACTAAACATCTACCTTACATTACAGACAATGGGTCCTGTGACTTTATATATTATTGATCATTGTATTCACTTTACTTGATTTGTTTTATGTAGATTTGGTCTGAGTTTAGTCTGCAAGCTTTCATAACTTTAAAAATCATTGTGTTGATGTAAGTACTATGTAATACTACGTAAATTTACTGAATGGCTGTATATCTTCTAAATTTATTTTACAGAAGCTGTTATCTCTCAGACTACTAATGGCTTTTTTAGGAGTGTGCGCAATATTAACTTACATAAAGTACTACTCTGGAGATCATGACACAGCCGTGTATCATCTTGGCTATGTTGCCAGTGGATTTTCCATAGCAGTGTATGGATCACCTCTTATATCTGTGGTAAGAATGAAAATAAGACACATGATCAAGAGACTAAAACAATCTCTGCCACTCCTAACATTTTAGTCCATGAGAGGCCATTTGCTGTGGTCCTGGAATTGTAAGCATTTTCCGCTGTGTTTAAATTTCCCGCTGTGACCACTGCTGGGATTTAGCCGTGATGGTTTTGAATTTGAAACCTCAGTGCTTCACAAATAGGAAACTACTTGCTTTTCTTGTCAGTTGCAGTTGTTAACCATGTTATGTTTGATTTGAAATATTCCTCATGCTGCCCGTTGTTGTATTATTTAAGAGCATTATTTTGAGCATATCTTAGTGGTATACGGAGAATGCACTGTGTCAATGATACAAGGTCATGATTATTATTAATTTATTAATTTTCTTGCATGACTCCTGGCAATCTACTTTTGAAGACCTCTAGACTAATTGGCATCTGAATGGTGATAATTGGGGTACTTAATAATCATGTGTGCTTTTCAAAAGTTGAGACATTAGGCGACAACTGAAGTCACATCATGTAACATGGTGAATTTTGGCCAAAGTCTGTCACTCCAATATAATTTTGTCGAAGCAATCAAAGGCGAGAATTTAAACTGGTTTGAAGGCAAAATCGGTTGCATTGTTGTACCATGTGCTTTAGTAGCAGTACATACAGAACAACTGGTCCCCATGACAATTGTCGCAGCAACTTGTCTTGATCTTAAAACTTGTGGTTGCCTTTGTTAGGCTTGTAGCATTGCTTGCAAATGTTCCATTTAAACACTGTGCAACCAGTGACTTCATTTTGTTTCCTCTTTTCTCTTGTTTTTGCATTAAATGAATCTTGCTGTCCTAATGGCACAATATTTATTAGTTTGCATTTACTTTAAAAGTTTACAAGTCAACTCATCAAAAGTTACACAATTCAAGAATTATTTAACCCATTGACTGACTCCTGGGAATGAGTCTTAAAGGGGCTAGGTCACGCAATTTTAGGCAATTTCAGCACTGATCGAATGGTCATAGAATTGACTAAAATTTCAAAATAACTGTTGAAAACTATAGAAGAACTCTAACATAACACAGGGAAGCCAAGAAGGGACATGGATGGACAAAACTGGAGAGGATTGAAATGGATTGAATTTGGGTGAATTTGAAAAACGTCGGCCCACCTTTTTTTGAATAATTATTTATATCAGTCTATATCAAAATGTCATTTACACAGTTGGAAAATCATTCTCAGTTGTTATGAGGCCGTGATTTTGCAAATGAAAGACTCTTGCTCTGCCAATTTGACGTTTAGAGCTCATAATTAACAAAATTAAACAAAATTACCTAAAATAGCGTGACCTAGCCCCTTTAATTAAGGTGGGTCCCTAGAGTATTGGCGAATACCCTCACTACAGGGCACAAGTTACAATTAAAGGAAACCTAACTAATTATTTCCCTCAAAGTCCCTGAAGAGACTTACCAGTTTGGGTACTGAGATAAAAAGGCTTATTTTTTGGGAATCAATTTTTGGATTATCGCCATTACCATGGCAACATCACATCTTATGACAGGTACAGGTACATATATTCCTATTTTTGGCCTAGATTACTTAATATTTTATACTTTTCTTTCGGTGAAATTATTTTAATCTCTGGCACATTATGGAAATGATATTGCCTAACATTTTAAAGTGGTAAAAAGTCAATATTGCCAATATTCTGCAATTTGTCATTTTTCTAAATACTGTATATATATTCGATTACCTCTGACAGATTTAAACAAATAATTATAGGGTATTTGATAGGAAGTCTACATGGTTAGAACTGAGGGACAGATTTTACTCCGTCCAATGCCAGACAATTTTACTCTGGGGGTGTCGTAGGAGGTGTCAATGGGTTAATTGCCGTCAAAATCTCCCCCCCCCCCCCCCCCCCTCCATTAAAGCAGAAGCACTGGTAGTAAAACTGGTTTATTATTAATTTTTTCTTCTCTACAGACAAATGTTATAAAATACAAGAGCACTGAATTTATGACGTTTTCTATGTGTTTGGCAACATTTGTGGTATCTTTTCTCTGGACAATTTATGGCCTCCTAGAGGGAGATAATTTTATTTTGGTAAGTTTGTGTTGGTACAGTAATATTATTAATAGTTAATAAATTAATTATTTAGTAGGAACTTAAAGAAATCTTAAATAGGAATTGACCATTTTTCATTATCATAAGAATTTATTATTACTCTTTTTAAGAATCAGTTTTATCCCTTTAATACTTTTCAATTTTAGTTATTTTTCTTCATATTCATATATACAGCAGAGGTAATATAAGATTTAACAGAATAAAAAATGAAATGGCGAGGAGACCTGAAGGAAACCACGAGGCTTATACTGAGTCAGGTCTCTTCACTTAAAAACAGGTCTTAATATAAATAATTACAATATGGACTTATGACAGCTAACTCAGTATCTTTATGTTTATCCTTGTAGCAATACGTACCCAACCCATGTGATGGCTAGTAACCTGGGAACAAGCCCACTGTTACATATGATTAAATTTACATTTAAATAATATTAAGCACAATTTAACCATATTTTTCATTAATTTTTCTTGTAGGTCCCTAATGGAATTGGTGTTGTTTTGGGATCAATGCAACTTTTTCTTTTTATACTTTACCCTAAGACTTCGCAAAAATCTATTATGTATGATTCATCATCAAGACTTGACAAGCCTGTTTAAGAAAGTTTCAAGAGAATGCGGCTGGCTTGTGGTCTTTGATCAGTGTGACTTCTGCAAGCTGAATGAACTATTGGCATTCAAAGGCACAGAGGTCGTGAACACCAGAAATGAACAACTTGCCTATTTTGGAATCTGAGATAGACTTAGCAGAGTCTTAACATGTCACACAATTCATATCGACTTCTTTTGCAGGACAAGGGGATGACTGAGTGATGCTCAGATGCTTCCCTAGGACTTAATTTGTAATATATTCATATTTAAAGACTGGACCAAATGAAAAAATTTTATGATTCTAATAATATTATTGATATTAGTTATAATGATTCATTTCCAACATAGTCAAATAGCAGTAAAATAGATTTAAATGAAACTAAAAATACCCATCTTCAGTTAAGTG
>OX421451.1:43968015-43980515 GCA_949126865.1 Montipora capitata
GGGGGTGCCTCAGTCATTACCGTTAATGCTAATTCTGTCATTTCATTTTATGTCATACAGTACTGAACTGTTACAAGTGGACATTTTGTACCCAGAACGTAAACAGTGACTACAGTGTATTTATACAAAAACCACATTGACCAGCTGACCTTGATTCAACATAGCTTCGACTTGTTTGACTGTCAGCCCTTGTGGCAATTGACGTTGAACTGAATCAAGACTGGATGAACCTGGAGAAAGCACTTGAAGACCTGCACTTAGATTGTTAGAAGAGTTAATAACACTGTTTGAGCAACCAGCATGACCTGCAGCTTGTTGTGTCAATGCTAGAGTGTTTGATTGTTCATCAAGTGGTAAAACTGTTAGTGTTTCACTGTCCTGAAGAGACTGGACAAATACAACCTAAACACAATTTTAAAAAAAAAACACCTGTTTCAGGTACGTATTTTAAACCCATTAGGGAGCTTAAGCACACGCGTTTTTGAGACACGGACGGCAACCATAAGTGAGCTGTTTTCCCTTTTAACTTGTCTTCACACAACAACATTTACATTACTAAGTATCTTTTCTCCATTAGAGATGATAACTAGAAAAATCTGGGAGACACCACGGCCCTGTTCTCTTCCGGTTGTTGTCCGCGTCTCAAAAATGCGCGTGCTTAAGCTCCGTAATGACTCCTCAGGCACCAGAGGATGCCATCTGGCGTTACACAGAGCAAAATCTGTCTAAATCCCAGGAATCAATGGGTTAATCCTGTATGAAACTTTTGACACTGGCATGGAATCATGAACATTTTGTCCAAAAATAGCATATTTAAAAATGACAATGTGAAACAAAAAGAAATTTATCATAGAGTTTCTTCATTTCAATGATGGTTTTGTCAAAACAATGATAATATATAGATTTCGCCAAGCCTAAAAGCGGAGCTCCCAGGTTATTTTCTAACAATGAGTTAACCTGGCTTGCGTCTGCGATCCAATCGAAACCCAGTACGTGGTGAGCGGTCAACTTCTTAAAAAGAACAGCTGACCTCTATGAGCTCTAAACTTGAGCCTGTGATATGGTCATGTGATACTGGGACCTCCACTAAAATCAGAAATTTTAGAGTCATTGTGACACCAATATCAGGGTAACTTGAAGAAAAAAATGTAAATGGTACCCAGAATTTAAAGAAGTAAAATCGTAAATTGTTTGAACCCAGGAGTCAAGCTAGTGTCATAGCCAAGTGTAGTTTGATCGCCTGGATGTTAGTGTAGTCCTGAGAAGGGCTGTTTAGGATGACACTGACAGACATTTTGACAACCTGAGTGGAAGTCATCTTCAGAGTCAAGCCAGATCTGCGTAACTTCAGTAGATGAAATAGTGACCAGAATCCAAGCTAGTTGCTTGACTGAAAATTATTATCAGTCAAGCAACCGGCTTAATATTTTTCTCAAGTAACTGTCAACTTTCTTTTGAGTGGTACTGTAATGTTTTCCAATGGAAAATTAAATTTTTGAACAAACATTAAAGCACAAAGCAAAAAAGAGCTTGCCAGCATTTTCATGCTTGCTCTTCTTGACGCATTTTTTATGCCATTGCTTTTTTGTTCTTTTTTTTTTAAATCTATTTATTTAAAACAATGAAAACCTGTTCACTACAATAACATTACAAACGGAAAATAGGAGATGAATTACAGTTCTAACTTGACAGAAACATGGCAATAGCACAGTTACATACAGTGAAGCTGAATTAGAAACAAATAAAAGGAGAAAAAGAAAGAAAACAAAACAAGACTGTCAGTGCGTTTCATCCTTTTTCTACATTGTTCTTCTTAAAGATTTGGCTGAGAGTAAAACTGGAAGTTGGAGGCGAGTTGCTTACCATAATAGTCAAAATGACCAGACTTGGTTGTTGCCATATTGGCTATGGTTGGATAAAAATGTGACTTAAAAGGATGATTTGGTGCCCTTTAAAAAGAAAAGATTTGTATTCTTTCACTTTCTCTCTTGAACTGTGTGCTAAACAGTTATCTCAGAATTTTGCATCAGAAAAAAAAGCAACCAACAATGCCAAACTTGTGGAAGCCCTCAATAAGAAAGCATTAGCCCAAAATGTTGTTCCACTAGCCCTGAGCTTCATGTATTGGAAAGCTTTTTTGTCGTGCCCTGAGCCAAGATTACAGTTGAAACAATAGGAAATGATCAATTGTGGAAGATTTCAAGAGAAGCGGGTGGAGTTTATATAGTGTCCAGCACTCAGAAGCTTGTCACAGTTTCATCAAGCTGCCTGCTTTCTGTCTTACCAATGATGGACTACTACTTTAAAATTTAATGACTTCACTACAGGACAACATAATAATCAGAAAATGCATAATATTACTTTAACACCTACCTGTGTTCCAGATGATAAAGCTACAACATTATCTTGCTCTGGGCCTTGTAATCTTGTGAGCTGTGACGTATCCAAGGTAGTGTCATCCTCATTCTCATCATCCATTTCTGTATCTTCCAAAGGTCCTTCTTCTGAATCTTCTTTTGCATCTAACATTTCATCAATTTCACGTATGCTGCCAACAGCATGGGCTTGCAGATGACAGTAGAGATGAACCTTTCTCACAAGCACTCGTCCACAAAGGCAGCAGTGATAATGAGAATTGTCTGTTATGCGACCATTTGTTTTGGTGCATTTCAGCTTGCACCGGAGCATTTGGTAACCTGAAAGGAACAGATTGAAAAAAAGAAGGCAAGTCCATGCAAGCAACACCTTTCAGTTCAATTCAGTGCACAAGATGGCTGTAAAAACAACAGACTTTGTCAGAATTCCAACCCATGGCCCTGATTTGCCCTTAGCTATAATTATGCTGGTTTGAGCTTAATCAACAAATTATAATTATTACACATACACACAGAAAGCTAGAAAAAGTACCGATAACTTAATTGACCACTCCCTCAGAGGCTTTTCAGTTTCAATGAAACTTAGCAGAATGTACAACTACTGTTAAGAATCCCAGTTGGATGAAGGGACTGAGCTATTTACAAGTGTAGCTGAGAAGTTGAACCAAGGAATACCAGCAACAACTTCAAATGATCAGAAGGGGGATCTTGAGGCTGGGATTCCAAATCTCAATCTCTCAGGGTGCATTCAATTGACCCTATTCCGGAATAAGAATACGTGGAGTGATGATTCAAAATGGTATGTCTGGCGTTTTGAAGCAATAAGGATAATAAAGATAAGTTTAAAACAGCCTTTTAGCAGGTGAATTTTAATACGAATCTCTGTATAAAACAAGGATTTCTAACTTGTATTCCGTGTTTTCCTATTCCAGAATACGGTCAATCGAACGCGCCCTCAGAATTGCATAGTTATGCAATGCATGCTAATTTATTCCTCTGTCTCACCTCCATGCTGTACAATCTGCTTCCCAGAATGCATTTTTTCAAAGTGTCTCCTCATGCGGCCCGGCTTCTGTGGCTTATTGTTGCACAGTGGACAGTGGTACCTCTTATTGGTCTTTGTACACAGGTGCTCACAAGTTGGGTTTTCACATTTGAAGATATCCAGCACTTGGTCACTTCCTAGCACTGAGACATGCACACTGTTTTCTGTGGTGTTACCATTTCTGACACCTACAGCAGATTCTCTGGTAAGGAAATAAAATGTCTTTAAAGGGGCACTGTCATGTTGAATTGCTGTTTTGAGGTCAAAACTGGGTCAAAATCTAAATTAGTACATTAGTATACACATAAATCATTCCTGACAAACCAAGATATGAAAAATATTTTTGGCACAAAAAGATACTCTTATTAATTTTTCGCGACTTTCTGCAGACACTGTCTCCAAACTTGAAAAAACTGTCCCCCCCACCCCCCAAGTTTCAATCCATTTCCATCCTCTCCATCCTCGGCTACAAACAACAAATAATATCTTCAGAGCACTTCAGTGGTTATTGGAAACAAGACTACAGCATAATTTTTTGGTCTTCATTGATACTGTACAAAGACGTCTTTTAGTGTTTTTGAAGTGTGACTAAAATAGCATGACACTACCCCTTTAATGAGTAAAATAATAATTAATATCAACTTCCATTGCCAAACTCCAAGATTCATTAAAAAGTCTTCTTCCTCTTCATAAGCATGAAGACACACTATAAAAAGGGTTGCTTTGTGCTTTGTGGGGTGTAGGCTAGGGATGGCGCAGTGGTGAGAGCACTCGCCTCCCACCAATGTGGCCCAGGTTCGATTCCTCAACTCGGCGTCATATGTGGGTTGAGTTTGTTGTTTCTCTACTATGCACCGAGAGGTTTTCTCCGGGTACTCCAGTTTTCCCTCTCCTCAAAAACCAAAATTTGACTTGTTGTGTTGATTGTTAATTTCACTTTACAGTGTCCCCAATTAGTGCTCCAGCGCTAAATCCACTAGACACTTAAATAAAGTTCCTTTCCTTTCCTTTCCTTTTTTTTCTGCTTTTGTTCGAATTCATTCAAGCACGACTGATTACAACAAACAGCAACAAAGAGATGGAATCTCCAAAAGATATATCTGGGGAGAGAAAGAGACACATCCTTTTGCAGTGGCTACAGCTTAATGCCCCAAATCTCGTTCAGTTTTTTGATTTTGTTAGAGATAAGGTTATTGTCCAAAGATCAATTTCATATTATAAAGGCGAAAAAGCAAAATTTCGTCATTATGGAAGCCTTTCCTTTGCTTTAAGAAAAATTATGGGAAAAAAAACATAAGAAAGAGGGACAAGGGATCAAAATGAAAGAACAAAAGGTATCATCTCCTAACATATTTTATAAAATAATAGTATGCACACTCTCATTGGTCAATAGCTGTGTTTAGATGAGAGTATGGACACATGGCTGTGACATCACACGAATTTTGATTGATTGTGTTGTCAGACGTGCGTTTTGATTGGCTGGTAGGAAATATGAGCGTGTATCAAGAAAATCTGTTTGAATCTAGAAGTAAAAAAACCAGCATTTTTCTTCATTTGTCAAATTATCTTTGAGAAATATTCTATAAAAGCAATAGAGGACTTTTTTCTGTGTTTCCATATAGCCTCATCTAAACATTCGGGGGAGTTGGGAGAATTCTCAACAGTTATGCAAACCCTCGACGGCATCTCGGGTTTGCATGTTAAACTGTCTCAAATTGTCCCCTCGTATATAGATGAAGCTATGGAAACATGGAATACGTCCTCTATTGCTTAAATGGACACATTGCCATAAGGGGCTTTCTATTGCATAAATTATCACAGAGCTCTGTATGGGTTCTTGGTTGATTATAAAGGCACCATGCCTTTTATAGTGCACCTTTTTGTTTAACACTTTTTTCCCCTCAAGTGACCAAGAAAAGATATTATTTTATTTTAAAAAATTTCCTGCGCAACTACAGGATGTAGTTTTTAATTTTTTTTTTTTAAACTCAGTCAGTGGAACTAATCAAGAAAAACCTGTGTAGTTCCTAGTTAACACTATTTTGAATCCATTATCAATAGATAAGATGTTTTCACGATAAGAACTAAGGCAAAAGCTGATGAAGGTGAATATGACTAAACATTTAAAATCTTGTATCATTTATACAAGAGTGTCCAGGTGACTGATCATGGATGATGTTTGTCACAACCCTACTTCCTTTTTAGGTTATCAAATTTATTGAATGTCACAATGACATAGATCACACTCAACACCAGACATCAATGGCTTTGGGATGCCTTGGACATCATTTTAGTATAACTATGGCCATTAATGTGCCCACTGAGTCTTGGAAGTGAGACTAGTGATAATCAATAGGGGGGAGTCCTTGGGCACCTGGCGCAGAGGAGTCGACGTCAATGGGTTAACAGAATTATTTTGGTCTTAAGGAATTCAAAAGATCTACTATTAATTTTGGTCATTTGTGGAGACATCAAAAGACGCTACAAGACTACATTTGA
This sequence comes from Montipora capitata, assembly GCA_949126865.1. Lineage (NCBI taxonomy): Eukaryota > Metazoa > Cnidaria > Anthozoa > Scleractinia > Acroporidae > Montipora > Montipora capitata. The sequence goes on from OX421451.1 coordinate 43,973,935, forward strand.
TGTAAAATTTGATTTTATTGAAAACGTGATATGAACATAATTATTGACAGTGGTTTTCCTAAAACACAGTATGGCATAACATGTGTCAAAGTGAAGAAAAAACCATTCATTTTAACAAGGAGAGGATGGAGAAATGACAGCAAAAATGATAATCTAGTTGCATAAACAAGAACTTTGAAACTATTGTGAAAAATTGTACAATGTAATTATGAAACTTTGAAGTTGTCAGGAATCATCTAGACTGTTGCTAATCAAACTGGACTCCTTTAGCTGGTTTTAATCTGCAGGAAGGAAAAGAAACAAACCGCAATTCAGTTTGCTTTCTGCAGAAAAATAATCTAGTAAAACCAACTAAAGGAGAACATGGATAATGCCAAAGGATAAATGGAATGTAAAAACGTGTTGGGAATAGTCTCTTTGCAGAGGCATTGTCCACGACAGTGGGTATGTTGACACTGAAAATAGACTTCAACATATTTTGATTGTTTTGCCTCTTTGTTACATTAATTTTCGACTTTCTTAATAATATTATTCACAATCATGAATACAACAAGAAGATGAGTTCAAATCATTAGTTTTAACACACAAGATGTACAAGAGAAAGCAAGAGAAGGATTTAATTATCTTAATTTAATAGTATTAATAAACAATGTAATAGACATTCACACCAATAATATCAATAATAAATGAGACCCCATACTTCACAAGGGCAGAATGGAATTTAAATTTAGGCTGACCCAAATAACAATTTATATTAACTAACTTACTTATAATTTAACACTTTACATTAACAATAAAGATTATCATCGTCATTAATTTATTTTTTATTTACCTGGGCTGAATAGGACTTACACACCTTGATTCAATAAAATTTACTGGTTTTGAAGATCACAGTGGACAAAAAAGTTGTTCAAATTTTGGGAGATTGCAAAAAGACAAACAAATGATTGCAGAACAACGGGATCGGCTATTCATCGAGTTACGAGCTGAGTTGAGTTTGAGTTGAGTTTGAGTTGAGTTTGAGTTAAGTTTGAGTTAAGATTGAGTTAAGTTTGAGTTAAGATTGAGTCACAGTTTTTGGCGTTTTTCGGAATTAAAAGTAGTGAATATTCAGTACAAGTCACTTCGAAAACTGTTTTCTTCGTGTTGAAAGCTATATTTGCATAAATTTTTGGAAAATTGCATGGCTTTCCTGATCAAAACAATCTCATTATTATTACACCTTTTAAGGCGTCATTCTCGTTGCTGCTGTAAAGTCTATCGACGTCAAAACGATGTCTTCAAAGGGATAAGGGTAAGCCATTTAAAGCCAGCCCGGCGGCTACGATGAACCGTATTTATCGTGCGGCATCATGATCGATCATCTAACGAAAGAGGACGACGAAGAGAGCCCCCATTACGCTTTTTGCTCATAACCGCTGAAGTTCTAAAACACGATTGTCACGTTTGCTAGTCACCGAAGTTTTGTAATGCAAGCCGAGCATTTAAGTAAGTGAACACTTTTGACCTAGTCACACATGTCGGAAAACCATTTCACTGCAAAGTTGAAAGAGACAAGATCAATCAATCAATCAGTCAATCAATCAACTTTATTTAAAACACGGTAAATGGCTCAGCAAGCTGGTTTTCAGACATGCCGTGTAAGAATTACAAAATATAAATGCCAAAAAAATTACAAGAATTACAAGATATAAATGTTAAAACGACTAATAAACTAGGTATAACTTAGCGCTAAATATTATTTAATGTCAAAGAAATTTAAACAATAGTAATAATTAGAAACCAACATAATTTACTATGTAATAATTGTGATGTTTACGGTCAAATAAACACTTGAAACCACTTGTTCGAACACAACAGTATATTTACTAAACAGACATGACGACTACAACATACAAAAGTCCTAGCTCCTAGACCGCGTGGGTCATTTGCATAAATGATTGACAAGTCTCAAAAACACTACAATAATACGAACAAGCCATGTAAAAAAATGTGCCCTAGCGATTTAAAATGTGTCCTAGGATATCGCACGTTTAAAGCTTGCAAGATCCCTTATCTCACGTATTTGATTTGACTGTTGGTTCCAAGCATTTGCACCTCGAGTAATCAAGTAATGCTTGATTATGACGTCTAGTTGCCTAGCTACAATTCCAGCCAAAAAGATGGTGACACCCGTTTTTTCCCTTACTGACCCTAGCCTCGGAAGTGTCTTTGTCAGTTCTCATTTACGTCACAGTAGCCGGCAAAAACAAAAGAAACCGTGAACGAAAAACCAAAATTAATTAACAAGTAAATAACAAGTAACTTCGAACGCTTGCCAACGACTCTTCGATTAACTATCAACATTCCATTGGGTGAGAACCAGAACCCGAAGTGCGCAAAGATGCCAAGTCTTACCATGTAGAAACGGGAAACAGAAGGTGAGTGAAACAAACATCATTTCATAGTGTTTTCCCTGATTAGTAACAAGTCATATTCTAGAAAAGGGTTTTAGGCCTAGGGTTAGACAAATGGAAGGTTTAATTTTGGGTTACTTTCGGAAAAGTAAAACAATGACCTGCAAGTACGAGTGACCCGTCAAACTGAAAGTTACTTTTGTTTTAGACCCGGCCCAATCTCGGTCTTAAATTTCTGGGACACTTGATGCCACACATAAGTTAACTCCCCCCCCCCCCCCCCTTCCTTCCTTTCGAAGTTGTAGGGAAAAAAAACTATTGACTTTCCTCATGAATGCCGAAAGTTATAGTGCAATCAACATTGAAAAGGGGGGAAGGGGTTGCATTTTGGGTTGGTTCCAGGTTCCGAGTTCCAGGTTTTACACAAACCCTCATTGCGGCTCACTTGTTCCGATAATTTTGTGTGATAGCCGATCATGAAAACCACGCTGCTGGATGACAAACGGTACGTTTAATCGTTTAGCCGCCGGGGCTATAAGCTGGCTTAACAGTAAAACCCATCTTTAGCCTTACAAGAAGACATCTTTTCTGCGTCTATAGACTTGATCGCTAGACGGAACAACCGCGCGCCGGTGGCTCAGTTTGTTATGCACGAGATCGTGAATTCGACTCCGGACGGACTCGCAACACTCAGGGTCTTAAAATAATTGAGGAGAAGGTGCTGCCTTTGTAATCGCGAATAAGGACGATAAATCGCAGGTCCCGTCTCACAAACTTCAATGTTCATAAACTCTGTGAGATGTTAAAGATCGCACCACACAGTGTTGTGGTCTGGTCTTTTCATCAGCCATATGGTCGGCTTGGCATAATCTTCTAAAGGGACCATTGGTCGATGAGACCACATAACAGCAAAACAGACAGTAGTCAAATCGAAGGAGTCCCAAGTGCTGAAACTGGTAAACTGGTAAACAAGGATACTGCCGTGCATGAAATTTCAAGATTGTTTTGATCAGTTTAAAACCATTTCGTAAATATACACCTTTGCACTTCACGAAAACGGTGTTTCATGGTCTTCCCAGTGACTTCTACTTAATATTTATTAGATTTAGGTGCCAAATATGCCAAAAACCGTAACTCAATATTAACTCAATTTTAACTCAATCTTAACTCAAACTCAACTCAAACTCAACTCAAACTCAACTCAACTCGTAACTCGATCAATAGTCTATCTCCAGAACAACATGATTTAATTAGCAGAAAAGGAAATGAGTAACTGGGTTAACAACCATACTGTCATACAGCAGCACAGTGAGCAGAAGAAACTCACAGTTTTTCACATATTTTACATGTACTCACTTTCTGCTTCCAGGATTGATGAGGCTGTTGCCTTGCTTGCGTTTAACGGGAAGAGTTTGGTTTGCCTTCTTTGGTGGAATATCTATTGGACAGATAATGCAATAAACAACTTAGGGGATTTTCCAGACTGTTAATAATCCTGTCCATGCAAATCCGTACCCACGTCATAAATATTTTGAAGCACTCCCAAGTTGCTATTGGAAAGGAAGATACAGATGTAGCCTCAACAATCGAACAGAAAACAAGACTCAGGAACAGACTAGGATTTTTTTTTTCATCTTCTTGAAATTATTAATAATACTAACTGTGATACCAGAAAGTAGAAGCTTAACACATTGAAAATGAAGGTCAGGTTTAGTAGTAACTCCTTTCCGTTCCCAGAAAAATGTAATTTGGAGAAGGCCTTTTTGAATCTCAGAAATGTAGATTTAGATGGGCTCAATAATCATCTTTGTTTATAATAAATTCATCCGGTCGAAGGTTCTATTGAGGCGGTAAGTTCATGCTCTGAGCATCAAAGGACTGTGGAAACAATCTAACAAGATTGTTTCCAGTGTCTCACAACCCCCAGCATTCTTCAAGATGGTGAATACGAAAGAGAAGACACGTACAATAGTCCTTAAAACAATGCTTTTATTTCATTTCCAGTAATTTGATAAATTCTAGTAATAATTCCGTACACTAACAGAGGTTCAAATTTTTTGTTAACACATCGAATAACTTTTAAACTTTGTAGAGAATAATTTGCGATCTTCTCTTTGATCGATGGCCAAAATTCAGCCAGGGATCACACCTTTCTCAAGCAGCGATTTTCACCGGCAGCAGATGCTTAGCAACATCCCTGCAGTTCAGGAGTCAAAGGGTCAAAGAAAAATAAAAAGTCAAATATGTCCCTGTGATGATAGATTTAAGGTAAAAAGCCAAAATGCTGAACTAAAACCCTTACATGATGTAATTATAAAGGAACATTAAAAACCCTTACCAAATATTGTTGATCCCGTTGCAACTCCATGCTGTTTACAAACAAACAATAATTTTCTTTTAATTAATAAGGAGATTTTTCAGAGAACATTGCCTTGTGAGGCCAGTCATAGTTTAAAAAGTTAAATGAACTTTCTTTTTATTTCTGTTAACTGTCTACAACACGGCCAACAGGAAAAACACCTGTTCTCATCTGTTCACAAATGTTAAGTCCTGTTGGGCAGAATTTTTCTTAAACCTAACCATACCTTTTGATTCTTCAATTTCTCTAAAGAATCTGATGACTCTGTGAACAGAAATCACAGCTATCAAGAACAAACAACTACATAACCACATCAAATCAATACTTGAAGTGAAGCTATCAGTCTCTCCCCTCAGGGCTTTTCAGGACTAATTTACAATACTTTGTGGGGGACTTAAGCCAGACTGCTTGTTATGCAGTTTACAATTAATTTAATTTTAGGAAGTGAAAGATGCCCCTGTCCAGATAAGGTCAGACCGCAACACTGGGGACCGACTACGTCCCCTACTCCTCTTACCGAACGGTGAGTGGGTTCTTTAATATCCCATACTATTTAATTTCCAACAAGGACTATGAGATGGGACCTCCGGTTTACAGTCCTTATCCGAGAAGACTTGAAAGTCTATCCATTTGCAGATGTACATGTAATTACAAAGGCAGCACTTTCTCCTCAGTTATTAAAGACCCTGAGTGTTGGTCCGGCCAGAGTCGAACTCACGACGTCCCGCATGATAGCCTGCTGCTCAACCAACTGAGCCACCGTGTGTGCGATGGCCCAATGACTCCTAGGAGTTGGACTTATTAGATTTTACTCTGTCTGAAGAAAACCCTTTGGTTTTTCTAAACTTTACCTTTTAACTGATCAGTGAGCTCAGAGACTTCATCAGCTAATCTGAAGAGGATTGTCTGCAGTTCTGTTTTCTTCTCGCTAGCCTTTGCTTCATACAACTCATAACTTAAAGATGGAAACCCTGTGCCAACAGTTAGAGTCACTTTGTTTGGCAATCTTGTTAACGTGATGGCACCACTTTCAAAATCTGACCTGTTGGTAAAAACCATGAAGTCACATAACCTGTATTTATTTTTTTCTCAATGCGCAAGCGGGCAGAATTTTGCAAATCCTGCAATCTCATTGGCTCTGGGAGCAGGGAGGAATTTTTCTATCTTGCCAACTAATGTGAGCTTGTGTGATGACCTTAAATTTCCATTTTTTTTGACACTGAATGCATTAACATGCAGAAGTTTTTCAAAACAAATTTTTATTGAGACAAGAGGCATGGAAATAGAATTCAAATAAAAATATTTCGACAAACGAAATGATATATGAAATGAATCATATATTGAACTGTGGAACCGATATGAATATCAAGTGAAGCTATGATCGTCGCAGTTGTGGATGCAATGGTGTGATGCTCTAACCAACTGAGCTATGAAGACGCTGATGTTGGGAGCTGGTCATTTGTCAAATGACATGCCGTTCATGACAGCAACATTACATACAGATTGCGTTTTCGTTTCGTTTTGGGTTTTTTTGTTTGTTGTTTTTTATGTTCTTAAATTGCATGTAAGATAGTATTTTCCAACATAATAAACTTTTCAGATTATAGAGTCTTGAAAGAACAGGTGATGCAAGGCAGCAACAAAAGTGCGACACAGGTGATGCACAGGACAATCATATTACGAGCCAGCGGGCTGTAAAAGTGGGAACAAAAGTTGTCAAAGGCATGACTATCTATCATGAATGTAAGATCAGGGTGTTTTGACCTACTTACATCATTGTAAACAGCCCATTATTAATTAATCATTAATTGAGGTCACAAAGATGC
>OX421451.1:43985515-44005515 GCA_949126865.1 Montipora capitata
ATGCCTATCAAAATTTTACCGATAAATGTTAAGTCGAAGGCTATTGCGGAATTTTACTTGACATAAATTGAATTGGCCCAGTGCGAGTGAGAGCACTCGCCTCCCACCAATGTAGCCCGGGTTCGATTCCCAGACTCGGCGTCATAAAGTGGGTTGAGTTTGTTGGTTCTCTACTCTGCATCGAGAGGTTTTCTCCGGGTACTCCGGATTTCCCTAACCACAAAAACCGACATTTGACTTGATTTGCTTTCATTGTTAATTTCATTTTACAGTGTCCCCAATCATTGCTCCAGCGCTAGAACGCCGGACTAGACACTTGGATAAAGTTCCAGCTTTCCTTTCCTCTTTCCTTGCGGAAATCCCTTTTAGGTCTCTTAGATTTTAGGACTCGGGCAAAGGGTAAATTCGTTTCTCATATATAAACGCTCGCGTAAGTTGACTCGGCTCGTCGGATGACCTTCTTACCCGGGGACCACTTTTCTCTAGTAAACAGGGCCTAATTGGCTTTTCCCGCCTTTGCTGACCGAGAAAGATCCATCGAAGAGACGTTTTCAGTAATAACTCGCGTTTTGTTTAACAATTTGGAGTACTATTTTTGACTGAAAATGTACTTTAAGTAGTATTGGTTACTATAAGATAAGAAACAAAAATTTCGCCCATGAATGTCTACCGTAACCTTAAAAGTCGTATTCGTCTACAGTCCGTTTAGAATTCGGTAGCCCTCGGAAAAAAATAGCGCATATTCAGAGCAACCGCCCATCCACATTATCCCTGGGTAGGGAGACAAAAACGGGTGTTGTCGGGCAGCAATTCCTAGCCGCACACGTATTGTGTTATTAGCCTATTTACAAAGTGGAAGGAAGATCTTATGCTCAGTTTTGGCGCAAAAAGTTGTAATTGGTCCTTCCCCTTGCGAAAGGAAGATGAAACAGACCATGACAACGAGAAATGGTCCATTCCTGAACTGGAGAGGACAGAAAGGGCCTGTTTACAGAGGTGGGGCAACTCGGGTAGTTGGGTAACCCGCCTAGGTGGGGTCGAAAAGACACCTCGCGTTTACATACAATCGGTCTCCTTCAAAGCCGTAATTTGGGTGTCACGCAACTCTCGCCTCAAATAACGGCTACGAAGGAGACTAACGTGGAGTAACACGAGACTGCACCATTCAGAATGCTTTCATGTGCCAGGTGATAGCAGGCCTTTTTCGGCGGACACTTGGGTAAGCAATCCCATGCAGATACAACTTATACCTCGCACTGTCTTTGTCTCCGTTCTATAGTAATCTCATGTTTCGTTTTAAGACTTATCATTAACTGCTTCATACAACATATCGATGCCCCAAAATTATATCTCCCCTATTATCACTCCCATTGGGATTTTAGTGGCAGGGACTGGGATTTCTAAGAAAACTTGCCACTGCGATTTTGCCTCCAAATTTGGACTGTATCGTACTTTTATTTCGTTTTTTTTTTTTTAGGTGTCACGAATGTATGGAAAGGTTTCCAAATTAGGCCATCCCTTTTTTTTCTCCGTTTAGCGTCGTCCGACCTACCCAAATTTTTGGCATTTTCCAAAAAAAAAAAAAAAAAAAAAAAAAAAAAAAAAAAAAAACCGCAACGACGTTTTAAAGCCATTTTTATGTCGCATAGGAGTTTCGGTGGTTGATCCTTTTTCTCACGCTGTCTTAATTTTGCAACAACATCCACCAAATTTTCCGCCATATTGACTTGTTGTTTTCCTGGCTGTTTTCCTGGCTATGATGCCGGGGTACCAGGCTTCCCGCATTCGACGGTAAACAATGAAAAAAGCAGATGGCCTTATGGTTAAAAGTATAAATGGAAATTAAGAGTGCGAAAATTAAAGCTGCACTTAATTAACGTCGCCGAAAGTAATGCTCAACATAATTAGCGCGACTTAAATTAAAGCGAATTTTAACGATTCGCGTTAATTTCATGGAGAGTTAATTTCCCATAATAAGGCATACGAAAAAAGGGAACAAGTGCCCAGGCGGGAACCATCTTAGCTGAATGAAATACAAGAAGTACCTAATACCTAAAAGAATTGGTTTTTATTCCACTTAAGAACGATGCAAGTCGAGGCAAGAACATCACTGACTCTAAAGAAGGGTTGGTATATTTCTCTTCCCTTGTGTGTGCTCAATTCCATTACTCGGGCTAAGCAAAAACAGCCGAAATCAAAAAGGGACTTTGCCGAGTGCTGGAATATGTACATATAGAAGTAAAGTGCGGATGGATTACGTAGGAATAAAGATAGCAGTTAAGTTAACACTCAAATGGATATATTTCCGTTGAAATATATGCGATGCGACACAGCCAACGTTTGATTAACGTACCGCTTGTCGTTACAAGAACACCACTCAATCGGCGATACACCATGCGCACAACTGCTGCCCCTCACTGGTTGTTCTGAACTCACCTCAACAGAGCAAGAAGTTGCATGGAGAGAGAAGGGGGGCGTTCTGGAAACATAAAAGCGTGCCAGGGCCCTCTAAATAAAGCCATATGGTATCTTTTGAGCCAAACGAATTCAGTACAGCCTATTTTTAAGTGTACCTTACCTTTATGTATAAATTGTTCGAAATTGTGAAGGTCGTTCATCTGGCAATTTCGTACCCTATTGGATACTGGCCAAGCTTATCCGTTAAACCATATTGGCAACCAGTTATTTAAAAAAAAAGAACTCTCTCGTTCCTTTTTGCAACTTGGACATGACATGTTTTCGTTCCATTGGTTTTAACTCAAGTGGGCTTCTCAATAGAATATTCCCTTTTCCCTGCTAATCTAACATCCAAACTTTTCTTTCGTCTTGAATTATTCGCGAACTTCAAGAAACCTTCCGATACTAACTTTTCTTCTCCCGGAAACTTGCACTCTCCTAATCTCCAAATTACTCGCACCATCTGCAACTCTTGCATAAAAATTTCTTCATACCTTCTGGTCTCGCTTTCCGATTATTTTTTGCTTTTTTCTTTTCCCCTGCATTTTCCGCGGAATTCCTTTTTAAGAAAGTTAATGCCTCCTTCTACACACTAGTTAAAACGTCTTAACTTCGATTTTTTTGGCTTTTGTTTCTTTCGATTTCTTCAAACATTTCGGATCATTCTTTGTTTCCCGTTTATCGAATCTTCTGTCAGTCCCGAACTACGCCATTTCTTCATTTTTCTATCGTATTTTTCGTCCGTTGTGACACCTGCAAATTATAAAACGACCTCCCGATTTTCTTCATTTTTGCGTTTTAAACATCGGAATTTCTTCCTTTTTATCTTCAATTGTCTTCTTTCTTGTCCAAGATGACAATTTCTTAACCTTCGAATTTCTTCGTATTTTTCCTCTTTAATTTCTTCGCGTTCTTCGAATAAATCTTCGTTTCCCCTTTATCCAAATCTTCCCCTCGTTTCTAACTTCAGATTTTCTTCGTTTCTATCTTCAATTTCTCTTCTTTCTTGCGCTACTTGCGAAATTTCTCGACCAATCGCTCTTCTTCGGTTGGTTTTTCTTTCAAATCTTCATTTCATGCTTGTTTCTGCCCTATGGCAAAATAAACCTAAGTTAAAACCAACAAAGAAGCCAAACGGTACACTTTATTCCCTTACAAATGTGAAAACAAATAAAATACTAATCCGAGTTCTTCCACAAGCGAATGACACTAACCAGTGCTGAACTATTCCCAACTAACCGGTCGTTTTGCCAATGAGTTTTTTCGCCCAAGTCTTAAGTTGTTTCGCAAACGTGATGGTTGTTTTCGCGTTAAGGTAAGTTACGTGTGGCTAGATTCGGTTTAGTGATTAGACAAAGAAAAGATCAAACGTTATCGATACTACTCAAGACCTTAGCGACCTGACCTGGGTAGCTCGAAACATGGTTAGCCCTAATCAGCGTTAAATACCATAGAAACCGATAGGTTCGATACCTCTTGACCAACGATTAGTGCTAACCAGGCTTCGAGCAACTGGCCCCTGGACGTTGCCGAAAATACTCGTTGGCGAAAACACCACAAATCCTTGTACGTTGTTATGAAAGTCGACCGCTACTCGGATTTCCAATCACTCGACTCTAGAGAAACTTCTAGACTACACAAGAGCTCGCTCTAAAATAATTATGGTAAAATGTTCTCAATCTGCAGGCAGAAAAGAGGAAGGCCTAACCACTACAATAATATTGCCCATAGCGTCTCCCCGTTCACTAGTTTTGTTTGGCCAATACCCTTCCTTCTAATGTCAAACCGAGCTTTACTCACAGTTGCTTTTAAGCCAAACAATCAATAACTTCCTGTGTTCGTTCTTTTTCAGGAAAACAACACCAGGGACTGATGTGCCAGGAGCGTTGGGTTATCACGCTTTCCTTGAAAAAAGACCCCACACTACAAATTAATTCTGTACGGTGCTTAAATACAATGATAGCCACTTGATAAAAAAAATCTCATACTAGCATGTTGGAGTTCTAATGAGATACAACTCGAACTTAAATCTGGTATGATTTTACATGAATGTTTTTTTTTTGGGCGGGGGGGGGGGAGGGGAGGGGGCAGTTTTCTCTTTTCATGCATTAGGATTTGTATCTTTCCACGTAAACTCCTGAATTATGCACTGAGTTTCTTAAAACAGTCAAAGGTATCGCGTGTATTTGGCTACATGGTTAAACTGCAATAATTCTGTAAGAGAATGCTAGGCTTTGTTACTGTCTGTCAGAGGGTATGGGAATTAAAGTCTCACAATGAGCTAGAAACAACTAGCACTCTGAAAAGAAGAGGAGAGGGGTGGAAGGCAAATTGGAGCCCAAAAGATAGACATGGGCTCCTCATCCACCCAACGTGCGTTTTTACAACCATACAGGCCCCTTCTCTGATAACAGTTGGTGATGAAATCACAAAAGCCGCATGATTTGTACTAAAAAAACTAATATTTTGCCACAATCTTCCTGACTTCCTGGCAACGTGTGGCAAAACAACATCTCCAACAAACTAGAATGCGACACCCGTTGCAATAAGTGTATCAAATCCTAACTTACTACATAATGCTAAAAAACCAGAAGCAAATTTCTCGCAAGTATTTGTCTTCCCAATAAGTGAGAAATGTCAGTTAACTATAATACATTTTGCAACACCAGGTTCCACTAGGATAGCCTACAAAGGAAATCATCTCACTTGAATCAGTAACGCCCTACAAAAGATAAACAAAACAAGTTAGCCACGATTAAAATACTGTAAAATTAACAGAGTGCTGTATGAAACAGAACTCTGGCTAGAACCAGACGATTTAGGTGTTCATTAGAATAGTGCACCCCTTGGGATGTGAGGAACCTACATGTAAACTAATCAAGGTATAGTTCTGAGATGGCAGTTTTTAAGGGTAGCAATTTAAATAAACAAAACATTGCACAAGAAAACCAACTGAAAGGAGGTAGGATGCTCAGTGTTGCTGAATTTGGGACAATTAACAATTATTCCATGAGTGTGCATTGGATATGAGATGGTAAATAGCCAACGAGATGGCTAGCGCCGAGTTGGCTATAACCAGTCTCATATCCCACAAGCGCGAATGGAATAAAGTATTTTATTATGTAGAGATACCGGTAGATACATTGTACTGATGAAATACCAGGATTTTCCCTTTTACTAAAAAAAATCATATCTTCACCGTGCGCAGTGAACATCTCATTTTTATCTTTCATGTAAGAATATAGGTGTCGTCATGGTAATGAACACGCTTAGCCAATAAAATGCGAGCTTCCTCTTCATTGTAAGATACTTTTGTGCTTTAATATAATTCTTGTAAAATTTTACATCATCATGATTTGTTTTTCATAACTTTCATATCTTGTTTCATGTTACACAACATGTGTTTTTTTGGGCGGTTGGTGACCACTTTTTCATCATTATTTTTGAAAATGAGTAAAACAAGTCGTTTTAAATCTGGACATTTCATCAATATCTGTATAATAAACAGAACATTACATGGCCGCTTGGGGATACGACTTTTATCTTCAAGTGCTGAAAGTCTCTCTCACGAGTGAGATACATGTACTCTCAGCACAAGATAAAAAAAATAATTCGTATCTCCGTGTGGCCATTTTAATATCCTCTATGTTTTATTACATTCCTTTAACCCAAAAGTTTGGAAGTACGAAATACGAGCGAAAAAGGCAAGAAAATCCGAGTGAAATCGTAAAAACTTGATGAAGACGCGATGTTGTGTAATACCTTGTGGTCAGACAGACGCAGGCTCATCACAGAAACAGTTCTTGCCTTTTTCCGTACTTCTAAACGTCGGAATTGACCCAAACTTTTTTTTAATTATTCAGAGAGAAATTTCGCTTTCCAGCAAAAAAAATTTAGCTTGGCGATGCTTAGTGCAATCAATTGCCATGCGAGGTCAAACTAAGATATGTGAGCTGATAACCGATGTTGAGTGAACCAATCAGAGCACAAGAAATGCTTCAACCAAGGTTGAAAATTTAATAATAAGTAATAACTTACGTGGTGAATAGGACCTGGAGCGAGAACGATAACCATATCCGCTTCCATAGTTGTCACTGCGTCGATCCCTCGAATAGGACTCTTTGTCACGGTTATAATCGTCATGGTGACCTTTGCGGTAGTTTCGATGCCTGTAGAGTATCCAAATAATTCAACTTTAAAGGGGGACTCTGACGAAAAAACAAGATTTTTTAAAAAGTGTCAAATCCTCGAGGAAATGCCGCCAAAATGTTGCATACGCTTTTCAAATAATGAATTTAACTTACTTTCACCAACATTTCAATGTTATTACGTCGAAATACTTGTTTTTCATAGCATCCGCCATTATTGGTATGTCCCCTGCATACTTATTCGAGAAAGCCTGGAGCGAGGACTTATGACGTCACTTACTCAACATATCGCTCGCTGCTACTTGAGTAAACAATGGAAAACATGTCAGAAAGCGAAGCTTCGTCTTTTATCGATCATGATTTATTGATTTCGGAGTTATCATTTAACTTTGAAAAACATTCTGAGTCACTTACCTGTGATTATGAAGATTGAGACTCGTGGCTACTGAGGAAAAAGCAGCTGCATATCGACGAGAAAGAGCTCAAGAGAAAGAACAAGAGAAATGCTTCGAGATATAGATAGTTCGAATCAACTGATATTAGATGGTATGTTGGAGTCGTGATTTTGTCTGTTTACTATTGATCCCTTCATTTGTAAAAATTCAAATTTCTCGGTATTTTTTTCTAGGTGCAAATGTACGTGTTGCTCTTCGGACGCGGTAACAAAGGCAGAGGAATGCCTCTGCTGTAGCGAAATTGATCGGTGCTGGGGGAAGCTGGAAGCAGTTGCAGATGATAAAGAACTACCACCGATCGGCCTGGATTTTAATCTTGTTGTCTAGACGAGTGGGTTTGAGGAATAGCCGCCATAGGATTAAGAAACCGAAAGAACGAGCGATACACACATGTAGGATATTCCCCATGAAGTCCCAAACAAGACGAATAAACTGTCGGTATGAAACTGATCGTAGAAATCTATTCAGGAGCTAGGAAAATTATTGCCATTGTCGTTCTTAATTGCTACGTTGTAAAATACATGAAAATATTTCCCGACAAGGAAAATTGTAAAGTGCAATCCAAATTAAGCGTATTATACAGCGCTCTAATACCGAGACTTCGCAGTTTGCCCTTGCTCATACATTGATGTGTATCGCTCGTTCTTTCGGTTTCTTAATCCTATGGCGACTATTTTTAAAACCTACTCATCTAAACAACAAGATTGAAGCTCAGGCAGATCAGTGGTACTGTAGTTCTCCGTCATCTGCATTTGCTTCAGTTCCAGCTACTCCACTCACCGATCAATTTCGCTAGTAACAGCAGAAGCTTTTCTTACCCTTTCACTGGCCTTTGTTACCGCGTCCGAAGAAAAACACGTACATTTGCACCTAGAAAAAAAAAGTAACGAGAAATTTGAATTTTTACAAATGAAGGGATCAATAGTAAACAGACAAAATCATGACTCCAACATACCATCTAATATCAGTTAATTCAAACGATCTCTAGCATTCCTCCTCTTCTTCCGCTTAAGCTCTTTCCTGTCGATATGCGGCTGCTTTTTCGTCAGTAGCCACAAGTCTAAGTCTTCATAATCACAGGTAAGTGACTCAGAATATTTTTTCGAAGTCAAACGATAATTCCGAAGTCGATAAATCATGATCGATAAAAGACGAAGCTTCGCTTTCTGACATGTTTTCCATTGTTTACTCAAGTAGCAGCGAGCGATATGTTGAGTAAGTGACGTCATAAGTCCTCGCTCCAGGCTTTCTCGAGTAAGTATGCAGGCGACATGCCAATAATGGCGGATGCTATGAAAAACAAGTATTTCGACGTAATAACATTGAAATGTTGGTGAAAGTAAGTTAAATTCATTATTTGAAAAGCGTATGCAACATTTTGGCAGCGTTTCTTCGAGGATTTGAGACTTTTTAAAAAATCGTGTTTTTTCGTCAGAGTCCCCCTTTAAAAAAACTAATAAAAAGTTAATACAACACAATGACTTATCACCACTTCACTTGCAATGTACAAGATCTCAACTTATTTCAACAACACAAAATAAACTAAGAAGTTGTTACAAGCTCCTCCCTGGCAGTGAGTGGCTTACTACGAAAAACCATTGATCTGTAGAATGGGCCTGAATTACTGCGTCATTTCCTCACCCACTTAAGCTCGCAAAATAGTTCAAATTCTTGAGCGGTGTTGTATTCGACACTACGTTTCAGGCCAGGGACCTTTCTTTCACTCGAAGTAACCGCAAGTCCATGGTTGCACTTGCAACCTCTTCACTGGACAAGAACAATTTTATCCATTTCTCCCCGGGACCCATGATTTCGAGTCCATTCCACAGATCAGTGGTTTTCGAAGTGTTACCATTACAAAACCGCTTGTTTTTCTTTTCAAAGAAATTCTATGTCAAAGGGATATTTGCCAGAAATACCCCATGAAATAATAATTATTGAGGAAAGAACCAAAACTGCATGCAGTACCAACGTGATGCAGAAAATTCTGTAAGTGAGCCAACCAACAATTAATGCAACTTCAACTCTGCACAACAACTTGCACCAAATTTCAAAAACACAACAGGGCTAAAAATTAACTCCAGTGCTCGGTGGCCAGCCAGGCCAGTTTCCTTGATTTCTTAGTCAACCAGGTCAAAATTAAGTGGCTCAGGATTTCCACTCCATTTAAAGGAATGTGCATTAATTAACAGATTTCAA
Organism: Montipora capitata; assembly: GCA_949126865.1. NCBI lineage: Eukaryota > Metazoa > Cnidaria > Anthozoa > Scleractinia > Acroporidae > Montipora > Montipora capitata. Next base: position 43,994,775 of record OX421451.1, read on the forward strand.
AAATTAATGTGCAGAGAAATTGAGTACTCATTAATTAACTAGATTAATTGTAATTGTCAACAGAACAAAAAACATTGTATCTTCTTCGTAAACAAGCCACGGTCTTCCTTTTATCCATCCAAATGTTTGAAATGTTTGTGATCTTTTGTTTTTTTCGTAGTTTCTGGTGGATTCCTACCCATCTTCATTATCATTGGAGGAGGCTCACACCCAGAGAGAAATCTCCACATTGTCATTTTTTCCCAGCTGATTTAGTATTCCAAGACTGTTGTGCACATGGAAGCGACAACAACGAAACAGACAGCAAAGTGCTCTGGGTAAGACTGCAATCACGTGCCAACAGAAATATCAAAATGGCATCGCACAAATTGGTTCAGATTTGTTTAGGGTTAAATCCTTTTCCATTTAACCCCTTGGCACCCAAACTGGCCTGAACCAGCCAGACTAACCCTGTCTAATTGCCAGACGATTTTACTCATCAATGGGGAACACCCGCGAGTCAATGGCTTAAAACTAACGCAATATGCTGTGCATTGGGCTGAATTTATATTTTGTATCATAGTTGCCAATCGTGCAAGTCAATCCCAATTTTTAATTGCCCAGCTATATTTTCAGTCACCACTGGCGACCTGGCAACTGCCAAGTTTCAGCTTTGATACAGCCTTAATTTTAAGAGGTACAATCATTGTAGTATTCATGAAGCATTTTTCTATTCAAAATTTACCACAATCAATGATCTTAAAACACACCACTTCACTGTTTCATTTATCATGTTTTAAGCTACCATGTTTTTTTTTGGTATCACAACAGTATCTGAATAAGACCAAGTTATTTTGAATATATTATTTTGTGAGCTGACTCCCAATTTGCATTAATTTTAAACTCAAAAGGTGTGGCTTATAAACAAGCTTCAACTGCATTTGGTTGCAAATTTCATCAACATTTACAACAGTGATCTATTTCAATTCATGACCTGCACCTTCTCTGACACAAAATACACAAAAGCTGCACAAATCAGTCAATGTTAGCCACCTTAAATTCCACCTCAGATTTTAATGCTATAACAACACAATATTATTGACTTGAAACATACTGTGTAGCTTTTCCCATGTAAACACCTGGTGTTGGAGTGTGTGCTCGTTTGGTGATGGAGTAATCAACTCGTATGCGCCGACCATCGATTTCTAGACCATTGGTGCTTGCTTTAGCCTGCAAATGAAATACATTAATTGATGTTACTAAACTATTTTTCCTTTTGTTCTTAGTTTTTTTTGTAATAAGCACACTCTGGGATTAATAAGCAAAAGCCATAGCCATGGACCAGCTGAAGCACACCCTTGCAGACAAATCAGATCTCATGTGGAAAAAACTATGAAAAATTTAAAACCAAAAACGAAAACACAAATACATGTAATAACACTATTACATTCTTAACTCTGGTCCCAATATTTACAGCTACAAGTTACCTCTCTGGCATCCTCTGTAGATTCGTAATAGACAAATCCAAATCCTCTGGAACGACCACTCTTAAAAATAAGACACAGAGACAAGCATTATCATAAGGGATAATGATAATGACCGACGGCCCTGAGCTATCAAGTATAACTGTCAAACTGAGCTGTGTTTCATTTTCCAGGAGATTCAAGTTGTCTTTGTGTAAATATGTAGCTCTAACAGTACACAATATTGTTTTGGTACCATATATCTTTATAGTGCCATGGTAGAGGTCTTAGGTAAATAGCCCCCTGAGAAGACATGTGGATAGTAGAAAAATACTAAACCCAGGAAGATTGAAGAAAATATAAAGGAATCAAGAAACACTGGCTTCGAGGCTGACTTGTCGATCATTTCAAATTCCCTTACAATTTTCTTTTTCACCGCAAGTTTTAGCATGTACATTTGTACTCTGAGCATCTGACAGCTTTCCATGACAAAAGCTCCCTGAAGTTAATCCCTGGTCGACTGGGTTAGTATCTGGATGGGAGACCTCAAAATATGGGACTTGCTATCAGAAACAAATGACAGAAAATCCTAATTTAACGCTCAAAAATGCCAACTAAGCAAGGTAGAGATTTTGTTAGCCTGCCTTATGCAAGATAAATATTAATGCAAAAGTAAAAAAATATTGATACACAGTTTCTAGGAGAGGGAGAAGGGAGTTTTTAGGAAGTGTCAATCAAGAAAATATTTTGCCATCAGCAACATAAAAACAACATACATGTAAGTTTTGCCTGTGAATATAAAAAGTTACCATCAGTGAAGAACATTTTGGGTGATTTTTGCTATGTTAAGTTTTTCTATTGTACTTTTGGCTACACAAGTATTATTGCAAAATCAAAAGTGATATGGAATTCAGCCGCCGCCTGCGATCAAGTTACCTTGCATGTTTACTAACAACTGGTGAAACAAAGGATACATTTGTATCAAAATGATAGCAAGACACCAGGTTTTTGTTGTTGTTAGTTTTTTTTTACTTTCAAGTGTTATAAAGTTTGACAAGAAATGTGCAAATTCAACACAAAGATCACAATTATGCAACTCATGCGGTTGACCATTGTTTCTGCAAAGTCAAAAATTCAGTCTCCTAGACAAGGTGATTAATCACCAGGTAATTCCATCATTTTGGAAATTGAAGGTGCTTTATCATTCGTCAACGTCACAAATTCTTGGCGATTTTGGGGGCTTATTTGTTGAAACTCAAGCATGTTTCCAACCGACCTATTTATTTTCGTCATTTAGGCACGCGCTGCAAGCCTATTTGCAGCAGACTTAAACTCTTACGCTCACACTCTTACAACCCAGTGACATACAGTGTTATGTAGTGCACTTACACCACATAAAACCTGACAAAGAAAATTTAAAAAGCTGACAAGCCTGCATAAATTTACCTTAATCATCCTCATAAAAAACATGTACACTTAACCATGCCAGATGTTTATTTGCTGCTATTGCAACAGTCAAGAAATCAGATGAAAACCATGAAAAGCTTGATATGCCAGCTGCCGGCATTACGTTAACCATCTTCATACAAACAAATGCACTCACTTGACGATCATAGACTATTTGGATTGAGTCAACGCTGCCATACTTCTCGAAGTATTGTCTCAAATCTCTTTCAGTTGTGTACAAACTTAATCCAAAAATGCCTAAACAATTGCTTGATTCAGGGTTATCCTGTAAGGGCAAAACAAAGTTAAATCAATAACAACCACAATAATCAATGATTCCAATAATTCTAAAATTCAAATATTTGTATGTTAAGACGAGGAGACAAATAATTATTAATAATATTTACCCGACTTCCAACATGACGTTTCCTAGAAGAAAGAGGAGATGTGCTACGTGACCTAAAAATGACGAACAAATTAACTTCCATAAGAGGCTAAACAAGGCTCAAAGCAGGGATATAGACTACAGCGCCAAAAAGATGGATGGCAAAGATAAAGACTATGTTACAAGAAATTTTTGGCCATTTATTGTTTCTTGTCATCAAATACAGTTCTGTTTTACTCAAAATTATTGAAGTGAAAGAGCAATCAACTACTAAATCAATTAGGTCTTGTCACATAATCACCTATCCTATATGCTTATAACACAAGAAAAATATTAACTTCTTACTAACCGAGCACGGGAGCCGTACTGGGGAATATTGGCCCGAGGTCGTGGCAGTACGGACCGAGTGCAGCGAGGTCCGTACAAAAACGACCGAGGGCCAATATTCCCCAGTACGGTCCCGCGCAAATGAGGTTAGTAAGCAGTTTATTATAAGGCTTTTTAATTACCTTTTGCTTTGTTTTTGCAAGCCCGTAATAGGCCCATGGGCATTACAGGAGAATAATGCCCTACAATTCAGTCACAATTAGCCAATCAGAGTGCGCGTTATATCGGCTACAAACACAAGCCATATAATAACATTCCATACTGCACCTTTTGTGTCGGGAGTGATAAGGGCTACGGGATCGAGATCTGGATCTTCGCCTCTTTTTAGATCGTGAACGGGATCTACTCCGTGACGGAGAGCGCCGTCTCCTTGAACGGCTTCGGCTTCTTGAACGGGATCTACGCCTTGAGCCTGAGCGTGAGCGTGACCTTGATCTTGAGTATGCTGGGGATACGGTATGGGATCTAGAGGAAGATTTAGAGCGGGACCTTGAGCGAGACCTTGAATGTGATGACCTTGATCCTGCGTTGTTGTAACCATCTCCTTGACCCTCGTCATCTCGTTCACTAATTTCCTATGTTGCCAGTGAAAAAATTATTTCAATAATGATAATCATGATGATGATACTACTGTAGACCGAATGCATAAATGGCAGCCAAAAATGTATTCTTTTGTTTATGTGCTAAATAGACTCACTAGCCTCACTCTCAAGCAACATTTCTTTTGTATTTTGTCCATGCAAACGATGCTAGTGAGTCTAATTAGCACATAAACAAAGGAATATTAATTTTTCTTGGTCACCATTTATGCATTCGGTCTATTACTAGCATTATATTATGCCATTATTTTACCTTGTATATAGTGTTATTTCTTGTTTACAAATATTGATGTCACCTTTCCTTTGATATTGACATTTGCCGACCACAGAACAAAAGTTTCAACAGCCAATTACATGTAGCTTCTGATTGGCATAATAATAACAATTGGTGAGTATCGAGAAACATCCCTATTGCATAGTAGGTTTCCAAGAATCCCAAAGTCATATCCTCTTTAAGAAGATTGTTCCCCTTCTCAACAAACGAGAGCATCTTGCATCAAAGAAGAATTATGTGTATGGTATTTAAGATGTACAGTCAACTCCCGTCTTGCGGACACCTCGCAATTACGGACACCCCGCTATTACGGACAGCAGCTAAATCCAGTAAAGGCGAAAGTTACAGATGTTTGACTGAAATAAACTCCCACTCTCGCTATTACGGACAACAAAATCGTGGTCCCGAGGGTGTCCGCTATAACGGGAGTTGACTGTATACCATAATAAGGGTATGAATGGGCTTTGTTTCCCGTCAGTCTGTGCGTTAAAATGACCTCAATGTCTTAAATCTAGATTCTGTTGACTAGAAAAAATAGAGAAAACACATTTCGAACCTCCATACAACGTCACATTCACAAGTCACTGTAACTTGAAATGGGCATCGAAGAAGAAGATTGACACATAGTGCACCGGGTAGAATCTCTGGCACGATAATTCAGTTGAAAAACTCAAAACCAAAACGTAATGGGTCCACATGGGTATGTAAAGCCGTTTTGAAATGCACACTCTAACGTATCCAATCACAAAGTAAGATTGAAAACTTCAATTAATTTCCGAAAATGGTCTTCGCTGCAAAACATTAGTACGGCGTGGTTTATGGCCATGGCGCGTGTGTTTGGCGTCGACTTTCAATTTGTTTTACGCAAAAACTAATACCCAAAAGAAGCAAGTATCCGTCCTTACCTTTTCTTCAGAAGGTTCTCTATCCTCAGGATCACTCATTTTGATAGCAAGAAAGCAAGAATCGAAACAAATGGCAGAATATAATCTCAGCAAAGGACCAAGACTTTCAAAAAGCGTGGAAGCAGCTGGCGGCGGACAAACGGAAGCTATACCAGCATTCAATGGGAAACAGTTTGCCGAAAAAAACCGAGTGTGAGACGAACGGTTTCCGAAAACGGACGACCTAATGCAAAGACTCTAAACAATTGAAACAATAGGGCCGTTTATACGAGAGAATATAAGCCGCGGCTTACTCTGGCCGTGGCTTACATAATACGCAAAAGGAACTATTTATACGAGTGTAAACTCCCAGGCCAGGATAAGCCGCGGCTTGAGAAAGCCGCGAACGTAGATTTTGTACCATTTTATTTTCTCTCGTATAAACGGCCCTAATGACTTAGACTTAAAACAGTAGAAGCTGCTTACAAAACCAAACAATAGCAAGTTACACTACTGAATGCAGAGGGTGCTTTACGTGTTTTGTGTTAGGAACCGACATAACCAAAATTTGCAGATGTCCCACTTTGTTATTGGAGGCGAGCATGGACGCATACAGGAGATTCACGGGCTCCTGACACACACTGTACTGTATTGAAAACAAAGCTACGGAGGCAAAGTCATTGTTCGTGGCCGAAACCGAACCACAGGTCATCAGCAATTAATGGGATCCAGAAGAAAGGATTGGCACCGCGGTCTCGCCAAACACGACACTAACCAAAGTGCCTGCGCGCAGGCTAGGCCTTTCTCCGTACAAAGGGCATGTTAAAGGTGTACCAGTTGATGCGTGTCAAAGGTATGCAAAACCGAACAAAAGCTGTCTTTGCCATTGTAATGAAGGAGAAGTTAGGTGTTAACACTGGTGACCGAAATGAAGAGTTGTACTCAGGGATACTAGGAAAAAATGCGGGTGCTCCTTTGTGGGAGGTAGAGATAGACTGGAACTCAGCCCACATACGAGAGGACCGGTTGATGTGTCATTCTGTTTCCCTCCCTTGAACAACCACTTTGGCGGTAGACGTTTAAGTTTTTTAGATGTGAACTGCTTCAAGAAGATAAATGCTTTTACTCTTCTTTATTATTGCCTTCTCGACCAAAATAATGGCATGGAACGAGGTTTTTTTATGTACCTGTGAATCTGAACTCTTTTCAAGTAATCACATCGTGGTTTTTTTTCTGTGCTTTAATCGTGGTAACTCCGTTTTTATCGCTAAACAACAAACTCTGGTAGCTTTATATCGGGGAACCCTGAAGGTTTGACGCGGTCTGTGATTGCGGATGGAGAACACTGAAGCTAGCCCTGATAAAAAGAGGTCGGGAGCTACGGGTCATGGGGACCAGTGAAAAACCTGGAATAGGCACAGAATTACTCTCCATATCCTGTTGCCGTGACTAAAAAGATACTTGTTATGAAGATTTGAATTAGGACTATAATTAAAACATTTTTATACCAGGAATCATTTCAGTTATCTTAGTAATTTTCTTTTAGCCATTACTATTATAGAAGTTCTTCTACAGTGGTTATTATTCTATGTTAGATTTTTTAAATGTAAATAGTTTGTAAGCTTTATAGAAAGATTTGTAAGATTTCTATTAGAGGTGTAAGTTTAGTTATTAAGTTATATACTATTGTGATGCGCTTTTCAATATTGTATAGAAAAGGCGCAATATTATTATTATTATTATTATTATTATTATTATTATTATTATTATTATTTATTATCATTATTAAGTTGCATATACGATACTTTATGAATAGAAGCAGAAAAGCTTCATTTTTTTATTGTCGATTAAAATTGTGTGATTTTCTCCCTAGCACCTTTCAATTTTCTTTTTCAACTGAGTGGTATCGACGAGATTACACCAACGGTAACCTTAATTCGATTTTATGTGTTATTTTTGAGATCACCATCACCCAAACGTCATTATATAACACCTTTTCCGCAGCGCGCGCGCGAGAAACTATCGACTTTCGAAACAAAATACAGATTGTGACGAAGTTTAGTCTCGTGGTGAACGTCGTTTGCCCTCCTCAAGGCGGCTGACGATAAAAATGAAAATCATTGTTTTTTGGACACTTGTTGCCCTTTTAATGCAGATCAAGGCCGAAAAGGGCATCTGTCCAATGAACTGCTTCTGCAGCACTGACAACATAGCGGTAAAATGCCGTGGACTCGACAAGTTTCCTGTCTTCGATTTCGCTGCTGATGTTCGTTCATTGTAAGTGTACATCTGTTCTCAATTCACTTACCTTTTAGATTGCAAAACTCGTTGCCTTTGAATCGCGACATTAGAATTTGGTGGGGAGAACTTGGCGTTCCGCGGCGGAAATTCTTAACTTCGTTTCTTTGCCTCTCCTGTATCGCTCCAAAGTGAGAATTCTCGCGCTTTTCGGTTAAACGTACGATTACGTATTTATTTTTAACTTAAAAATTCAAACTTTTCAAATACTGCTTTGTATTTGTGTCTGACTCTTAGGGACTTCTTTCACTGCCGCATATCGGATATAAAGAAGGAAGCACTTCACGCATACAAGAATTTAGAAAATTTGTAAGTATCAGCGTTATTAACTTAGCGCAAGAGAACGATTCATCTAACGTTTTCACGAAGGCCGACTCCGGCGAAGTACAAAAAAGCGGTGGTACATAAGATTTTACGTACAACCTTATAAAGAAAATTTGTAATTCTTGTGTCTTAAAAGTCATACCATAGCTCACTCGAACTTTCCCGATCTTTCACTTAAAGCGGCCCAAATGCATTCGTATATGTAATCTCCTAGGATTCAAATGGCACATTTTTCAGCATGCAATGTAGAATGTAGTGTCCCTCACCATTATTCCAAAAAAACCTTTTTTTAAATATATTAAGTAAAAGCGGGAAATTGGGTGTGTCTGTGTGTGGGTGGGAGGGGGGGGGGTCTAGTAATCATTAACTGATATGTTTCTCAAAATTATCAGGACCATCTGATAGAAACTAACAGTGCTCTTTTTATGCTTTTTATAATTTCCTCTTTTAGTTGCCGTTTCATCAGTTAAGCTGATTTAACTAACTAGAAGTATAAGTCGTGAATAAATATAATATTTCAACTTCACAGAGATTTGAGATACAATGAACTCAAAAGCGTTTCTCCAGGATTATTCAGTGGAATGACATCTTTGAAAGAACTGTAAGTATCTAATGTATGGCAAAAACCAATAAAAGACACTTTGTTCGATAAGTCGCTAGTCGCTGACGGACCACCAAAACGGAAAGCCAGACCGTGGCAAAGTGCGCATGACAGTGATTCCGCAGCCCTAGAAGATCGGATTTGAGCATGCGTCAGTTGAGCTTAATTTTGTTTCACCTGATCGAGTACTGCAAAAAGGCGTCACGCGTGCGCAAAAAACTTATGCGCATCCTCTCTCCTCAAATAGATTGCTGCGAAGGAACCGTAACACCTTTGTGAGATTGAGATGGCTTGGTGCTATTCCATTATTAAAACGTGAAGAAGAAGATAAATAGTTTTTATCTAAACAAAAAATCAGAGATTTGAATCATTTATTTTAAATGAATGATGTCACTTGTTTTGGGCGAAGGATAAGTGAGAGGGAATAGAGGTGTGGGAGGCGTCGAAAACTACTTTTGTGTTGTGCTAAAGGTGTCTCTGTAAAACAACACAGTGCAACATTTGATCACAAGACCCAGCATGTGATCCAAAACAGACACTTCTAACAAATATATTTCCATTGGGGGTTTTCTTTTTAGATACATCGCTAACAATCCATGGTCATGCGACAAATCAACATTGGTCGTGATGCAAACCGAATTGGCGGAGCTCGTAGATTCAAATAAAAATCTTGAAGACTTCGACGGAGGGAAAGTACAGTGTTTTGACCCTCCGAGCATGAAAGGAAGGAGGCCTCTTCACCTAATTAATGGTAAGTTTCCTTTTTTATTTTTTAGCGCGTTTTAATTGAGCTTAGCAATTAAAGCAAAAACTAAAGCAATTCTTACCGCTTGTATCCACGTGTGTTTTACGTATTTTTAATTTGTGACCCATAGTTCTTTGCTTGTGAAGTTTGATCAGAGTTAGATCAAACTTGTTTTAACCGTTTGGCCACTCACTTCAACATCAGCATGTTTGGGCACCAAACAATGTTTGACGTTGTTTAAAGGCCAAACAATTCACGTTTGTCCAAGCCCTTAGAGGCATTTTTGAAGCTTATACATCCAAACGGAAATCGCGGGAAAACGTAAGCAAGTCACAATGGTTTTACTTCTGGTTCCAAATGGCTGAGAATTTGGCGACAGATTCAATTTTAAGCCAATTATAACAAGCGTAGCAATGCAGAAGTCAAGGACGACATTACTTTTAACACTCCATTGAAAACAGTTCGCTGTTTTCAAAAGATAGTGTGTATTTAATGCAGAAAATTCTCATTTTCAAATCTAAAAAAATTCGTCTTACATTCGCAAGTTGACAGAGGACCCTTTTTCATTTCAGCAAAGTCAAGACTTTGCCGTGTGCGGTCAAAAGACCCGAATGCTGACGACCGCCATGCTGCGAAACTAACTGCCGGAGCAATCACAATGTCCATATTTGTCCTCGTGTTAGTAACAGTTATCATTGCAAGTATCTGGGCCTGTAGACAAAGAGGGTCTTCTTTCGGGTAAGATACCTTGCCTATCTCTAATCTTGAAATCTTAGTCCAATCCCGTCACGACTGACTGCTCCTGGGTTCCGGAGGGTGATTTGACCGGTATTCAAGCCAGCTTCATCTTATTAAAGCCCACCTTCACCCAAAAGTCATTGCGGTCGTTTGTTTTTGTTTTTCCAAATGACGACTTGTCTAAATACGTGATGTGATTGGCTAAAGGCACTCAGGTGAATCACGCGGGAAACAACATGTCAGATATTTGGGTAATTTCGTGTTACACGAAATTCAGTCACGGTGCGCAATGACTCTTGGGCGAATGTGGGCCTTTAAGGTTGTACTCTGTGTAACGGTAGACGATTTTACTCGTCAATGGCGGCCAGCGACGGGGTAAAAGGGTTAATGGGCTGCAAACAAGCACTTCATTTTACGACTAGTCTGTTTCAGTAGACCGAGGACTTAAGAAAGGCTGGGAGCTTGGAGTCACGTTGATAAGATATGGAGCGTTTTCACTCACGCGATCAGCGGCCATACTGGCTTATTGAAACAACAGAAATTATTTGTGAGGAGCAGGCTTAGCTCAGTCCTCGTCTCATTCCATCGACGTCTGTTTCGACTTTCCTCTGATCCGTG
>OX421451.1:44010515-44028015 GCA_949126865.1 Montipora capitata
GAACACCCTAAGGGAGACCAAAATCCAAAATTTACACCCCTAAGCGAGACAATGAGCATCCCTACATCTGTTAACCAGCTTTTACAAGTCTGTATAGCATAGTTCATGTAAAGCTATTGCATTTTTTTATTTCTTTCAGGATGGATATTAAAGGATTATTATCATCATTATCATTATCATTATCATTATCATTATCATAATTATTATCAACACTGCTATTTCTGTATCCTCATTTGCAATCCTGGTTCCTAAGTTCTCCATAACTAAATTAAACTTTAAACTTTATTGAATTTGTTGCATGTACAAAATAACATCAGCAACTGGAGAAGAAAACAGGACGATGTCCCAATTGATATTCAACCCCAAATATTCAAACTTAAAGCTGTTGACAAACCTTTTCAGTAGTCACAGCTTGAGAGTTTTGAAGCATGTTATTCATGGTCTCCAATGTTTCCTCAGCCTGTTTGTCACCAAGCCTCAGCATATATGCCTTGATTAGTTCAATAACTTGTTTTACTTCCTCACAATAAATTGATGGCTGTCCTCGAATACTCTGATCACCATGAAGAACCCTCAGCCTTGAGCAAGCAAGGTCAAGGGGTGTTTTCCCACTGAAGTCCGCTGCATCAGCACTGGCACCAGCCTGTAGAAGCAGTGTCACGATTCTCAGTTGATTTGTGCATGCAGCGAGATGAAGCGGTGTATTTCCATTTAAATCTTTGGCATTTGGGTTGGCTCCATTTTCGAGAAGAATTTGCAGTGTCCGTTCATTTCCTTGCGCCGCAGCAAAATGAAGTGCAGTTCTTCTCTTTGAATCAGGGGCACAAACGCTGACTCCATGATTAATAAGCTTAAATAGAGTATCAACTTTAGACTGCTGTACCGCCTCTCTCAGTTTCTTTTCAGCTATTTTTTCATGTCCTAATGGTGAAAACTTAGCTGAAGTCTGGCTTCGCAGTTTTATCCGGGATGGAAGAACTTTCCGTGCAAATTGCCCACCATATTCTTGGGTGGAATAACTGTGAGCTACTGATGACAGAACATTGTTTATAGGTAAATTTGATGAGAAATTTGCAGAGGTCCAATTGACTTTGAAGGAAGCTGTGTTTTCGTGGTCATCCTCCTCAGCCATTGGCTTTTTTCACCAGACCTAACAAATGCAAATTTAAGAGATAAGATTTAATGTCACATGAGCTAATGCAAACAATGATGACACACTAAGATATAATCTTATTTAAAGTTTTGGTGTGTAGTATCACCAAGTAGTTTTACGAGTTGTGTTGTATTTTGACAAGCCCGCTAAGACGAGTCAAAATACAAACAACGAGTACCAGTACTCAGTGATACTACATACCAAAACAGGGATTGCCTTAACGCAGAAATCGCGCACTTTTACGGAAATAAAATTTTAAAAAAATGCATCATCAAAATTTTAATGCGTACCAGGACGCAAGGCACTGACTTAAATAACTCACATATTGGTTTGCGTGTGAGCATCTTCCTATGTAACACGTGCAATAAAAAGTATTATTTATTATTTATTTCTCTGATCGTGAGCTGGCGGTATCCTGAGAATCCTGCAATCTGATTGGTTCCGCGAGCAGGCAGTATTTTCCTATCTCCTGACCACGGTCATGGTAACCAACTACGCTAAGTGCACAGTGGAGATAACAGTTTCTCCTACCTTCTACAAATAGAATTTAGAAATAAAAAAAATGTTATTCACCGGCCTTGGTCGGTCCGTATTGGGAAAACTGTGCCCTCTGTCTCGAGTATGTGTACTCGAGACCTCGGGCACAGTTTTTCCCAATACGGACCTCCCGGCCGGTGAATAAATTAACATATATGTACAATTTCGTGGAATATTTGTACTCGTTTCGTGCATTTTCTGTTCAATAACTAATACTAACTACTTAATAACCGAGAGTGAGGTCATTACGGGAAAATCTCAAACTGAGGCCTTGCTGTATTGACCGAAAGATAGCGAGGTCAATACGGTAGGCCGAGGTTTGAGATTTTCCCGTAACGACCGAATGGTCGAGGTTATTAAGTTGTTTATTATATGGCACCAGCAACAAAAATAAAGCCAACAAGCCAAAGCTGGCGCAGCGGAAGTGATCATTACACCCGGTGATGCCCGCGCTTCACTGTTCATTCATCGTTTCAAATCGCAAAAATCAAGTGAACTGATGCGTCTTTCGATCTAAAATAATCTTTATTTTCGTCACAATTTATTATAGCCGTGAAAAGGTCACGTAGAAGGTTAGGGCCACGTCACAACAAGGAAAATTTTGTCAACATCTCTGAGAATCAAAGACCAAAGTAAATTCGTAAAGAAAAATGTCAACGGCCTCGTGGAAAATGAAAAACTTTGCCAGTAAATGGTCCAGGTCATCAGCCGGTACGTTCAAAATTTCTTTATCGCCCTTGCTTATTGATGACAAATAGCGATGAAATGTTTTCATGTCGCTGACTGTTTTCTTTGTTGTGTTTTCACTTTTTTGCTCCTTTACAAAAGTTTCAATCTCTTCTCGGTTGTTTCCTTCGTTTTCTCTGTCGCCATTGAACTCGTTCATTATTTGTTTCTGTCAAATCACTGTTGTCCAGAAAGTCGTACTCGTCCGGGTGATAAAATTCACTCCCAGAGTGTTCCTCCTCGTCACACATTGTCAGCCGCTACAATTTTCAGACAAAAATTAGATGGTTTTTTAATTACCTTTTGCTTTACAGGAGAATAATGCCCTACAATTCAGTCACAATTAGCCAATCAGAGCACGTGTTATATGGGCCACAAACACAAGCCATAAAATAAATACCACTTATTAACTGATAGTTAGGTCATTATGGGGAAATCTCAGACTGTATGCTAGTTTTTCTTTCAGTTATTGAAAATATAGTTGTACTTTGTTCATATTTTTTGTTGTTTTTGCCCACACGCTCGTAGCTTTTAGTCTCAAAGTCCTCAAAAGAGCCGTCAAGCCGAGAAAATTTTTCATAATGCCTGGTCATTACAAGAAAATCTTGCCCGCTCAGAAGCCAATCAGAGCGTGTCTACTATTGTAGCCATATAATAAAGTTGGATAATAGCGAATGCTATTTATAGATAGCGGGTGTAAATACCTTGTAGGGGACTTAGTGTCCTATTGTATTCAACACCCACCTTAGGGTATTAAAATCGGCCTAAACCAGCCAGACCTACAGTATTTTACTGTCTAATGCCAGACGATTTTACTCATCAATGGGGAACCCCTGGGAGTCAACGGCTTAATCACTCACTGAAAAACGATGTCCCCATTAAGTTGACCCTTTGACGTCCAAACCGGCCTAAACTGGCCAGACTTAGTATTTTACTCTGTCTAACGTCAGACGATTTTACTCGTCAATGGGGAACCCCTTGGAGTCAATGGGTTAAATAAAAGAAAAATAAATAAATTTAAAAACTAATGTTTCAGAGAGACGCTGCACCAGGATCCTATGAATGAAGCTACCATAACTTAAAAGCAAATCTGATCCTACACACTTACTGGAAACTAACCCAAGGTACATGTAAATGTCAGGGAAGGTCATGCTAGCAGATTAGAATCTCCAAGTGCCTCTGCCCACTACTCACTCAGATCGAGAGATAGAGTAAGAACTAAGGCAACTGCCACAAATAGGTTTGGTGACTTTGTCACAAACAAATACGCTACTGACTTGACGTAATGTGTTTATTAGTGTGGTTTGTATTATTTATGTATATTTATCGTATTCAGCATTTATAAGTATCCATTTATTTGTAAAGTTATATCTGACCAGACCTGTAATTCAGATTAAGTCTGCTAGAGGTTTCAATAAACAAAACTACTACTACTACAATGTAAAGCACAGATTGTAGCACAGCACTTAAGTATGGTGTCCCCGGTCCATGAGAAAAAGGGGTTATCTTGAATATCTTACCTGAATCAAAATGCCACGAACTGAAATTTTCCCTGAAGATAGAGTTTTCGTTTCTTGCGATAATATTAAATTGGCAAGTTCCAAACTGAAATATTTTTCTTCAATTCGAAAAAAGGTGAACGGAATCAGGAGCCCTTGGTCCGCGAATTTGGTCCTTGGTCGGTAATTGTGAAGAAGAGCTCCCCAAAAAACCTGTCGGCCGACTGTCGGTCAACTGTCGGCCAACAGTCGGCCGACTGTTGCCCAACTGTCGGCCGACTGTTGGCCGACTGTTGGCCGACAGTTGGGCAACAGTCGGCCGACTGTCGGCCAACAGTCGGCCGACTGTTGTCCAATTGTCGGCCGACAGTTTGTGTTATGTTTGAGGCCAAAGTGTTGGCCGACTGTCGGCCAACAGTCGGCCGACAGTCGGTGACCTGTTGGCAACTTGTCGGTAACGTGTCGGTAACCTGTCGGCGGGACAAACTAAAATGATCGTAAGCATTTACTTGTCTATTGCTTCTAAACTACGCGAAAAGAGCTAAAGGCAGTTCATAACGATACCTTGAGCAGCACTTATACTACTAATATGGCTTTTGTCCACTGTTTTAGCGTTGGCTAGCGATACTTGCCCACATTGTAAACATCATTCATACATACATGACATAACATAAGAGGCCGCGTTGCATTGTAGGGCGATTTGAAGGAAAGTGTTTGTCTCCTCTACTAACTACGTATTGATACGTAGCTTATGGTTTTCAGAGTTTTTAGCAGAGTTTTCGATTAAATTATCTTCCAATGCGATTCTTAGATTGTCTGGTGTGTTGTAAATTACGCAAGTGATATATCCCATATGCATCTGATAACAACTGATAACAGTTGATCGGTAAGTTGGTGAAGTCTGTCGAGTCATACATCACCATTACGGAATGTCACGTTAACTGCTTGTTTTTACCACAATTTTTCTTTTTTCTTAACCGATCGGTAACCTGTTGGTTAGCTGTCGGTAGACTGTCGGTAAGCTGTTGGCCGACTGTTGGCCGACAGTTGACCGACAGTCGGCCGACAGGTTTTTTGGGGAGCTCTTCTTCACTATTACCCCTTGGTCTGTGAATCATGTAAGCAGCCCAAGAAAAATACCTGTAGGTAACCCGTTCGTAAACATGTATAAAGAAGATTTTAAAAATATTCAGTTAAAGCAAAGACATTTTTTCATTTATCGAAGGTTTTCTTTACCTGCTTTGCGAGATTTAAGTTCTCTGGGGTCATAAGTAGTATAAGTCGCGGACCAAGGACCCCTATGCGAAAATTGTTGATATTTTTCAAGAGTCGATAAAACAAAAGTTTAAAACTCTGCAGCAAATTCGTTTCCAACCGCAGAAATAAGTTTATCTATAAATCTGTTCTGCAAAATGACATGTGTTCCCGTTGCGTTTTATCTTTACACAAGCCAAGTAAACATGACGATGTAAGTTACGGAGCCGCAAAAGTAGAGGCCACATACTGCATACTTGGTCAATGGTGTCCAGAATTCAATGAGCTTAATGATACGTGCCAGCGTGCTTACCTCGTTTATATGGCAATTTTCAGTTGGTTTCTTAATTTAGATGAAAACTCTTCAGTTTCCATGTAGAGTTTGTTTTCAATTTCACAAGCTGACTGACGTACTCTCATATAGATGTGTTGTACGGGTCACCAAGTGTCTCACTCGGTAAAGCGTTCACGTTAGACCCATAAGACGTCCCATACATAACAACTTTTGAGACATACCGTGTACCTTACAAAGTGTCCCTTAACACCAACCTTCTACTAATCTACCCTAAGTTACCCTCGTTCTACTACAGCAACCGTGATCTACATTTACTTGACATCGTTCTACCAAGTTAACCCTCATCTACCCTAAGTTAACCACGTTTACCCTATCAACCCTAAGGTGGTTGGCTTTGTATCTGACCTTCGTCTACCCCAAGTTAACCTCGTTCTACCACTCTAGCCCTCATCTACTCTAAGTTAACCACGTTTACCCTCATCTACCTTAAGTTACCCTCGTTCTGCCACAGCAACCGTTATCTTCTCTTACCTAGCCTTGTTCTACCACGTTAACCCTCATCTACCCAAAGTTAACGTCGTTCTACCACGTTTACCAACATTTATCCTAATGTAACCACCGTTACGCTTATCTTAAACTGTTGGAGCTATCGCACATTTAAACTAACCCTGTGTTAATATTGTAATAACGGAAGATTTGCAGTACTGATTATTTGTTATTTGTCTTTATTTCTCAAGTTCCGAAGCTCACATGTGGTCTCTAGATCATAACACATACACATACACACACACTGCTCATCATTAACATAAGTGCATTTCATTACATCCCTCTTTCTCTGAAAGGAGCATTTATCTGCATTAACTATATTATTATGAATTTCTTAACTCGACGTTAAAGTGACAGTTATTCAGGTAGACAGTTCTTCAATAGTTTGCGAAACCGTATCTAGATGGTGGCCTTTTGCAAGACTTTCACCGTTTGGCCACCCAACCCAGGTCAACGCAAGTTGGTTGACCAATCAGACTAAAAAAAAAATGGTTTTTTTGCGACTTGCGTGTACTTGCGAGGGAACTTGCGAGTTCGTTTGGCCACCCAACGCAAGTCTCCATGCAAGTTCAACTTGTGGCTACTTGCGACTACTTGCGAGTCCGTTTGACCAGGGCTTTAATCACGTCAATTTCCTTTATCATACTTTATTGTGAAATTCTACCTCCTCTTCCGCGTTAATTTTCTTTATTCGAAAGTCGTTTTACATTAAAAGTGGAGCTCCCGTTTCTGACCCCAGAAAGCAATATAGTGTAGAGTTACCAGTGGTCCTCCAGGGTTATCTTGAATATCTTACTTGAATCAAAACGCCACGAACTGAAATTTTCCCTGAAGATAGCTTTTTCGTTTCTTGCGACAATAGTAAATTAGCAAGTTCCGAACTGAAATATAGGTAAACGTAATCGCAAGCCCTTCGTCAGCGAATTTGGTCCTTGGTCCGCGAATCATGTAAGCACCCCCACCCCCCCCCCCCCCCAAAAAAAAAAAAAAAAAAAAAAAAAAACAAAATCAAAAGAAAGAAGAAAAACTGGGAACACGAACACGAAAATTTATTTATTCTTTATTGTCCTTGATATATCTCAGATACAGTCGTATTGGATGTCGTTGCAGGTATAGAATCTGGTTTTATTTTCAGTTGACCCTCTCCCAACTCAAACTGAACTCAAACTCCATTTCAGACCCTATAGGTATTCTAGACATACAAAAGAAGGTAAACCGTTCGTAAACATGTATAAGGAAGATTTTAAAAATATTCAGTTAAAGCAAAGATTTTTTCCATTCATCGAAGGTTTTCTTTATCTGCTTTGCGAGATTTAAGTTCTCTGGGGTCATAAGTAGTATAAGTCGTGGACGAAGGACCCTGTGCGAATATTGTTGATATTTTTCAAGAGTCGGTAAAACAAAACTTTAAAACTCTGCAGCAAATTCGTTCCCAACCGCAGAAATAGGTTTATGTGTAAATCTATTCTGCAAAAAGGCAAGTGTTCCCGTTCCGCTCTATCTTTACACAAGCCAAGTAAACATGACCATGTAAGTTACGGAGCCGCAAAAGTACTGAAGAGACTTTCTGGAAAGACAAATTGATACACCTGTTAACAAACTTGAATTCCGCACAATCTTCGGGTCGCCAAATGCAACGCTGCCACACAATTTCCCGCCAAGGAAAAGTGCCCGAACACTCCTGTCCCCAGAGGCTCTCCTGCCTCCCCACCTCCACCCGGAGGTGGAGGGCGGACGGAGGGACGCTGGATAGATTTCCCAAAAAAATCGTACCCATGGTGCTCCGCTTGCGCGCTTGGATCGTTGTGTGCCGGCTTACACCACGAACTATTTATTTCAATGTTGTTGTGTCTCGTTTGCGACAAAAGTTTTTGCTGTGATATGTTCTTTTTCAAACCTAGGAACACTTCGAAAGGTTACTCTTTATGGTTTCTTTATTTTCTAAGTATAAATGCACTGGTTGTGGTGCATGCTTTGAAGGAATGTAACAATGTGCCTGGAGATGTATGTAAATGCAGGACGGACGAAGGAGTAATTGATTTGTGGAAGTTGGCAGGGACTGGAAGCGATGTACCAAGGTATGGGGTGGGCACGCTGGATAACAAATCGGATTGTACGCATCCAGGATTTTCAGTTATTAATCTTTCCATAGAGCACATGAGCCATATTCAGAGGCTAGAGTGTAAAATACCAGGCAACTTATTTGCATAAATAAGAATAGCATTTATTGCCCTATTCCTCGTTCTACAAAGGTCAAGGATGCCACTACAAGAACACATCAGTGGCCATTTATTCTAGAATCGCTGCTATTCAAATTCCTAATGTCATAAGTCCCCTTCAGGATTTGGAAGAACCTTATGGTGAGCTATGGTTACCCCAAATTATTTTATTCAGAGACCCCATTAATCGTTTGACTTCTTTAGCTGTCTGATACTCATAAACCTGAGAGATGTGTTTGAGGTTTTTCCATGGAAATGGCAACTTGTAGACTGAAATGTCTTGCTGTATAGATGGAATGCATAAATAACAGCCCAAAAAAAATTCTTTTGTATTTTGTCCGCGCTCATGAGGTTAGTGTGTCTAATTAGCACAAAGACAGAAGAACATTTTTTTGGCCATCATTTATGCATTCAGTGTATGATTGTCCAGGATAGATAATGCACTGGACCCAGTTTTGAACTTTCTCAAGTTTGTGAGGTTGACAGTAGGGTAGGGTGAACAGTCATACCATGCATCAGTATTACAGAAAGGAGTATATTTGTGCATTACAGTAATAGGCCACTTCGGAAAATACCATAATACTCTTTGTTTGTCCCCCCAAATTTTGCATAAGCATTGTTTCCAGTTTCTCTTGGGACTTACAACGGTCCCCAGAGAAAACAAAAACAATGCTTATGCAAAATTTGGGGGGACAAACAAAAAGTATTATGGTATTTTCCGAAGTGGCCTATTGACAAGAAGGACAATGACATGAATATCCCTATAGCATATAGGGGCTTTGATACCTCAGAGACTATAATTTGAGATAATATATTTGTTTCATCTAAGACTTATATCACTCTGGGCCTGGTTGTTCAAAAGCAAATTAATGCTAATCCCAGATTAAAAATTAACCAAGGAGTTAAACATTTCTCCATTCCCAAATGCTGTTCAACATTGATATTCGGCAAAACTTAACACTAGAAGAAGTCGATCTTGAAAAACAAAAGTTAGCAAAAGAAACTTTCACCAAAAAGTTGAAAATATGAAACAAAAGTTGACACTAATCCTGGATTAAGTTAATCAGCTTTCGAACAACCAAGCCCTGGATAATTGGCCAACGCATGTTAATCAGTCCTTAACCAGTTGACAACTCAAACGTCCCAGGACGCCCACAGTTGACTCTAATTAAATTGTCTGGGCCCGGTTGTTCAAAAGCTGATTAACCCTAATCCCGGATTAAAAATTAACCAAGCAGTTTATTTTTCTACTCCCAAATGCTGTTCAACGCTGATATTCGGCAAAACTTTACATTAGAAGAATTTAATCCTGAAAAACAAATATAAGCAAAAGCAACTTTCACTAAAAAGTTGAAAACAAGAAACAGAAGTTTCGCTAATCCTGGATTAAGTTAATCGGCTTTCGAACAAACGGGCCCTGGTGTTTTACAGAGTAAAATCTATTAAGTCTTACTCCCAGGGGTCATTGGGTTAAGAGAAAAAAAGGAATTAAATAATAGCTCTCTTTTAACCCATTGACTCCCAGGGGTTCCCATTAAGGAGTAAAATCGTCTGGCGTTAGACAGAGTAAAATACTAAGTCTGGCTGGTTTAGGAGAGTTTGGACGTCAAAGTGAGTGATTAACCCATTGACTCCCAGGGGTTCCCCATTGACGAGTAAAATCATGTGGCGTTAGACAAAGGAAAATACTAAATCTGGCCGGTTTAGGACAGTTTGGACGTCAAAGTGAGTGATTGAACGGGGAGATAGTTTTTCAGTGAGTGATTAACCCATTGACTCCCAGGGGTTCCCCATTGACGAGTAAAATTGTCTGTCGTTAGACAAAGGAAAATACTAAGTCTGGCCGGTTAAGGCCAGTTTGGATGTCAAAGGGTTAATTAGTGAAGTGGGGAAATTACATCTACATGTATGGTAGGTTCATCCCAGCTAGCATAGCACAAATGTATCAGTAAGCATTTTTAATCATTGTTTTTTTAATATAGTAATTACAGACATTTTTTGATTGTCATAATCCAGTAATGTGGCATGAAGTGCAAAGTAAAAGTTTTAAAACTGTTATGCTAAAGTATGAACACCTTTTTTGCCATTTTCGACTTTTGTTTTCAGATTTAAGGGCATTACTTTTAAAGTGGATAATGAGACAGACACTGCTGAAATGAGGTGGAATCCATGTAACAGTTGGTCAGTCAAGCCAGCCTCTTTGCAAAATAATTTCTGTATTGACATAGCCGTGAGTTGAATGTTTGCTTGTCAGATAGAATAATTTGACTTAAGGGGAGTGCGCAAAATGTGTCTCAGGCTTTGCAGTCAAGTTTAATTTTACTGACTGGAGACCAGAATAATTGAAATGTTGCCAGCAACGTGATTGGAGAGGCTGTTCCATATCCTCTCAGTTGAGTAGTTCATTGAGACACATGTCCAGTTAGTTTGTTTGGAATGCAAAGTGCATGGTAATGGGCATGAATGTTGCTGGAGTGGGTTACATGTCATCTGGCAAATTACAAAGGTCAGATGGTCATTGCTTTTTATGCATTTTGTATAATACCTAGTCTCTCGATAGATTTTCAGATGGCAAAATAGCAATAACAGGCGGCTGATGACTCAGTCAGAGGGGCTGAGTATGAGGCTCAAAGAGCCAAGCGTCTAGGGGGGTCAGGGGCGGGTTTCCCTGGAAAATTTTGAAATTTTAGGTTTCCGAAGGTGCAATTCCCTGCATTTTGGGGTTGAATTTCTAGTTGAAACGATGAAATATCCATAGATTGATTTTTCTCATTTTGACATGATTACGTTATTATTTTGGACACATAATACATAATTTCGTTCAACAAGAAGAACTGCTTTTGAATGAAAAGTGTCATATGTGCAACATGTGTTTGCCAAGATGACAAATCAACACTTCGCTAAGCCAGCGATGCACTAGGCGATTTTGTTCGCCAATTGCTGGGATCGAAATCAATTTCATTTGCAGTATTGCATTGGCATGACTTCGCCATTTTATCTCTGCTAGATTTACCACTTGCGCCATAAATTTTAAAGCAAAATTGTTACAAACTGTGTACTCTCGTGCAAGCTGCCAGGATTATGCCCTGTTACAGTGTATTGAGATCTATATAGCAAGACAGTGTCTCAAAGTTAGACCAATAGGTACAGCTGTACTAGGAGCTAAAGAGATGCCACGTGGCGAGCTTGTCAGCCATGAATGGGGCTAACAAATATAAGGGCCAATCTAGGAAAAGCTAAGATATATCACTAGATTACACAGCAAGATAGAAGCTAAAATACAGACATGAATAGCGTTTGTACTAACTGCTAGAATAAGGGAACATTCATTCATGAATTCAGCATTCAATATTGTTCTATTAATTATCTTACTGGATTGTGTGACGAACGAAAGCAGTCTTGCCCTCTAGGGGTGTTCTGTTCCATTAACTGCGTTTTACCAGCCGGTAAAAGCATTATTAAATATTTTATTACTCATCCCTGAGGCCACTCTTGGTCCAAACTTTGATTTAATGTGGCTGAATGTAATTTAGGCGAAGTTAAACTTGAGCCAATGCAGTCATCGGCAGTCCGCGGGAAGCCATGCGCGGGGGGTCCGCTTTTACAGGGTTTGTTGCAGGGGCATTTGTATTGCATTCCAGCTACGTTCTCGTTCACCTTTGTCTGCAATAGCTGAGTGCCTTTTTGCTCCCACTCCTCCCTCCCCTTAGTGGTAAGTATGTGAGTTAGGTAAGTATTTCCACTGATTTATCAGTGTGACGGTGCCGGGTGGTTGCCGCTCTCAGGGTTGCCATGGATACCTGCAAGCTTGGCTGGCTTCACGCACGGCTCCACCTAAACCAAGACACCTTCCCCAAGCTCATCGATTGGTGATGAGTTTACCGGTAATTCACATTTGGACACCAGAGCCACAAGTGGTAAATCTAGCAGAGATAAAATGGAGAAGTCATGCCAATGCAATACGTAGTGCAAATGAAATTGATTTTGATAGAGAAATAGAGGAATTGAAAAGTCGACTCACAAATGAATAATTGATTTCGAAGATGATTTTTACAAGGCTAAACATTTCTTGAAAGAAAAAACAGAGAAGCAACTTGACCTTTTAGGAAACAAGGATTGATCTGGGCCAAAACAATCAACAAAATGGGAACATCAGATGGTAAGTCAAAAGAAATGGGCTTACAGCAACGGCAAACTCTTCGCAGGAAACAGCAAGAAAGTAGTTCCAAAATGGGAACTGCTTCAAATCTTGTCCCAAGTACACAGTTGATTTTCTCACAAAGGACACAAGTATGAAAAAGTATCTTCAAGAAATCAGTCAGAAAGTTGTTAACACACTCGTCAAAATGTGTTTATTCCATGCCTAGAAAATGCCCACCAATTAACAATGGCAGCTCCTACATTCCTCTCTTTGATAGAGATCAACTGAATGGTAAAAGGTCCCCATTGTACCCACACAGTCCTTTCTTTTAGGAAAAATATCTGATATTGAAAACCATTCTGCTCAAGTACTGAGCAAGTTTGCTTACAGTCTCAGTCACAAATGTTGTAACACTGACGGAAATTTCTCCCTCCTTCCCTTTCAATGTTGATGTTTACAGGCTCCAGTGCAAGAACTAACCGGGAAACGCAACATTAGAACGGCAAACGCAACATTGAAGGGAGGGAGGAGGAGGGCTGCGTTATCAATACCTTCAATGCGAGTTATGTGCTGTTCAAGAGAGGTGTTACAAGTAGCTATTTATGACCAAGGTTGTCTGAGTGTTGAATGACGCAGTTCAGATAAGAAAATGCGCCATTACTAATGTGTTCTGTAACGGTCGTTTTGTGGGACTTCCGCTATGAAAAGAAGTTCAAGCACATTTCTTTACTTATAAAATTGCTATAAAGAGTTGATTTGTTGTTAAGAAGGCATAATATGTTTTAAGAATTACGAGAGAAAAGCTGCACTAGCGTAATTGCCTTTAAACACTGTATCGATAATGTGACATGGGCAAGAGCTTTTTACTTAAGCTGGGTTAAATGACTTTCCGTTCGTAAAGTTGCTGATCTTTGTGGTATTTCAACAGCAAGTGTTGTAAGAATTTCCAAAGCAAATAGAAGCACTCCCTCGCGTTTACGAAGTTCCTCGAAAAGAGGCCGTAAGTTCAAGCTAAGTGAAAGACAAAGAAGGCACCTGGTTCGCTGTCCGAGGGCCCTAGAAAAAGAGACGGGACTTTCACCTGTAAAAGATTAATGGAGGAGGCCAGAATTGAAGAAAGTTACACGTTACCTAAATCCAGCGGGGTACCTTTATTTGCAGACAAGGAAGAAAGGACTTATGACCGAAGATGATCATACAAAAAGAGTGGCTTTTGCTAAAATCATGCAAAGAAACTTCAGCGCGGATAATTGGAAAAAAGAAATTGCATTCTACTTGGATGGAACATCCATCGCATATAAGAGAAATCCTTTTGATCAAGCTATCGCACCTCAAGGACGAGTATGGAGAAAAAATAGCGAGGGCCTTACTCAAGGATGCATTGCAAAGGGTCGAAAGGAGGGAACTGGGGGGAAAGTCTTAAGGCTTATAGTCGCTATCTATGACATTAGGGAGTGATTTGCTGTGAGCCTTATGAACACATGACAGGTCGCTACTTCGCCACATTCGTTGATGAACACTTTGATCGATTGTTTGAGTTGGCTGGAAAAGGTGTCAGTTGCCTCTGGATGCAGGATGGAGATCCTTGTCAAAATTCTGCGTTAGCAAAAAAACCCCCGTGATCAAACTGCCACCACGAAGTGCAGACTTACATGTTATCGAAAACGTTTTTGCTATCGTTGATAGGCACCTTTGGAAACAAGCAAGGGATCGCAAAATAAGACGTGAAACATTTGAAGAGTTAAAGCTCGTGTGGTAGTAACTGTAAATAGGTTAATAGACTCTATACCAAAAAGAATGATCAGTGTCATCAGAAAGAGGGGTGGCCATATCAAGTATTAGTTAATGCTCATTTTAAAGCTCTATAGCGGACAACTGTAATGCTTTTTTTGTGTGTGCGTGTGTAAGTACACTGTTACACCGGTGGGAAATGTAAAAAAAGGTTGTTGCTTTTGTCATTTCCCGCGTTAAATAACGTTGCAACTACTTATTTCAACGCTTTTTGCTCAACAATCAATTGTCTCTTTGTTTTACTTTCTATAATGTATTTAAAGCATAGCTCTTCAAAAGAAAGTTGATATTTTTTTCTTGGATAAAGGACTGGAATCCATTGACGTGTAGAAATTGCTTCTGTAAACAATCAACATCACCATTGTGATCACGGTACACCATGATCGTTTCTTGCAAAAGTACTTTAAATCGGTCTTCTCTGCCTGTTTTTGTACTAGAAAATAAGCACTAGAACACACCTTAACTATAGCGAGATTTTCAAGCAATTAGCAGTTTTTTGTCCTCAAAATTTCTACGGTACACCATGGTGATCCGTTGTCGGTAAATTAATTACAGTCTACTAAAATTATTTAGCAATGAACGGATCACCATGGTGTACAGTTGAAAATAAGCCTAGGGAAGGTGCTGTTGTGATATCTATTATTTCTGGTTACACGTAGTAACTACTACAATAGTTTAGTTCGATTAAACGTCCAAGTTTTTACCAAACACAACTGTTACGCTAAAATGAAGGGAAACGATGGTGATCCGTGCTCGGTACACACTCACGTCACTGTAACCATAATTTAATTGACAAGGAGCAGAGTTTAGGCCTGGGGATAGACAAGTTCAGCAAAACAGCGTGGAGAAGGTGGAACTTGCAGTTGTTCTGCTTTGCTAATCCGGCTGTGGGCTGAATGCAAACACTCGCCAACGAACACGCATCATTTCAGTCTCTCTCTCATCCAGCACACCAGCGCAGACAAAGGAAATTTCCTGTTTGGTGGTACAGAAGATGGGCGTATCCCCTTTCAAGGAAAAATCACATCTGTAATGGGTCTTGGGTGCTGGCAGGTGAACCTCATGGCCTTCCGATAGCAATAGCAAATCATGCCATGGGATGATTTTGGCGGACCATCTGAAATCATTTAGAAATAAAACTTTCTGCCTCTTCTGCTCCTACCCATGCGAAGGTTGTACTTGCCGGGTTGCAAAATGTGTTGTAAATGCTTGTAGGAGGATTTAAAAGAAACGTTCCACAATTAGATGGGCCTTTTAAATACAAGTTGCCGTATTTTCCTCTTCCCTTGTCAAGAACATTTCTGATAGCCTCTGAAAATTCGTCCCCGGCTATGTTATTTCGCTCCAAAACATTTCGCGCCATTTGCAACCAATGACGGTCACAACCTACGACGCATTCCTTTCCGAGCTGACTGTACAAAATCTCCGCTCTACAACTTGACTTCGAACCTTTTCAAACATTCCTCTACAGCTACCGATCTACCTTTTTAATAGCAGTTTTCTTTTCTGATAGACGCATCATCTCTCAAAATATCACTGACTAATGTTGACTTTATTTAATTACTTCTGCCAACACAGATAACAACAGTATTAACACACAAAAACCAGTCTTTAACCAAATAATTCTGTTCATCTTTTAAGTTTCCTCCAAGACCATTGATGCTATAGCCCAAAGTGTATTTGGCGACAAGTATTTACCGTCTTAACATATCTTACAACCCTTCAATAATAATTTTACAATACACTTTCCTCGGTTGTCACATCACGTCGTACACATGAAAACACTTAACAGTGACAAATACAGTCTTGATCACAAATGTTGTAACACTGACGGAAATTTCTCCCTCCTTCCCTTTCAATGTTGATGTTTTTAGGCTCCAGTGCAAGAACTAACCGGGAAACGCAACATTAGAACGGCAAACGCAACATTGAAGGGAGGGAGGAGGAGGGCTGCGTTATCAATACCTTGGATGCGAGTTACGTGCTGTTCAAGAGAGGTGTTACAACTATTTATGACCGAGGTTGTAGCAGTCTTATGTCTTCTATCTGTGCAGTGCTTAGTCAGTTACTTTCGATTATTCCAAAGAAATTTCCTTTACATCAGATTGTAAACAGGCCATTTTGCAAAATGAGCCATTACCTTTCAAGAAAAATTGAAATTTATTAATATCATAACAGTACAAATAATAAAATCATAAATTTTACCATTGTAACGTTGTAATGTTACAGTTACTGTAACAATTAGTTTCTTTCCAGTAATTGTATACTAGCTGCTCTTCTTAATAATATTGAAAATCAGAGAGACAGATACATGTATTTGTGAATCTTGTATTAAACAAGTTATCATGTCAAAGGAATCATTAAAGAATAATTTATCACTTTTTTCATTACAAAAAGTAGTCCTACTATGTGAAAGACAGAAAATGGTTTAGCTCAGAGAAAGGGCTAATGCTCAAAACGTCAGAGCCCTTTCAAATTTCTTTACAGAAGTCAATTTACCATATCAACTCACTTGATAAAGCTGTTTCTTTATTTCACTTTCCCACTGACACAGCACCACAGCTTCTGTACAATCTAACCCCTTTATCCAACAAGTAAAATAATGCTTTACTTCCAGTAACCATGAACCAATAGTCTTAACCCAATGACCAAGACAATGGTTGTTTTAGACTACACACTTCAAAGATGTGATTATTCCAATCACTGTACAATGCATGGGCACCAATCCCTTACCTGGATTGCAGTGTCTGACACTTGCAGACTGCATGTAGACTGCAGACTAAATCCTAACTCTCAGTTATTGAAAGCTAACCATGTTAAGGACGGTGCCTACTATTGTTATTGCGCCATGTGTTCTGCGCATCTCGAGATAGTCAGATTTCCTATGGGTGGTGCTTTTTAATACAAGGATATTGTTGCATGGTTCAAAACTATGCAGAGAAGGCAGATCTTAGCAAGTGCTGATGGTATCCAAGAAGAAAATTGGGGGTAACCTCTCATTTTTTCGAGATAATTAAGCTTCACTTTGGAAAAGAACGCCATACATTGTTTGTATTTTAAAGCTTTTTACAAATATTGTTGATTAATTATCTTAGAAAAATGTGTGGTTACCCCCAATTTTCTTTTTGGATTTCAATAACACTTGTTAAGATCTTCTTTTCCGGCATATTCAGTGAACCACGCAAAAATACCTTTGAATTAGTGGGCACCATCCTTAAAGTAGGTGCTTAGACTTAAATACTGTTTATCGGTGCTAATCAAATGGGTAAGGTAAAGTCTCTGTTACAAGCCTAGAAAGGCCCATCTCCGGTTTCTATAGTATGAAGCGACTAGGAGTAT
>OX421451.1:44035515-44090515 GCA_949126865.1 Montipora capitata
TGCAAAAGCTGGTGAATTTTCACATGGGAATTCAATATTTTTGTGGGGTACGATTACACTGCATAAATCTATGTTGTATTTCAGAAGAAAATAAATTAATATTTTTCACTCATTTTCTTTGACTGGGTTTCTTATCATTAAAAATGAGTGTCTTTGCAGGTGAGATGTACATGTATCCTCAAAGGATCTGTCTGCTCAGTTTGGTTTCCTTCTTTGTGTTCCTGTATCTTGTGGAATTTTCCTTAGATTGTGATGTTTCCATGAAAAGAGAATGTATGGATGGTTTGCAACCAATCTCAAGAGACAAAGATAACAATGCTGCAATGTACAAAAATTATTGCTGGTCGATGAACAAAAGGAGCTAATGAGAGATCTTTTTTTTCATCCACCAACATGGCAATGATGATGTTGTGTGAAAACCACCAATATCGTATATAGACACAGAGCTGTTTAAGCAAGTTTCGATTGAGTGTTGTAAAACCAAAACCAAAGTAATAACTGTGGCCAATCAAAAAGGACTGAGACAATCCATCCACTTCTGATTGGTTGAAAAAATGGTGCGAGAACTTTCAACCAATCACTGAGTGAAGTAATCATAAACCAAAGTAATTATCTAATTACTTTCGACACTCAATTGAAAACCGCTCTAATAAGACTCTTTGTACCAATTAGGATCCTGAAAGTGTAACCACAAAAACAACACATTTTCATGCAATTGAACAGAAGGTGTGTTTTCTCAGCACTGGATTGGACACTGCAAGCAACAAAAAACTTTGAATAAATATCGGGATCGCTTATAACAAAAACATGCAAAATGGATCTTGAAAAAAGACAAAGTCCTAAAAAAACAAAAAGGAAATTGTAAAGAGGAGTTAACAATAATCTTCTTAGATCTTACATAACGTAATCTACATCTTTTGTCTATGAACTGCCCAAATGTTTTGTTTTAAAAAGACTCATGTGAACCCGTCGTGAACATCTCCTGCATCAGGGGTATTCCTTTTACTATTCTCACTCACGGAAAAGTCTCGACGTGCCTTTCATCACCACGTGAACCACATGTTTTCGGTTTGTCTTAATTCTATTGGCCTTTAAAGTCCCTAGAGGCCGTCATAGGGCCTTTTATACACCCCGCTTGGCACATTTCGCCCTCTTTTCGCAAGTTCACTCTTAGTTTCAGTTCGTCCTGTTTTTCCCCTCCCCGTCAGCGACAATGGAAAATCTTAAACCCTCAGCTTTCTCTGCGCCTTAAACAAATTTTTTTCGCCCATAACTTATCCCCATTAAGGCACAGAGTAGCTATTATGTGAGTGTGAATTATTCACTATTTTTTTGGCGTGTTTAATGTACAGTGACTGATTTAGGTACTTATCGAAATTATTGAATGGGATCATAGACAAAATATTGATCATGAGAGCTATCGGAAATTAGATAAGTGCCTCAAAACATTCTGGTCATTAAAAATTTGAGAAGGGAAATATTTCAGAAAACCTTGACCGAATCCTGGGACATTTAGCTCCTTTCATTAAACCCATTCCCACAAGGTTGCGTGACGAGCCAAAAGCGAAAGTTTCGTGACAGTTGTTGCGGGAATAACCAGCACGTGATGTTAGAATTTTCATCCAATCAGTTGTCGCAGGTGCAACGGTGATCTTGCAAGTTGCGAACACGTGGAAATCTCATTTCTTCCGAAGCAATAAAGGAGGAACTTCGGCTTGAAACTGGATCAAAGATGGCATTTTCTCTTGATCTAAAACGCGTTTTGATCAGTGATAGCGTTGATAGATGTTGCCAGACTATTTTGGAGGCGAATGGCATCCACGTCGACTTGAAAACTAAGCTAACAAAGGAAGAGCTTTTAGCAGAAATCCCAGTGAGTTGGATCGAGCCTTGTGATTTTGTGACTGCAATGTGACATTGCTTTATTCTCTCCTGTATACCTCTGTTACTCTAGAATTATGACGGAATGATCGTCAGATCAGCGACAAAAGTCACTGCAGATGTAATCAAAGCCGGTAAAAACCTTAAAATTATCGGCCGTGCTGGCACAGGCGTGGACAACATTGATATTTCGGCAGCTTCCCTGCAAGGGATTATTGTGATGAAGTAAGTTTCTTTCCTTAATTTTTTGTGCGTTCGATTTTTTATCAATGGTCATCAAGCTTTGTTACAGTTTATATATTATTATATAAATTGCTTAATTACTTAGTTACGGTACTGGATTGTACAAAATCCACAACATTTGAACATTTGCTTAAATTTACTGCGGGCACTTAAAGTTAAACATTCTTAAACATCCAAGTACGAAACGGGAAATTGTGAGGGATCCAGCGCCTTCAAAATCCTCTCTCCATGTATTCAAAGTGGTATTACAGAGAAATTGTAAAAATACTGGTGTCGATATCCATTTGTCACGACATAAAAACTTGTCAAGCGGAACATTTAATCGTGACAGCCGCTTATCTTGATGAGTCAAAACACACAAAACGCGGAATGAAGTCAGCTTAACGCTGCGGAATAGTTTATGCTTGAGGTCTTATTTTTTTTCTGTATTAGTTTAGGTAGAATGTGCAATAGTCTAGGTAGTATTTTGGTCAGGCTTATTTGGTTCCTTGTGAGATTCTTCAAGACAACCCCAGCTGCACCAAGCCTGTGAATAGGCAAGCAAAGTAAGCTGTTTATGCCCAGCCCAGGAGTGGCTCATCAATAGACCTTTTCACGGTTTCTGACACCATCTTGGTTAGGTGGCAAACATGGCTTAAATTCCAGTGAATGTTCCACCTATTCCACCCTTTCCCCCTCAGCTCCCTCCCTTGGCAACTGCAGAGGATTTCCATGCCTTGTCAGTCTGGGTAGGAAGGGGGGGGGGGGGGGGGGTGGGCATGAGGTGGATGGGGCATTAGGAAATTTAAATTGACCCCCTGACACTTCTTTACTGGTTTGACTCTGGTTTGTTCACAGTACACCTGGAGGCAATACTATCAGTGCTGCTGAACAAACTTGTGTGCTCATTAGCACTTTAGCAAGGTAAGGATCTGTTATGACACTTCTCTCACCTTAAACGTATAACTTAACAGGTGATTTGAATGGCTTTTTTCCTCCCAAAAGTATGCACACTCTAGCCCTTTCCTTAATTAAAGCTAGCCCTAATCCAGAATTTAAAAAAAAGGTGTCATGTTAACAGATGAATGTCATTGCAGATGTTTGTGTGTTCTGGTATAGAAATATCTTGGACACCTCTTCTCCTGCAAGCACTTCTTACCAATTGGCCAACTTCTTTTTCCTGTGAAACAGTAGGCATCCATAAGCATGGCTATTCCAGGTTTATTTTATATGCTTGAAATAATTTCCTTCCAGAACATAAAGCGCACAAAAGTCATGAGTACTTCTGATAGA
This sequence comes from Montipora capitata, assembly GCA_949126865.1. Classification (NCBI taxonomy): domain Eukaryota; kingdom Metazoa; phylum Cnidaria; class Anthozoa; order Scleractinia; family Acroporidae; genus Montipora; species Montipora capitata. The sequence continues at coordinate 44,038,912 of OX421451.1, forward strand.
TACTTAACTGATTAGAGTGTAATGTGAATGCTAGTTTTCTACCCCATATAAACCATTTGAGCATTAGTGTTAGTCCTACTGATGGAAATAGGCCCACATAGTTTTTCAGTGAGTGATTAATTAAATTACTGTCATTAGTTATGCAGCGAACCAGTAAATAGTATACAGTAAACATCTTCATAAATTACTGTGGTTTGAGGGCTGACTTCAATGGGTCTCACATAATGTTTTGTTGTGGTTCAAATTTTTTCTTGGTTCAAATTTTTTCACACCAGTTCAATTTCAATTTTTCTTTGTCTAATATTCATTATCATAATCTGAAGCAAAGGAAATCAAAATGGAACTGGTTTAAGAAATTTTGAACCAGGGAAATATTTAAACCACACTGGAGGGTCAGCCAGGGGTAGCTTTTGGACTTCAAAAAGAAAAATGCTTAACTGTGTTTTTATTTTGTTCTCAGAGATGACAATTACTTTGCCCTCCAACAGGGGTATTTATTGATACAATCTGGGGAAAGTGTTGATCAATATTACTTGTCATTTATTTCACAGGCACATCCCTCAGGCTGCTGCTTCCATGAAAGAAGGAAAATGGGATAGGAAAAAGGTTTAGTGCTGTTTAGAAGAATTAACTTTACATTATGATTCTCTGAATAGTGAATAGGCCTTATTTTTTGTGTCACTGAACTCCTCTTTTCCATAAATGCCCACTTTCATGACAAGTTCGTAACAGTTGATTGCATTGGATACATTTAATTTTTTCATTTTTCATTTGTCCATAAAAATTGGCAATGAAACAAAGAAAAAGGTTTGAAGTATCAGATCTTTTTTCCCTCTGTGAATTTTGCACCGTTGATTATACTTCTCTATTTTTTAAGAATTGTTGTACTGTTCTTCCTTGTTTCTTGTTTCAGTATATGGGGAGTGAACTACTTGGTAAGACACTGGCAATTGTTGGACTAGGAAGAATTGGCAGAGAAGTAGCTCATCGTATGCAGTCTTATGGAATGACAGTGAGAATGATAGTTCTATCAATTACCGTAAAATTCCGAAAATACGCCCCTCTGTGTATAAACCCCTCCAGATATATATGGCCCCACAAAGCGGCAATGCAAAAAACCCTCCGTTAAATCGCCCCTCCAAATATAAACCCTCCGGGAGCTTGTACTTGGAAAATTGCCCTCAAATACAAAGTAAAACAAAGCAAAAACGGTAAATTTTTACTTCCAACCTTTTACCTGTATAACTAAATTCTGCCTGCTATAAATAATTATTATTTTACTGTTATGATGAAAATGTTAAATTCTGCTTTTTAAAGACTTTTTGTGTTTGGAACTTGAATTTCCCAGGACAGAGAAAAAAATACGGAAACAGACTGTTTCTTTGGTAATGGTCCGTATTGTTAAATCCCAACCAAAAACCAGCCAATGAAAGTGCTCCATTTAGCCTGAAAATTGCTTGCCATGTAATAATAATGGACATTTCTAAACAACGAAACACCGAAATACCGAAACAGCGAAATGAAACACTAAAATGTCATGTATGACCACACCATACATTGAATGCTACCCGTCAAAGGTTGGATAATTTGAGATTAAACATCGTTTTAGGGCTAATTACACCTAAAAAGTTATTGCTTCTAATCTCATTCTTAATTTGAATCCTAATCTTAATCTCAATGAATTAAAAGCAATAATGTTTTAGGTCTAATTACGCCTAAAACAATATTTAATTTCAAATCCATCCTTTGTTGGTTAGTATTCAATGTATGGTGGGGTCATGCATGATGTTTTGGTGCTTCGTTTCACTGTTTCGCTGTTTTGATTTGCTGTTTTGTGGTTTAGTAATGCCCATGGTAGAGCATCCTTAGCAGTTAAATCAGAAGTTTTAAGGTGCAACTCCTGGTAGAAAGACCACGGTTTTTTGTGCTTTTCTATGACATAGCAGAACACCTCCTCATTTAAAGGTTTTTGTTGTGTTTTTGTAAAAAAGACTATTGGTTATGATCCACTTGTCCCTGCCGATGAAGCTGCTAAATTTAATATCGAGTGGATGGAGTTGGATCAGTTGTGGCCAAAAGCAGACTACATTACTGTTCACACACCACTTATTCCACAGACAAGAGGTTAGTGTTGTTTGGTGGTGTACTACATTATGGGAAAGAAGGGATATTGCAGTGGCAGTAGATCTCTCCTCCCACCAATGTGCCTCAGGTTCCCATATCCTAAAGGTGATGCTTGTCACTTTAGTAGCTCTTGTTTGACTTATTGGTCACGCATGAACAAACTACAGTGTATAGATAGATAATGAACTTTGGATATGCTTGGTTATCAGTCTGTCTTTGTTTTGGCTGTGACAATGTTGATACTCTAAGTGGGCTGAATTTGTGTTTGTGCTTGACCATGCTCTGAGGGTTTTTCACCAATTACCCTATAGTTTAGCCACCTCAACAAAACCAGGGCGTAATTAATTCATGATAGAACTAGCTTGTTATCTCCATTCCATTAATAAAGTAAAGAGGGTTTTTATTAATTGCTATTACAATGTGTTTAGGTTCCTCTAATCATTAGGTAAAGCTGATTAAATCTCTATTCCTTGTTAAATTCAATTTGCTGAATTTTGACCATTATGTATAGTAAGCTTTTTTCTGTTTGTTTGTAGGTCTTCTGGGAGACAAGACCTTCCCACTCTGTAAAAAGGGTGTTTATGTAGTGAATTGTGCCCGTGGTGGTATTATTGACGAGGCTTCGTTGTTGAATGCTCTGGAGTCTGGCCAGTGTGCAGGAGCTGGTCTTGATGTGTTTGAAACTGAGCCTCCAACAGGTGGTTAAGAATTTATCTAAATAAAAAGCTCTTACAGATTGCCTTGAAAATTTTTGAATTTTAAAGTACATGGATTGAGTTCTTGAGAAGTTGTTGAAATGGGAGGTAATAGTCTCAAAAGACCTGGAGATTTAAATAAGACTTGGCAATTGAGGTGACATGTCCACTTTATAGGGTGAACAAAACTCTGGACAAGTCACAGGAGAAAGTCAAGGGCTCAGGGAAATACTGTCCAAAGGAGCTATTATTAAATCATTTTACCAGATTTTGGCCATGCAGAAAACAATAAATGAATGGTGCTTAAGTTATGAAATAAATCTTAAGTATTCTGTGCACCTTTTTTTCTGCTACAGGAGTGTCAGCTCAATTAGTTCAACACCCAAATATAATAGCTTGTCCTCATCTTGGTGCCAGTACTGTTGAGGCACAGACCAGAGTTGCAAAGGAAATTGCTGAACAATTTGTTGATGCTGTTAAGGGAAAGTCCCTCTTTGGTGTGGTAAGTAATAGCTGATTGGCTGAGACAAATTAGTAATTGCCCTTGGCAAAATTACTTTCATGATTTGTTTTAGTAAATGTTTTTTTGGCAAGGCTGGTGATATTGCTTTGGTGTTGTTGTAAAAAAAATTCATTCAGCTGATTCATGTGTTTTACAGTTCATTGATGCTTAACTATGAACAGTTAAAGGGGCAGTGTCACGCTACTTCAGTCAAACTTCAAAACACTAAATATGTCTTTGCATCAATCCACACCAAAAAATAATGGTGTACTTTTGTTGCCAAGAGCCATTGAAGTGCATTGAAGTTAATTTTATTCTTTGTTATTTGCATCCATGGATGGATCGATATGGATTGAAACTTGAAAAAACTGGCCAGTTTTTTCAAGTTTTGGAGATGTGTCTGCGGAAAGTAGCCAAAAATGAAATACAAGTAGCTCTTTGTGCAATAAATATAATTTATTATATGACTAGCTCCGTGAGCGGGCAAGATGAACCAAATCGCGCGCTCTGATTGGCTACCCGAGCGGGCAAGATGGAGCGATACTGCCCGCTCGGGATTTCTCGCTTGGTCCCGCAAGATCAAAGATCATTTTTTGGTGTTTTAAGTCATATAATAAATCCTTTATTGACCAAGATTGTTCGGTCAAGATGACTGGATATTGGCCTCGTTCTTTTTTTGCGTGTTTATGGACCTCGACTTCGTCTCGGTCCATAAACATGCAAAAAAAGAACTTGGCCAATATCCAGTCATCTTGACCTCACGCTTGGTCAATAACCCATACTTATTTCCTGGTCAGTGGGTTGTCAGGAATGTTGTACGTGTGAGCTTAAGTACTAATTTAGATTTTTACCCAGTTTTGACCTAAAACAGCAAATATAGTGTGACAGTCCCCCTTTAAATGACTTCCTACAAAATTGTGCAACAGTGTGTGTTTTTTGACCCTCCTAATAAAATAAAATTTATGGACTCTGACAACTTCTGCAATTTCTGCAAATATGTGTTATTAATCCTTACTTTTACTCAGCCCCATGCGGTTACCTTGTACTAATTCCATTTTCTTTGATGTACAAGCATCATCAAGCTGTGTTTTTGCCTAATATGTAGGTTAATGCCACATTCTTAACTGAAGCCCTCAAGCCTGAAGCTCAACCCTGGTTGACTTTGGGTGATAAACTTGGCAAGGTTGCAGCATGTATCCTGCAAGGCAAGGTCACCAAGGTTACCGTGATAACACATGGAAATGATCTTAAGTCGGCAGGGCGTTATGTCACTGCTGCAGTATCAGCTGGAATTATGGGGGGAACTGATGTCAATTTGGTGAATTCTGCTGTCATCTCAAAAGAAAAAGGCTGTGAGGTAATTAATTAATCACAGTAACTTTGTATTTCAGAATTTCCAGTTGTATTGGAATCAGACTAAAATTCCCCATAACTTGAGAAATGCACAGAATTTGTATGGTACACCTAACTCATGAATAATTTGCCAGTCTCCAGTAGAAATCATGTTAAAGAAATGCCGTAGCAAACTCGATTGTTTGATCTATGAAATGCTGTGGATTAGGAACAAAGGACCGAAACTGAACACGCAAACGGATTCCATTCGCGCAAAACTTTTTACCTGAATGCTTTCATGCCAATTTATTTTCTCACTTTCTAAATCTATAAATATGCCTTTCTGTTATTTCTAATTTATTCATTTGACAATGATGACATGAAGTCGTCGAAACGTCATGTTATTTTACTATTGTTAATTTTCTTGCTTAAATTATTGTGTCCACCGTTTTAAAAAACTGTAACATTCTGCAAGGGATGAAGTTTGTTGGTCTTAAATGATGTAACAAGTAACCACTGATATTGCACGGCTTAGTGTTAATGCTTTATTTAGATGTCCTAATGATCTGGATTATGTACGTGTCATTGCATATATAGGATTAAAATGAAACTGTAAATTAAATTAAATGAATAGTAAGAAACAGGAAGAGTTAAAACCTGACCATATGAAGGAAATGAAACAGAAGACGGGCTGTGGAGAGGGAGGGGTTGGGGGCTACCACACCCCTCCCCCCCTCCACTTTTTTCCAACTTTGTCGTTTTCTCATAAGCCTCTCCTTCCTCCCCTCACACTTCCATGATCTGTACCAAAAGCTAGCTCCCACTTTCAAACGTACTCCATGGCCTCTGGATGAGTAGCGTTGTTTTGCTTTCACATTTTGCATCGTGTATGACTTTCACATTTGTCGCTTTCGTTCCAGTATGTGAAAGTTTTGTGAATATAGGCAGATTTTAAGTTACATCCTTCGCTTTTTTTTTGCAGACAATTCCGACCTTCGTATTTCATCATTTGGTGCATTTACACCTCCTCAGTTGAATTTGATGATGAAATTGTTGTTACTCAAAACTTATAGAATGATTAGAAAAAGTATCGTGATGAGTTAAGGTCAGATTTTAAGTTATGATTTCGTTTCTTTCTGCATACAATGTAGACATCTGAGGGATCTTTCGATTCCCATGATCTGGTGCAAGGGGAGTTTTGTAGTGTCTTGCTTTCTCACTTTACATCATGCACGAATTTCAGACCCGTGGCTTATCAGCTAGAGTTTTGTATTTTCTTTCTCCACTTGATCACAGTCTGGAAAGGGGGTGGTCCAGGTTAAATTTCCACAAATTGACATTGCTTTTATTCCCTCAACAAAGTGAAATAAGCTCCACTGACTTCAACACATTGTTGCTGTGGTTATCAATGATAAATGTTGTCCCTTTCAATGAAATGTACCACAGCATTATTATAAGTATTGTTATCTTTTAAATACACTAGTTTTAATGCTAATAAGGCTTTCTATAGCCTCGCTACGACGAGCAAATTTCAAAAGAATATTTTTTTCAAAATGAGGGTAATTGGTCTAATCAACATAAATACAAAAGAATGAACACTGTGAAGGTCGTCCAAAATTCTAAATGAGCGGCTGTTACCATGCTCCTGCTCAAACTCATTGCATTAATAACACTTTGTAATCATCTTCCAATGCAGTTTGCTTGTGTTTTTGTACTTGAAAGTGGCGTGACATTTTCTTATAATTTACATGAAGGTATTTTAACTGCCTTATGAAAATACCACTCTGTCTTCCTATTGTTTTCACCTACTGTCGTACATGTATATTCAGGGATAAAATGCCTTAGGCCAAAAAAATCAAACTGAAAGAAAATTCCTTGTTGTTTTTGTCTAATTTGAGTACAAGCTAGTTGAAAAAGAAAACAGGATGATGTTCTCAGTATGAGAAAATGACACCATCACCACCACTACTGCCGTTGTCATTATCATGTGAATAGAAGAACAATAGCAGCTTCTCGATTAGTTCCCTGAACTATCTAGGTGTCCCGAACTTTCACACATTAATAATAATCGTAATAATAATGATTGTTGTATTTTAGCTATAGATCTTTGATTAACTTGTTTTTAGATCTTGAAATTGTCTTAATATGAATTCTCTTTAATATTTCTGAAATTGACTTGACTTGACTTGACTTGCAAAACACAAGGAAAAGGCTACAAGCAGAAATAAAGCTATTTTTAAGCATAACCAAAAAGCAACCTGAAGTTTGACAAAATTATTGTTTACAGTTAATAAGTCAACTCCACTCTCTGCCATGTACCTGATCCTTCTTTCCCCGTCTTTACTTTCCTTTAGGTTTCGTCAAGTCACACGGACACTGTTGGACTTCCTTACATCAGTGCAGTATCAGTAACTGTCCATGGTGATGGAAAAGATAGCTCCATCTCTGGGACCGTAATTGGGATTGGTGTACCTGTGTTAATCAAATTTAACAGTCTTGTGTTCAGTGGAGGAGTCCCTCTGTCAGGAAACCTGTGCTTTGTCAGTGGAAAGCCAGGCAATGTCTTGCCTGATTTTGTATCTAAATTTGGTGACAATGGTACCATTAATCATGTCCATGTTGCAGGAGGCGGATCTGAGGGCATCGTTGTTTTTAACACTTCATCTAAGATTTCAGTGGATTATCCATGTGTAGCTCTGTAGAAGTAAATCAGGTTCAACACTCGGGCACTGATTTTTTGAGAACAGTTTAGTTTGCCTGAAACTTGGTTGAAATGTCATGTATTTTAACTGACAGTTTAGTGGCTAAACTGGAATGGATGGTATGATCTGCTTTGACTTCAGATAAGATTTAGAATATGGTGTGAGCTGTATTGGGCTTGTTTGGGAGTGAACAAATCTTGTAAATAGATTCTATCCATTTTTGATGGTTTAAATTTAAAATATAAATAGCTAGAGAATTCGAAGTAGTCAGAGCGAATGGATTGGGCTAATGGTACATTTGTTTGGGAAGTGCTTCTGGGATGCTCTAACCAGGCATTAGCTGTGATTTCATTGATGAAGTTGTGCATATTAGAAAAGGACAATGGATGGAACTAGAGGTATTGACCTTGGGGCGTTAAATAATAACGTAATAGACTTGAAAAAAATAAAATTCTTGCATCATTTTATCTCCAAGTCCATTAAAAATCCTGATTAAAGTTCTGAATAAGCCAGATGTTATTTTTTCCCAGGTAGTTCCTCTTTAAGTTTTTTTTCTGTGTGTTTAACAATTTTTTTTATTTGAGAACAGTGCACATTGACTCATTGACCATCCATAAATTTGAAGAGAGTCTGTCTTGAGAATAGAGACCTCAGGGCAGCAGAACTCAGACATTCTGGGTGTCTTGAAAAACGAGGGTGCAAAAAAAAAAACTTAGTGGGAGTCTTAAATGTAATAATAATGATAATGATGATAATAATAATGAACAGGAAATACAAGAAATTGTTGATCATCAAAGGAATTGTATGCAACATTGACTAGGTAAGCAAGGAAAACACATTTAATACTGAGAAGTATCTACATGGATTTAAGACCAAGCATAAAGAGACCACATCCTTACTGCAGCTGTATATTATAATTCAAGTCAATGTTATAGTTGGCTTTTTATTAGGTTATCATGAGCAACTTTCCACTTACTTATGTAGAGTAAGGATTGTGGGTGGTTGAGGGTTGATGAAATAATGTCAGAAATAGGTCCTTGAATACTGGAATAAAAAAAAGTATTTGTGCAGTATTATAGTATTGTTCTTTTAAACAAGAGTTAACAATAACTATAGACTATTTTCCCAATCCCATAATGCAATACGTTTTGCTGGGTTCTTTACATAAAAACAATACAAGTTATTTACTCTTGAGACTGTATCATGCTTCAGTGAACTGAATATCCATTGTTTTAGTGCAAATAACCCCCTAAAATGACGGTGGGTCTAAACCACAGCTCACATTCCACAGGTCACTCGTTTCAGGTCATTTGTTATACCTTTTGGAAAGTAACCCTAACCCTCAATTTGGCTAACCCTAGGCTTAAGGGCTTAAGGGCAGACTATTTGCCTATCTACAAGCACAGCCAAGGAAATTGAACTGGGATCAAGTGACCAGAAACAACTCCAGTTTTAGGTCAGAGCGTGACTTAACCATTTTATTCCCACAATCGAAACATTCATTGTCCCAACTAGTACCATAGAGTTCTTTGTTGGTATTCATGAGAATTCAGTGTTATATCAAGATAACACCTATTAAGCTGATAATAATCTTCATTCCCAATGTCTTTCTGAATGCCATTTCATTGAAATTGTAAAGAGAATTTACATACCAATCACTCCTGGCAGTCAAAGGGTTAATTTAATGTGCTTTGTTTTGATTTACAGTCTCCCCAATCGCACAGAAGAGAATGCGGGGATCAAGGCCAAAAAAAAATTAATCACTTATTCTTTGATTTATCGTCGTCATTTTGTTTAAGAAGTGGATTTGTAATTCTTTTTAGCTTGTTAAGCTTTGTTAGGATTCCGGTGTTGACTGATGAAATCGAAAGGAGCTGAGGTAGTATTAGTCTCCTTCGCAGCCGTTATTAGCGTCGTCACGCAACGTTCCTCCCCACTAGTGGGGAGGAGCGTTGCGTGACGACCCTAATAACGGCTGCGAAGGAGACTAAGGTAGTATGGGTCTCCTGTGGGTTTTGAAAGCCACACCCTGAATCCCTGAAGCCGGAAGTGTGCGCCATCTTTAATGAAGTTGGTGGTTATACATGTATCTCGAAGTGACTGACTTTTTGGTGGAGGTAAGGCTTACGGCGACGTGATTTGTCACTTTCTCTCCCAAACATTTACGAAGAGGGCTCTGGGAACTTGCGTACTTATCGTTAATTTGCGCTTTCTGTATCAGTTACCTTTCATGGAACTGTGCTATTTTGTGGTATGACACGTATTTTGGAGCGTGGCCTTCACTTAACAGGTAACTTAATTCGCTACCTTATAGACACTGGAAGCAATGTTGTACCGTATGTTAGTGTTATATGCAAAACCACTTCCATCTTGTACATGTGGCGTCTAGTAAATGAATTGAAATGAAACTTTTTGCAACACAGAATCAAACAGTTGAACGTTGATTTACATTGAAGCTGTGTAAATTAAAACTAAAAATGCGCCTAAAACAGGCCTTCTGACAGGGTGCGGGAGAAAAATTAAAATTGTGCGCTACTTTGGAGGCCAATTGTGCGGGAAATTGTGCGGGATTGCGCAATCTTGCAAACATCGTGTTCTCCTTGTCTACCTTTTCTTTAACCATATCAACGTGAAATTCCTGCTGTAATGGCTGACTTATCTCTACATTTTACTTCGAATGATTTTTATTTAATTGACTGAATTTAGAGCTAAACAAAACCACTCGAGGAAATTGCCCCAGAAAACCTAGCGAGCCTCTAATGTACGTCATGTATATCTACATAGTCTGTATCAGTCACTAATTGTGTAACCCAATCGACGAGTTGTTCGCTGAAAGCGTGGAAATACTAGAGTGTTTTCAAGGTAAATAGTCTGAAAATAGCCTAAATATATTCTAGATCTCCTGATACTCAATAGAAAAACGCTTTTTGATTAAAATTTTGAGTAGATAAGTCCGTATTGTGCGGTATTTTGCAAGCGGTTCCGCACCCGCGCACCCTGTCAGAAGGCCTGCTAAAAGTGTACCTAAGAACCTATATTTAATAATAAGTACAATAAGTTACAGTGTCAAAAACTAATTATACCTCTAAAATGTAAGTAACATCTCATGCTATCTAATTAGGAGAATAATGTACTCCAATAATTATTCACAAAATTATTAATAGATTGAGAGCGTTTGATTGAAATGTCAAGATGTATACAGTTTATACAGTTTGGCAGCTGAATAAGAAAATGATCTCAAACGAGATTGACATGAAATGCTTGACATACGAATATCACAGGGTCTTCAAGTTTTATGGTCATGGATAAATTTATTTAATTAAGATAAGAAGGGAAATAGCCATTTAAGCACTTAAAAACAGACAAGCATTCATGCAACTGCCAATGGAGTGTTTTCCTATGATGTCACCGCGGCCATATTGGTGTACCCAACTAATTCTCTGGGAATTAAGCTCTATTTTCCTTAATTATCATGCAAAGGTTTTCTTTTGTTTTGATGGAAAAACAAGATTACTGATCATATGAGTGAAAACACTAGATACAAACAGAGTATAAGGTGGGCACTGTGCTTTTGCAATCTAAGAAGTCTTTTAAAGCAAGACAGTCTATGTGGCTGTGCCAATTCTGTAAGTAATCAAAAGTTAATCCAAGATACTTCATAGCAACTGTGATTTCAAGTACCGTAAATCCTCTATTAAGCCCCCCCCCTCTCTAATAAACCCCCCCTTTTCAGAGGAGGAAAGTTAATAAGCCCCCCGTCTCCCCCTCCCCCAATCCCTTATTCTTCACAAAAAAAATGAACGATTAACGTGGACTGATCAGTTATGATTTTTAGGCTGGAAGTTCATATTGTTTTTGGTCTTCGGCAGCATGACCTCCAACTTCATATGCTTAACTTTCTCAATTTTGCGCTCTAGTTTGCCAGTGACTTTAATTGTACAATGCGTAAGTCTACTCTGTCTCATACCACGGTATTTTTGCTACAGGTGATGTATTTCGCTAAATTAAATAAGCCCCCCTTCTGTTTTAAGCCCCCTCTCAAAAGTGCTTGAAAAAAATAAGCCCCCCCGGGGGGCTTAATAGAGGATTTACGGTACTTGCCCGGACAGTAATAACTGACTCTTAAGGAAGTTTCCAAAGAGCGGAATGAACAGAATGGCTATCCTTGCCAGCATAAAAAAGAGCAGTATCGTTGGCATAAAGAATCAGTTTACATTGATAGACATTAAGGGAAAGATCATCAACAAATATAGGAAAAAGAAGCGGTCCTAAAACAGAACCCTGGGGCACACCCAGAGAAAAACGGCCAGGTATAGTACCATTAAGTGAGACAACCTGCAGTCTATTCTGTAGATAGTTAGCAAACCAGTCCAAAGCAGGCCCTCCGATACCAACCTTAGCAAGCTTTGTTTTAAGTTAAGAGTGGTTGATCAAATCGAAAGCTTTGCTAACGTCTAAAAACACAGCTCCCGTTACATTGCCTTCGTCAATATTCTTCAATATAATATAGTTGCTAACATCCAAAAGAGCAGAGCTAGTGGAATGGCTTTGTCTGAATCCAGATTGGTAGGGTGAGAATAAGTTGTTAATAGTAAGATGACGAGAAACTTGCTTGTGGGCTGCCTGTTCAAAAATCTTCATTACCATGGGAAGCACAGAAATGGGTCTTAAATTACTAGGATCAGACAATGATTTATCTAAAGGAGTCACTGTACTACGAAAATCACTGATCAGCGGAACAGGCCCAAATTACTGAGTCACTGCCCCGCCCACTCTAATTAAACATTTTGATGAAATTCCTTTCCCACGGGCTTCAAGGCCCACCTTTAACCGAGAGGCATTGCGTGCAGCGGAACAATTTTCACATATGAAAATCCAGCTAAAGCTGAAATTCATCCAATCATAGAGCTGCGAAAAGCAATGCAAATTTCCATAACAAAAACAAATGGTGGAAAAGCCTGCCTGTTGAAGGTGGGCCTTTAAGGTGTACTGGAATGACCGCAGCAATGGAAAAATACGCTTTCAAAATATTTAGCTCTGTTTTCTCTGGCAATCACAGAAAAACTTCCAAGGAAGAAACCTCTCTTTTTCAACAATGCAGTCTCTCTCTTTTCCAACAATGTCTTGTATAATCTTCATTCTCAAGTCTTCTCCGAGAGCTTTTCCATAGTTATAGAGCCGTCCACATGTGCTCAGTTCTGCCAATGCCTCTAAAAAATTTGAACTATTTACAAGTGAAAGTGGGTGGGACAGAGACATGTAAATTCCCTCCAATTCCACAGATCGGTGATTTTCGTAGTAGCACATTTCTATTAATTAGGAATTTGACAAGAATGCAAAGAGCGATTAAAGACATAAGTCAACGGGGAGGCAAGAACATTTACACCAACTTTCAGGAAACTACAGGATTTACTTAAATGCAGTGAATACAACCCCTTGCGTACAAATTCAGTAGATATATCGTTAAAACTAAAATCAGAAGCATCTTAGATATCATCTGTTATATCAGGAAAGTTCGTAACTTGTAGACACAGTACATAGTGTTGATTGTAATTATGTTCTAAAAACAGTTGAAGTATGTTTTTGAAATACTTGCAGGATAGTAAGATCAAATAAACTTAATTAGCCTTAATTGTACTGATAAAGTACTGGATATTTGCATTATTTCCTTTAGCTATGCATCCATTTATCTAGGAAACAGTTCAATAGATCTCATAAACATTTGCAACGGTCCTATAGGCAGTCTAAGGATTTAATGTGTTTGTTCCAAGATCTTGCAACAAAGCTGCAAAACGAAATTTCATTACTGAAGGGATGGATGTTTCGAAGGGATCATCAGCCCAATTAAAAAAAATTCTTTTAGTGCTCACTTTTGATAATATTAGTTTTTGCAATCCTGTATAAATTTATTAGCTAATGAAGGAATACATGTAGTCTTGCAAGTGTGTATTTGGTTTTTCCGATAATTGTAGTTTTGACAATTTGATTGGTCAAGTCTCATGTTAACATAATTTATGGTAATTCTTGAGCTATTTCTATATATATTTGTATAAATGGCTCTTGCATTTTTGTGTATAATATTGTGCTATGAAGTAGTTTCTAACAAGGTAAATTTAAACTATTTTTAAGATATTAATTATTATTGTGAGACTCTGTGTTCATGTTTTTTATCAGTCAGCAACATGATGCTCCTGATTTCTATTTCAGCTGCATTTTAGGGAGCTTTGAACCAGGAAGCCAAAGTTTTATATGATTTGTTTATACAGTGTAATGCCATTTTATAGGTAAGCAGGTTAGTTAAGCTGAACTTACTGTGTTAACCTCAAGCACACAATTGTTTTAAGTTCATGCAGTCACTAAGCTTGAAATTTTTGAAAAATGTAACAAAAAGCTTGTTTAAAAGTTGATGTAGAGGGAACAAAAGAGCAAGCTTCCTCTTAGCAGTCTTACCTTGTTTTTCCTGCTAGCCCCCAACATCTTTCATTCTTGTGCCAATATTCCATCCTTCCCACAATGAAAATGTCTGGATAAGGTTCCAGTGGGTTAAAAATTCTGCATGACTCGATTGTGTGCCTTGTCATTCCCTATTGTTTTTCTGCATTGGCATACATCTTTGAAGTTTTGTAGTCACTTGTAAATCAAGGCAGTTTATTTTATAAGTATACACCTTATTCCAAAATGGCCACCATTTAAATATTCTTTTGTTTTTATTCAAATAAGCCCTTGATGCCTCGTTCTTAAGCTTGAAATTCAAAAGAATATTTATCTTGAACGAGGCAACAAGGGCCAATTTGTGTCCGCATAAATCAGCGGCCATTTTGGAATAAGGTGTATTAGCTAAAGGAAATCCTTGATTTCTTAGCTTTTTGTTTTGGTGAATCGTACGCACTGCAGTTACACTCCTTAATTAAAGATAGTAGCTGCTGGTAATTTTAATCACTCATTTAATCAGTCCCTGGTGATGACTCAATGGAAACCAATTGGGCAATAATTATTGATTACCGTAATATTATTGTTCTTCTCCATTCAGATACAATGTAAAAAATCGTTAGTTTGGATTACAATGGCCACACCTGGTCTCTTGGCCAGCTCTGAGGAGAAGACAAATGGAGCTAAGCTCAGTCGACTTATTATTGATGGTGGAACAACTGTACTGAGAAGTGTTTTTGACACTCATCACCCTCCTGCAAAGTTAGCACCTGATCTTAATTCCTGTTATTCCATCCTTAACAACCTTTTACGCAGAAGAATTCTCAATGGTCACCAGTGGGACAAGCTGTTCCCTGGTGGTGGAGCCGCTCCGGACTCCAACACCTTTGATATAACTCTGCTGTTCCTCCTTCTGACCAACATTTGTTTACTTACCTCTCCCCACACAGGATGGCATGACAAACCACCCCCAACTGACACCTCTCATGAGGCAAACCTTGCTCGCATTAAGTTTTTCCGTAATCAAGTGTATGGGCATGTGACAACAACTGGTGTCGATGCACCAACATTCAATACTCTGTGGGAGGAAATAAGTGCTGTTTTAGTGTCTCTTGGTTTAAGTCATCCAGAGATTGATCGATTAAAGGCAGAGCGATGTGGGGAGGAGGATTATCTTGATGCCTTACGGGACTGGGCAGAGAGTGAAAGGGATCTCAAGTGCAGGATTGAGGACGTTCATCGAATTGTTACTGAAATCCGTGAGACACAACACGACACCGATCAGGAGGATAAAATCCGAAAGAAACTTGCAAGGGTTGACAGCCAACAGGATGTCAGAGATTATGGAAAGAGATACTTAGAAGGAACCCGTGAGTCTTTCTTTGCTGAAATCAACAGCTGGTTGGATGATGACAGCTCTCCAAATCGTGTCTTGGTGCTCAGTGGAAATGCAGGGATGGGGAAATCTGTCATCGCTGCTGAGATGTGCAGAAGAATGCAAGAAGTTGGCAGATTGGCAGGGAGCCATTTTTGTCACCATGACAGAGCACGCCACAGGAATCCCAAGGTGATGATGCAGTCTTTAGCTTGTCACCTCTCATGCTGTATTCCAGAGTATAAGAAAGCTCTTGTGGAACAGTTCTCTGGAAATTTAGGTGTAGAGATCAACAACATGGAAGTGGTAGATCTCTTTTATTTGCTTTTTTTAGAACCTCTGAACATGGTAGCAGATCCAGGTTTTACATCTCTTGTGGTAATAGATGCCTTAGATGAAAGTCAATACCAAGGGCGAAATGAGCTTCTTGACGTGATATCCAGTTTGTTTAAGGATCTGCCACTTTGGCTTCGATTTTTTGTGACGACGCGACCTGAAGTTAACATTTGGGACAGCCTGAAAGATTTGCGTCCACTGCGACTGGAGCCAAAAGATGAAGACAACTTGAAGGACATTCGGTTTTACTTTGAACAGAGTCTAAGCGCTTTATTACAAGTTGAAAGGCCCGAGCTTATCTTAGATGATCTCGTGCAAAAGTCAGAGGGAGTTTTTCTGTGTGCCCAGTTTTTGGTAGATTTTATAAGGGCCAAGAGTCCAATCATTCTTACCTTGGAACAACTGGAGAAGACCCTTCCGTCGGGCATCTCATCTGTTTACCAGTCGTATTTCCAACGGTTGGAACAAGACTTGTGTAAGGAACTTAACATAACAGAAGAGCAATTTCTTTGTTTTCTGAGTGCAATTGCAGCTGCAAGGGAACCACTGGCATTGGGTTTTGTTCCTAAATTGTTGTGCAGGAAGTCGTCGTCCTTAAGTGTTATGCGAAAGGTGAGCAAAGCCATTGCCATTGTGTCATCACTCCTTCCTGTTCACGATAACCGTATTCATTTCTTTCATAAATCAGTCAAGGACTGGTTGACAGACAAGTCACGCTACGAGCAGCACATTTTCAGCGTGGAGGAAATGGAAGGCCATAAGATCCTTTTTTCTCTTTGCTCTAAGGAATTTGACGAGTTAAAGAGTAAAGGTGTTAGCAACTCGCAATCCTTCACTGGCACTTTAAGGTATGCCTTGGAACATGGTGTTCAGCACATGCTAGAGTTAGACCAGGACATGAGATCCTGCAGCATGGAACAAGTGATTGGAAACTATGTGTTATGTCCTGAGCTTTTATATGCAAAGATTTGTGTGAACATATCAGCAGCCACAGAAGATATCGTTTGTGCAATGAAACACGATGGTTTGAAAACGATATCTACCGAGTGTCAAGAGACACTTTCGTCATTATTGATT
This sequence comes from Montipora capitata, assembly GCA_949126865.1. NCBI lineage: Eukaryota > Metazoa > Cnidaria > Anthozoa > Scleractinia > Acroporidae > Montipora > Montipora capitata. The sequence goes on from OX421451.1 coordinate 44,055,484, forward strand.
GTTTTAAAGAAGCACCGCCAAACCTTAGATGTATATCCGTTTACCATCTTTCAAAGTCTGTTGAACGAAGGAAGTAGTAAACTATCCTCTGACTCCCGCCTGCTTCTGGAGACCAAGTATACCGATAGGCCTTACATGGAGTTCTTAAGAAAAAATGACTCCCTAGGAGATGTTCAAGCTATGTTTTATTGTTTTTCACGGGTGATTTGTTTCGATGTGTCCCCCAGCTTAGAATTCATGGTGTGTGAATGCTGCGATGGATCCATTCAGTTGTGGTCACTTGCTTCTGGTAACCTCGAATGGAAGCGTTATGTCAAACGAAAATACTATAATTCGAGTCATTCGGTATTTCGCGTATTGAGAATCGTCAATACCGATGATGCATACCAACCAGCAGGTTTTGAAAGGTCATCCGTGTTTGGTTTTTACCGTTCAGTGGTGTTTCATCCCAGCAAGGATGTCATCTTGCCAGGGGAGCTAAGCCATTCGTTTTCCTTTAATGGGGACTTAAAGCCGCTTTTTCCTACCAGTAAGTGCCGTTTTTCTGTCTGTTCAATATGCGGCGACGAGATGTTAAGTGATTATCCAGACGATGCAAAATGTCTTGTGGTGTGGAATCTAAACGATGGCAAGGAGATTAATCGTTTCAACAGAGATAAAGATATTTCATCTTTTGCGATGTCCCGAGATGGAAAGCTCGTGGCTGTTTCCCATTCAACGGGCACAGTTTGTTTAGTTGACAGGGAAAGTGGTTTTTCAACTCTGGCAGAGGCATCTTTGGACTCTGTGTGTGGAATGATCAGATTCTCACCGGACAGTCGATTTCTTTTTTGTTTACATTTAAAACAACTTAACGTCAAAAAGTTTTGTTTAGGTGTCACTGAGGGACCTGAGCATCACTATTCGATGGACGTTGTTGATGTTCGTAGTTGTAATTCCGTTGAGTTAGAATCCCATAGAATCGGTGGCTTTCTGTTAGGAGATCCTTTGAGTTTGCCAGATCTGGGCATTTATCCTGTCGTAGTGCTTAATAGCCATTCTCTTTTAAGGAACCGCACGTCGGACCGTTACATTGAAATGGTTTATCGGAATCCACCAACGAAGAACCCTGAATCCCGATATTTTGATTCTCTTCTATTCTCGTTAACGGGCGAGAGTGTTTATGCGAAAGTATCGGTTTTTAAGGGATCGGAGCGCATACCGCAACGAATTATGGCTTATGACGTTTTAAACGGGGAAGTCAAGGGACAGAAAGAGTTAGAGAGACCTGATATGCGTCATTTTGTAGCTGTAAAACAAGGCATCTTGTGTGCCAGGAAGAGCACTCTTGAACTGTGGAACTTTGATTTGTCAGTCTGCATGCGACGATGGATGTTTGGCGCGGATGCTCTCTTTTCTATTTCAGATGATCAAGTGGCATGCATAACATTTGAAAAGCGAGGTGGGGTCATTTTGGATGTTGTTGGTGGAGAGATTGTGGAAACATTTACACTGCCTCCCGGGAAATTGCTTGCTTGGTACAAGGACCTCCAGCTGTTTGCCTCCACTGATTGTAGGGAAATTGAACTGAAGCAACTTGGTAAAACCGAACCGCGGTGGCGTTTCTTCCTGGGTCCCACATCTTTATTTAATTTTAATCAGACAGCATCATTTTCACCTGAGGGTCAATTTATTTTGATAAACACGCATAAGTACGTTGTCGATACAATTTCTGGTAAAGTGCGTCTTAAATTGAGTAAAGACCTCTCTGGCATTTGTAAATTCATCGGTGACGAGGAGTTTGTTTCTCTGACGTACTTTCACGCACATGGCTGTCTCCTTAAGCTGTTCAACGTAAGGTCTGGAGATCTTCTTGCTGTAATGGATTTTTGGGGCAATGTGCCCTACTGTTTGGCAACATTTCCTAGATCGAGTCTCATTGCCATTGGTTCACGTCAAGGGTTAGAAATTATCAAAGTAAAATACCCGGGAGAAGAGACACCCAGCAGTGAGGCAAAAAAGTAAGTTTTTTTTAATACACATAATCTTTTTTTATCACCTACGGGGCAAAATTACTGAATGCTGATTGGCTGAGACGCAGGGCATTTTTTCTTAATCACGAGGACAATTTTGGTAATCAAGAAGGGGGCATGATTACTTGATCCTGATTGGTTAACAGTTGCTTATCCAGAGCAAGTGAAGTCACAAGAAAATCCTCTTCCAGAATAAACTACTTTTTTGTGCACATATCAAATACATTTTAAGCGCTATTTCTATTGACAGCAACGACTTATTGAATTGAACTTTAACCGAATGGGAGCGTGTTGATTCTCGTTTGTCGCGGCACGGACGGGCTTTCCCCAACAACTTTGCCCTTTATGTGATAAACATGTAATCGCTATGTTCCCTCGTGCAATTAAGGATTAATTTCACTTGTATTTTCAAAGTTTTTCAAATCGCCCTCGTCATTTTGCGACTCGGGCAATTTTGTGAAAACTTTGAAACTGCGCGTGAAGTTAATCCTTAATTGCCATCGGACCCATGCGATTACATGTTTATCACATAAAGGACAAAGTTATTGAGGGAATCCCGTTCCGTGCTGCGACAAATACTGAAATTATCAAGGTAAAATACCCGGGAAAGGAGACACTCTGCACTGAGGGTAAAAAGTAAGGTAGCAATTGATTGTATAAAAGACAACCTTTTTTTAAATGCATGTTATCTTTCAAATACTGTATCCACTATCGTGGCCAGCAGTACCATGAGCGAATACTGCTCGGCAAATGACCACACGACCCGCCGATATCACAAGACATTCTGCGTGTACTTCGAGCTAGTATAAACCATTATCAATCTATTGTGATTGCTTGGAAGTGTTTGTTATTCCCATATATGGTGTTACGGGTGTGCATGACGGGGTTGAGTAGTTTGCTTGTGGGCTTATTCTCGCACCCCTTAATTAGGGCGCGGGGTTCTGTATCCAATTTCCGCTCTTAATACTTAACATTCTGTGGACAAGAGCCGCTAAAATGGTTTTTAAATATTGCTCACCCCGTTGATGGGCGAAACTTTTTTTAGTAAATCCGGTTAATGACAGATATAAAACAATTTAAAGCGAGGTGGACACGAAGTAACACCAACCAGTCAGGCCAGTACCTTAGGCATGCGCACAACGATAACATGACACCGGGAGCGGCAGCGATGGACAGCTGTTTCGGTCTTGTTAGGCATCGTCAACATAGCATAGCTGTAATGACAGAGATAACGATGGCCTCCTCTATACAGGGCCGGGATGGGGCTGTTTTTTTTTAAAATATGAAAAGCTCCTAGTTTGGCGAGGAGCAAGAAAGCAAAAATAACATGTGACCGCTAACTGTTGCTTTAGCAAGGACGACGAGTGCTACGAGAACGTTGTCTAAAAACATTATTTCCCGTTATTGCAATAATTTTTCAGTTAGTCCAAGTAGCTCTACATGGAAAGTGAACGTTAACGTTCCAGGAATAAAATTGGTAAGAACCGTGTGGATATTTAGAGAGACGTCCTCACGTAACATTAAATTTGATCAGTTCTTGTCGTTGTCAGGGTTAGAACGGCGGAGAGATTTAGGCCGTGTTTTCACGAGCGGTTTTTCAGGTCGCTTAGCGACTGACAACCGAAAATTCCGTGAAAACAGTTCCTTTCCCAACTCGCTTATAGTGAAGCGACTCGCTAATATTCGACAAAATTTCCATTAAATTTAAGCCACCAAACCAGGGGCAATTTCAAATCGGGAATGCAACAGGCGTGCTATTTTTATTCCTTTTATTATTGCATTGGCTGCTCTTTCCTCATTTAATCTTACCCGTGAAAACGCGTATCATTTTTAAGTCACTGTCGAAGTCTGCAAACAAGCCACTTTCAGGAATGTTAATCGAGGCAACGGCTGTCGGTAAGACACGGCCGTACACACTGAAATGGAAAACGCACGTGCAGGGCGTGCAGATGTTTTGTTTTTTTTCTCATTTGAGCTATTGTTTTGTGGCGTTCTCGTAGCCGGCGTCGTCGCTGTCGTCCTTGCTTAAGCTCCGTAGTATATGGAGGCCCGAATTGCTGACAACGGTGGGCAACTCTTTGCATTGTGGGGACGTTAACTGCGGGTTACAAGTGTACGAGCAGCGGGGCCACGAGTCATAATGTTCCGATTTGACTCATCATACTTGAATATGTTGTTCCTATCCCCAAAGCTCTTGATCTTTTGACGATGAACACAATGAAGATAATGATCTTTTGATAATGTATAAAATTGTTATCGCCTTTAATCACATGAAAGGGTAAACGGCAAGCGGTAGAAAAGCATTAGAATTTCATGTTTCAACTTTGCTCCTTTTCTTGAGAAGTTGTTGGATATCTGTAGATAACAGGCAAAACGTTGCGCGAAATGAAAAAGGTTTCTTTGATTTTAGCAAAACGCAAATCTCAGCTTGACGTTTGCCGTTGACCGCCAACACGATTCTACATCTCTCATTGGCGCATGCGTTCGCTGAAAACAAAAGCAATTGGCAGAAATTTTTATTTTTATTTTATTTTATTAACTTTGCCAGTCAAGCTGGCAGAGCGCCACAACAGCTTGCGCCAATTACTGTGGCCCCTTTTTTACCCTCCCAACCATGATACACAACAGAAGACAGACCACAACACCGGGAACTACGTGCTTAAGTTTTCTATTGGACTCCAAACTCTATTCTTAAAACGTGACCTTCTGTAAATCTGCCTAGTTTGATTAATTGAAATGCAATAAAGGATTGATCGATCAGTTGATTAATTTGTTTGCCCGCAGGTGCGAGCTTCAGGAGTGAGTGTTGATTGAGTCTTGTGAGCTGAAGAAACAAGGGCTGACCATTGGACAAGGTTTCCTGCATTTTCAGGACAAACACAAGTGAACTTTGTGAAGCTTGTATATATTATTAACTGTGTCAGACTGGCAGAGCTGTACAGTTTTTCTCGATTTGTAGTTGATGAGCATGAATTTTCAAACTTGGTTGTCATGACCTTTTGAGTAACTATAGGAGACTTTTAGCAGACGAAAGGTGCAACAGCACACACAACGTTTCTCGCATTGAGTACGTTACAGTGTTGTTGCTGTCGATTGGCGACGAAAGTTAATATGTTTACGATTAGAACTGTGGATAAATGTTTTTTTTTTTAAATCAGTCAGGGTCTTTTTTTGGTGCCTTGAGTAAATAAAGTTGTATTTAAAATGTACGTTTCATCCTAAAATCTCTTGCTATCTAATTCTTGCATGTGAAGTTTTGCCGTTGGAAACTTTGCAAGTGTTTTAAATGCGTTTTATTCGAATCTGTATCCGGCCGGGTATGAAGTTACATTTATCTACATGTTTTGAAGACGTTTAGTTAAACACGGTTTTAAAGTGTTTTCTTTTTAACTCATGAATACTGAGTTTTGTCGACTACAAATTTAGCACAGATCAAACAATGAATTGAAACTTACCTGAATCTCATGTAACAGCCAGTTCTACATTTTTCTGTGACTTATTTTCATTATGTTAAGCCCAGGTTAATTAAACATGTCTTGTTGGTGTTAATGGCGTATTAGTTTGAAATTTGTGACTTCGTTTTTTTTCTTGTTCTTTATTTTTTTGTCCCTATTTTTTCCTAAGGTCGGCATGAGAGTTATTAAAAGGCGTGTCTCACGTCGTTTGGTTGTTTTTCATGTCACGCTTACGCGAAATAGATATAACTGTGAGAGTGGTATAATCTACTATGTTTATATAAAGGAAAGTTATATTTATTTCGCGTAAGCGTAAAATGAAAGAATAACCCGTCGGTTCTACCTGTGGTCACGGACCTGTTTAACACTTTTTCTCGAGCGAAGAAGTGGTTGCGCATCCAAAGGAGGGAGACCATGAGGTTCTTAGTAATAAACGCCCCATCTCTCTGTCGCCTGTGATGTCTAAGGAACAATTGGCGAATGAACCGTTTGTGGAGTTTCTAACAACCAACAACATGCTCTCAAGTCATCAGGGCCCGGTTGTTCCAAAGCCGATTAACTTAGTCCAGGATTAGCGTGAACTTTGGTTTCATTTTTTCAACTTTTTGGTGAAAGGTTCTTTAGCTTATTTTTGTTTTTAAAGATTGACTTCCTCCAATGTAACGTTTGGCCAAATATCAGTGTTGAACAGCATTTGGGAGTAGAGAAATAAACTCCTTGGTAAATTTTTAATCTGGGATTAGCATTAATCGGTTTTTGAACAACCGGGCCCAGAGCGGTATCAGCAAAAGCCATTCAACTCAAACGTTAGGGATACTTTTCACCAGTCATCTATATACAAGGCAATTGATGAGGGAAATGTGACCGCTGTGCTGATGTTGGACCTTATAGCAAGGGCTTTGACAGTATTGATCATCAGATACTGTTTGCGAATCTACGGACCCTCAATGTGTCGGATTCAAGTTTGACTTGTTTTCAAAGTTACCTGTCTGGCAAAACTCCATAGCACCCTCTCGAGTTCTCTTACGGTTAGCCGTGGTGTTCCACCGGGGGAACTATATGGGCCCTTGCTTTCCAACCTGTACATCAATGACTTACCTTTAGTCTGCCACATTTGTAGCGTCGAATCTTATGTAGCTGATTCAAAGCTTTACATCTCACTTTCTAAAGAGGATGTTCATAGAAGACTTGAAGACCTTCGACAGGATTTGAATCGAGTTGCTTCCTGGTGCTGCGAAAACTGACTCCTGCGCTTGGCTCCAAAAAAATGCTGGCGCAAACATCTATCCCGCCTTTAACATTTTAAGGAAATGAACTGCCTGTTGTTGACTCAGTGAAAGACCTTGGTGTGATAGTAGATAAGCACCTATCCTTTGATGAGCACACCAGCACTTTGGCAAGTGAACTGATACAGATAGGCAAACTAGCAATAATCAGCAGAATTCGTCACTTGTTTGATAAATCTATTCTTTTGATTGTTATAAACTCTCGTTTTTACTAAGTTATTTTATTGTTCACCCTTATGGTCAGGTACTAGTAAATCTAACATTTCGAAAATTCAACATGTTCAAAACTTTGCAAGCCCGTTTGTTATCCGGGAAGAAGAAATATGGACACATAAAGGCCTACTCTCAAAGAGTTGAAGCTGCTTTCAGTACAAGAGGCTTTTAGATTTCGAGAGGCCGTTCAGATATTCGAATCTATGAATAATCAGGCACATACAGTAGCTATTTGGTAAATATGTTTGACTTTCAGGAGAGGTCCCATGTTCATAGCTATAACAATAGGGACAAACGATCTGAATATTCCGAAGTGCCACACAGCGCTTGCCCAAAAGTCGTTCCAGTATCGCGGCGCAGACAACTGGAATTCGTTGCCACGAGAGTTGCGCAATCTTTATAGTTTGAGTGTTTTTAAGAGTTATTTGTATATCCTGTGTGACCTACAATAGGTTGTTTGTTTTAGTCCAAGTTAAAGTGATTTTATGTATTCCCCTGACAGCCTCGATTAGCTCTGCTGTTTACGGGCAAAGGAGGACATCGTAATTGATTGCGTTCTTTATAATTGATTGTAATTGGAACTATAGTATAATGATTGTAATTGTAATAAAAGTCAAGTTAAGATGCTGATCATCGCAGTTATTAATTAACGTTACTTGAACAATAACGAAAGGAAAGTCTGAATTTTTCAGGCTTTCCTTCCGTTACTGCTCAAGTAACGTTAACTAAATAACTGCGATGATCAGCATCTTAACTTGATTCATCTCTCCGCAGTTCAAATAGGTATGGCTTTCATATATATTAACTTTCGTCATATTTGTAATACTAAAAAAGGTCTCGATAAAGGTAATATATACACTACATTGAAGTGACACTCTGATGATCGTTCCCTGTTTGATCCTGCGAGTAATCATATCCTTATCTAAGAGATTAAGTATCCGCAGTCAGGTGTACAAGTATCAGGAGGACTCGTACTGATGACTCATTAAATCACTTATTATCTATAGGGAAGATATCTATTTACAAACATTGCTTTAGTTATTCAAATGTGCCAACCACATGGACAAAAGACCCTTTGTTTCGACAGTGAATCAGGCTCTTGGTTTGCACATTAATGACCGAATCGGTGACGTCAACAACATCTTCGCTATTTGATTGACAGACGAGCGAAAAATTGAAATCGTAAATTTCAAGGCGATACGACAAATATGTGCCCATATCCTAGCCTAGCTGCAGGTTGATTGATCAGTTTTTTCCTCAATCGACTGAGCCGAGCTAATTTATGCAACAAAGGAATCCAAATAGACTAGAAATAGCTATCGCTAAGTGCCAACTAGACAGTCAATATGTAATACGTAGTTTGCAGATTTGTATCACAGTGCCAATCTTGAAACCCAATAGTAGTTGGAATTTCTATTTCAAAGTACCGCACGATCAACTTACCTAAGTTAAAAATAGCGATGTTTCTCGTGACTTCACCCATTGTTATCGTTGAAACAATTTTTGTTTCGTGGTTGGCAAATTTGAATATCAAAAGAAATAATAATAATACTCACCTCTCTCTGTGCGGGGGTGCAGGGCTGGCGACTGCTGGTGGTGAGAGCACTCGCCTCCTACCAATATGGCCTGGGTTCGGTTCCCAGAATCGGTGTCATGAGTGTGTTGAGTTTGTTGGTTCTCTACTCTGCTCCGAGACTTTTTTTCTCCGGGTACTCTGGTTTTCTCTTCTCCTCAAAAACCAACGTTTGATTTTGCGGATTGTGTTTATTTGTTGCCTTTTTCAGTTTAAAGTGTTCCCAATTAGTGCTTTATTTAAGTGTCTTGTCCTCTAAGACAAGACACTTAAATAAAGTTCCTTTCCTTTTCCTTTCCCTAATTAGGATACTGAGTATGCTTGAGACTTACTTAAACTAAGTCTAACTAGACCCTCCGTGAGGGTACACTGGGTTGCCTGTGGTACGTGCAGCGTTCCAGGCAAATTGTGACTGGCCCACGGGCCGATTACGGGCTTGCAAAAACAAAGCAAAAGGTAATTAAAAAACCATGTAATAAACTACTTACTAACCGAGCTAGCTCGAGCCGTACTGGGGAATATTGGCCCTGGGTCGTTTTTGTACGGACCTTGCTGCGCTCGGTCCGTACTACCACGACCTCGGGCCAATATTTCCCTGGCAGTACGGCCCTCGCGCTCGGTTAGTAAGAAGTTATTAAGGGGTCACCCAGAAGTCATACCAGCAGAGGCTCTTTGGCTCACAGGTCCTCACACGTTCGTACGACGAAACAGATCCTTTTCTGAGGTTAAAAGCCTGGCTACTGGCCTAACTCTTTTTCCTACTTTCCCAACCGCGAGAAAACCGCGGTAAATCAGCCATCGCCAAAAAATGTTTTTTTTTTTCTCAAAAAATATTTAAAGTTAGGGGGAAAAAATACATCATTTTAAAGGTAAGAAAATAAGCTTTCCAACAGCATATAACTTATTTACAGACAACTGAAGCATTTTATAAAAGCGAAAGTTGAACGAAAAAATTTAAGAAAAATAACAGTAAAATATGTTTTCTAGGCAAAATTTGGTCATTTTAGCGTTGATTACGAATTTTTGGATGCAAAACTAATATTTTCTGCAATTTATCTGCTTTCTTGGACATAAATTCGACCGAAAACTGATAAGGCACGAATATTTTTAGATTTTTAGGAATAATTGATAATGTGGTTCAATGCGTAATGTGATAATGCGATAAAAGTGTCAAATTTGCGACCCATTGCTAACGGCAACGGAAGCGATCGCATTACGAATAATTAACCTCTGTTGCCAAAAACCACCCAAATAACCGGTCAGTGTAAAACGCAGACTGCAGACTGCAGACCAGGGATAAAATGCAGACTGAGGGTAAAATGCAGACTGCAGACTGCAGACTGCAGACTGCGGGTTAATAAAATAATAAAGAAAAAAGAGTTATAAGAGTGTTAGTAGCCGTTTGTACTTTCACACTGAAACCCCAACACAGCTCCCATCGCTTTGGTTGCCCCACGACATGTTTTAAATCCGGATTTTTATCGAACTCTGTAAGAATTGAAGCTGTTTGAATCCTTGTTGTTGTTGGAAAAAGGACAGTTTCGTTAAGTGAGTTGCTTTTAGGCAAAGAAGTCACCACCCCGTAATTCAACTGTCCATTTTGCTGCACTGAACAAAGTAATCGAGTAATTACCCAATAACTCAATTTATTTTGACACGCATGGCTACAGTACCAATTAACAAAGACAGAGCAGAGTTAGTAACTCTACTAACTCTGGACAGAGATAACGTGGATTTTGCAACCATTTAACGTTTCAATTCAGTCGGCTTAAGCCAGTATGACTGAGGTGTAAAAGGATCCTTTCATTCGCTTTCGTGTACGTTATGTTTATCCTTTAGTTCACAAGCTCGTTTGTTTTGCATCTGGAAGATGTAATTTTCAATTATAACCTCTCCCTAGGGGTTATCACGCATAGCTTAACCAATGAAATCCCCGCGTCCTAATTGCTCGGAATACATGAAATTCTTTGTGCATTTCGTTGCACCGAAAAAAGACAACCGAGATTATTCAGGTATTCGAAGTAATAATTGTTGGTTTTTCGATCGATTTCCCTCGATGTACCGGTGTGACAAATAATTTGGAACATTGCAATGCATCTGGAAGCGCAAAAACAAAGCACAGATGATTTCAACGCGTACGATCGCATCCCCAAAAGGTGCAGCGACCTGCAGTCATAATAATGTGAGTTGTTGACAGATGTAAAACAGGATTGTCTTTCAAACAATCTTTCTTTTATCCTTATGACTCGTTTTTTTATTATTAATATTTATTTTACCCTCAGTCTGCATTTTACCCCCGGTCTGCAGTCTGCAGTCTGCGTTTTACACTGACCGCCCAAATAACCGATTCTTCGACGGAAAATTCATCCCAGAGGATAAAACTATTCACTTGACATGCAATAAAGGTAGATATGTTCGGGCGAAAGCGAAAACAAGCGAATATTCAGACGGAAAACACAATAATGTGAGATCAAAGGAACATGTGGTGATGACACGCAATTGCGGCATCGCTTCGACAATAATCTTACCTTTTCAGCGATTTTAACGCTTGAAATTCCATTCAATCCACCTTGTCTAGTCTTTGAATTCACTATTATCACTGCCCTGCGAATCTTCAATGTTCTACATGCACACTTGGTAAAAGACGGCTCGACGGGCGACAGATTGTTGTCGATGTTGTCGCCTGTCTTGTTCAGTATCCAATTGCTTTGCCATTTTTGAGCTTCATAAGGGTATATTTTGTTCAAAGATCCACTAAAACGCCATTCGCGTTACATGACTTTCGACGCCATTACAGGTTAAGTTAAAGATTCTACTGTGTCCACCAGAGAAATGTACCACTTCTACACATTTCCACTACCCTCTCGATCCTAAGAAAATACGCGCAGAAGGCTCTATGCACAAAGACACCACTTACCGGGGGAGTGACAGGCAAGACTTTTACCGACACGGAAAAAAATAAAACGGAGAAATTCTACCCATTTTCCAACTGGGATTGCCGTATACGGCAACCCAGTAACTAAGTGCTAAGGGTCGTCTCAAACTTTTTCTTCAACGATTTACTGCAAATAAATACATGCGTGAATCAAGGCCAGAGAAAAGTTTATCTATTCTTTGATGCATCGTCGTCCTTTTGCGTACGAGGTGATTTTTTAAATTTAGTATGAAAGATTTTTAGATCGATATTGTTGGACGACACATAGTATGGATGGCCTCTGAGTTTTGGAAGACACAAATTGAAGCCGGGGGTGAGCCCGGCTGGGGCCCGTTTCACGAAAGTCCCGAAAGCTTTTCGGGTTCGAAAAGCCATTTGTGAAACTGTCAACCGCTTGTTTGGAAAAGACGATATTTTGACATTTTTTCAAGGTAACAAAAAGCAAAATGGTTGTGAAGTTTGACGCCTTAAGTCCCCTCCATTCTTGAGATACAGAGGGAATTGTGACACCCGAAAATTAATGGCCCGTAAAGTTTCGGGACCTTCGAGAAACGGGCCCCAGGATCTCTCGTGTAGGACTGTGGAAAGAATTCTGAGACATGTTGCTGAACTGTTCGTGACGATAAGGTTTGTAGCGAATTGATTTGTCACATTCTTCCCCTAAAAGTTTACTAAGCTGGTTCTGGGAACTTAAGTACTTATCGTTAACGTTAATACTCTTTCTCTACCAGTTGTATCTCGTGGAACTGTGCGATGGTGTGATGATTCGTATATATTGGAGCTTGGCCTTCATTTAACAGGTAACTTAAGTTAAGCAATCGAGTCTGTGCGGTGATTTAAATCTGGTTCTCACAGCAAAGAAACATGCAAAAGCAATCGTCACCTTGAAGACAATGAAAGTTATGATTTTCCGTATGTACAAACGATCTTCCACCTTGTAACGTCTATAATTCTAAGGTGAGGTTTTTGCTCAGGAAACCCGTCATGCATATTAATTACTTCTCGCACTGACGATTGTAATTGTGTTAGAAAAAGAGTTGAATCGTGATGTTTTTGAAATACTTGGCTGATAGCTCAGGGGCGGATCCAGGATTTTGAAATAGGGGGTGAATTTTTGTAATAATGTAATAGAACCAAAGCCTGGTTGAGGTGTTTGAGGTCTGTGCAAGAAGGGGGGGTCAGAAAAAGGGGGGTGAAAATTCACCCATTTCACCTCCCCTGGATCCGCGCCTGTAGCTAGTAAATAAAGTCAATTAGCCTTAATGCAGTGAAGATATATACATTGCATAAGATATTTGCAAATCAATTCAAATGACTTTTCTTTTCCTTAAATTAATCATTAGTTTGCATTCCCTCAAAGATGTCAAGAAATGCTCGAGACTAGATGGAATCCAAACTTTAGGGAGCGCCATGAAGTGTCCCCCACCTAATTGTAATTGTTGAGCTTTTCTATATACTTGTGTAAATTGCTTTGGCATTTTTGTGTATGATATTCTCTATACGAAGTAGAGTACTTCGGTAACTTTCAAGTATCTGTAAGATAATATGAGATTCTAAGTTTAAATGAAGATTAGGTCATGGCTTTGATCAATCCGGCAACTTTGTTTCTGATTTCTCTCTCAGCAGCATTGTAGCAAGCTTTGAAACAGAAAGCCAAAGTTTTACGATTTGCTTATGTTTTGTTAGAGGTAAGCGACGAGGCAAACGTCACAGAGCCCAGACTTGTATTTTGTGTTGCAAAAAAAGAGGGAATATTCTCTGTATTTAATAAGATATTCCATAAATCGTCAACAAGGCAGCATAAATTAGCAAACCATTAACAGCCAAAGCGTCCCCAATCGGCGAGTAAAATTGTTTGGCGCCAGCCATAGTAAATCTATACATCTCGCTCTCAGGGGAAGACTGAGGGTAGAAAAGTAAACTCAACGAACTCGTTGAATACGCGGCCATAGTTTTGTGTCAGTTGTGCCTCGCATGGCGGCCCCGGATAAAATGATTAAGCTCACGTAATATTTCATAAGTTTCGAATAGGTTCTACTCAAAGCTTCAGCAACGATCTTTGGATTAGTGTCTTTATAAACGGTTATTTTATACATATGTTCGAAATATGAGATCTTTTAAAACAGTTTTGGATGAAATTTCTACGCTGAGTTTTAGTGCCTCCATGCTTGACTTCCTTGGACCTCGAAACTATGTTCAGATTGCTTGAAACTTAACAAGAAGTTATTAACCTACAGCATTTGCCTATAGAAGTTGTAAGATAGGAAGACAAGCACAGGAGTGTCGTTTAAGGAAAGGTAATATTATTCAAGTTATTGGAACTGAATTTCGAAATCCTACTTAGTTAAATATTCAAAGGACTACGAGACAGAATAACTCCTGTCAATGACAAAGACACCACTCAACTGGCGCTAATGTGTACAATGCTGTTTATACACAGCCCCGGGATACAGACTACCTATTGGTTTTCTGAAACTTCTTAGCGGGCCGGAATCCTAAATCCTTCAATCTGATTGGCTAATCGCGCGCTCGTGTTTACGATACAGACCACGTTCCGAAATCTGTTCCGTTCTGAAACTGTCGTGACTAATTGAGAATTAACTACGACGCGACGAAACGTTGGATTTTACCTCTTAAAATGCAAGTTTTCGCTTACTAACCGTTGCAAAGAGAAGGAAAAACATCAGCAATGGAATAAAAGGCCTGGTTATCCTTGAAAAAGGCGAGTATTCACATGATTTTGCTGACAACACTTTGCTGGTTTGCTGTTTTCGAGTTGTTGGTTTTCTTGAACTGTTGACACGCCATTCAACTTAAAACAACTTACACTGCAGAGTAGAGTATTTTCTTTGGAATTCTATTTTCTACTCTCGTTTTATATTGCTTCATTTAAGAATATACGAATTCCTAGCTAAAATAGGCAAACAAAGACATCGCGACGCTGTGGTTTTTCGCGTTGTTTTTCGTGAACTGTTGACCTGCCGTTTAACTAAAACGACTAACTGTAGAGAAGTAAATCCTTTGAGCTCAGTTTTTCGGTTGACATCCGTTATTTTCTTTGGAGATCTATTCTGTAATCTCGGTTTTTTTTTGCTTCATATTCGTAGCTAAAATAGTCAAACAAACAAATCGCAGCGCTATGGAGTCTGCATGAACTAATGTCTGCTCAACACGTTTTTCTTGTGTAGTTTTCTAAGTTTTGCACTGATTTGTGAAGGATTTGACGGAGAACAAAGATGAATCTTTGAAATAATAAGATATGAAGGCAGAGGCAGATGTATGAGTATTTTTCACTAATTTTTTTCCTCCTGTTTTAAGAACTGTCGTTCAATTTTGAACAAGACAAAGCATTTTAATTCGTAGAATATTATTCGCCTGTTTGTACGAATTTTTCAAACATCATTGTTTAGTTTGCTTAGCTCATTTCTCTGTGCTTGCTATGAAACATAACTGTTTTTTTAATACATTTATTGCATCAAGAGATATTTGAAGTTCTGTTTTATCGTTAATCTATCATTTTTCTCTGGGCTTTGAGAACGGAGCGCTTTTCTCAGTTATAAGTTAATTTCAACTGTGACAGTGCGACTTTAATAGAGCGCGTAGAAAGACTTTTTGCAAACCAGTTTGCCATGTTCATTTTCAGAAAAAAAAAGGCAGAAAAAATAAATACGTTATTCACCGGCCTAGGTCGGTCCGTATAGGCACAGTTTTTTCCTATACGGACCTCCCAGCCGGTGAATAACATATATTTCATTACCCAATGCATACTTTCCAGAATGAATCTACTTCAAACTTCTGCCTTCTAAATGCTCGCTCTTTATGTAACAAGGCGCGAATTATCAAGTACTTTGTGACTGATTCTGATATCGATTTACTAGTGAAACAGGGGTGTTCGACAGGGAACCAGAAAGCTTGTAAATTTGTAAGCGTATGTACATCTTGCGAGTGTGTTAGTAAGAAAATTGGGTATACTATTTGGATTGCCTGCACTATCTTTTCCACTTTCTAATTATGTCTGTTTTCACATATGCAATTTCAGTATGGGGTCCGCGAGCTATAACAAATATCTTTACGTTTCGGTTTCCTAAAGGAGGTCACACCAGTTAGAAAAATGTTGGAAGCTTCTGATAGGAGATTGTGGGAAAGTGTTACTAGCTCTATCGATGGGCCAATGGTGGACCTTTTGCCACCTTTGTGATCCAGATTGCTGCAAAATAGAGGCCATCTCTTCACCCTTCCGGCCATCAGAACTGAACGTTTTAAACGCAGCTTCACAAACGGATGTCTTTTCACCCCGTGTTTAATTCCCTTTTAAGTAGTTAAGTAGTTTATAACAGAGAACGTTTGTTTCTTTGGAATTTAATATCGAGCAATTATTAGCCATCTATTTCAATCACAGCTCAACCGCCATGGGCAAATAACTCGAATTCCATATCGTGCTATGTGCACCTTCATTTTTTTGATTACAGTGGAAGCTTTCAGATCATACAACCTGTCAACTTCATCATAGCTTTACTTGATTTCATACCGCAGTTCATATATGATTCATTTCATATACCATTCATCAGTGATTCATTCCTCACGGGACCATTACTGCCCACAAATGACCAGCTCCCAACATCAGTGGCTTCATAGCTCAGTTGGTTGGAGCGTCGCACCGGAATCGCGAGGTCACGGGTTCAAACCCCGTTGAAGTCCTCAATTTTTCAGGCTTCTCTACGCAATTGTAAAAATTGCGTTCATAACTGCGAAGATCATAGCTTTACTTGATTTCATATCCGCAGTTCATATATGATTCATTTCATATACCATTCATCATTAAATTTTTTAACTAATGAAGGAATACATGTAGTCTTGTAAGTGTGTATTTGGTTTTTCCGATAATTGTTGTTTTGACAATTTGATTGGTCAAGTCTAATGTTAACATAATTTAAGGTAATTCTTGAGCTATTTCTATATATATTTGTATAAATAACTCTTGCATTTTTGTGTATAATAATGTGCTATGAAGTAGTTTTCTAACAAGGTAATTTTAAACTATTTTTAAGATATTAATTATTATTGTGAGACTCTGTGTTCATGTTTTTTATCAGTCAGCAACATGATGCTCCTGATTTCTATTTCAGCTGCATTTTAGGGAGCTTTGAAACAGGAAGCCAAAGTGTTACATGATTTGTTTATACAGTGTAATGCCATTTTATTTGTAAGCAGGTTAGTTAAGCTGAACTTACTGTGTTAACCTCAAGCACACAATTGTTTTAAGTTCATGCAGTCACTAAGCTTGAAAATTTTGAAAAATGTAACAAAAACCTTGTTTAAAAGTTGATGTAGAGGGAACAAAAGAGCAAGCTTCCTCTTAGCAGTCTTACCTTGTTTTTCCTGCTAGCCCCCAACATCTTTCATTCTTGTGCCAATATTCCATCCTTCCCACAATGTCAATGTCTGGATAAGGTTCCAATCGGTTAAAAATTCTGCATGACTCGATTGTGTGCCTTGTCATTCCCTATTGTTTTTCTGCATTGGCATACATCTTTGAAGTTTTGTAGTCACTTGTAAATCAAGGCAGTTTATTTTATAAGTATACACCTTATTCCAAAATGGCCACCATTTAAATATTTTATTGTTTTTATTCAAATAAGCCCTTGATGCCTGGTTCTTAAGCTTAAAATTCAAAAGAATATTTTATCTTGAACGAGGCAACAAGGGCCAATTTGTATCCGCATAAATCATCGGCCATTTTGGAATAAGGTGTATTAGCCAAAGGAAATCCTTGATTTCTTAGCTTTTTGTTTTGGTGAATCGTACGCACTGCAGTTACACTCCTTAATTAAAGATAGTAGCTGCTGGTAATTTTAATCACTCATTTAATCAGTCCCTTGTGATGACTCAATGGAAACCAATTGGGCAATAATTATTGATTACCGTAATATTATTGTTCTTCTCCATTCAGATACAATGTGAAAAATCGTTAGTTTGGATTACAATGGCCACACCTGGTCCCTTGGCCAGCTCTGAGGAGAAGACAAATGGAGCTAAGCTCAGTCGACTTATTATTGATGGTGGAACAACTGTACTGAGAAATGTTTTTGACACTCATCACCCTCCTGCGAACTTAGCAGCTGATCTTAATGCCTGTTATACCACTCTTGTCAACCTTTTACATAGAAGAATTCTCAATGGTTACCAGTGGGACAAGCTGTTCCCTGGTGGCGGAGCTGCTCCAGACTCCAACACCTTTGATATAACTCTGCTTTTCCTCCTTCTGACCAACATTTGTGGACTTACCCCTCCCCACACGGGATGGCATTGCAAGCCACCCCCAAGTGACACCTCTCACGAGGCAAACCTTGCTCGCATTAAGTTTTTCCGTAATCAAGTGTATGGGCATGTTACAACCATTGGTGTCGATGCGCCAACGTTCAATGCTCTGTGGAAGGAAATAAGTGCCGTTTTAGTGTCTCTTGGGTTAAGTCAGGGAGAGATTGATCGATTAAAGGCAGAGCAATGTGGAGAGGAGGGTTATCTTGATGCCTTACGGGAATGGGTGGAGAGTGAAAGGGATATCAGGACTCAACTTAATGACATGCATCAGCTTCAGAACACAGTCAAACAGAATGTTCAGGAAAACAAATCCACCCTTAAAGACCTGCGAATCCAGCAGTCAACAACCCAAGTGACTCTTGAGGAAGGCAATTGGAGACTAGAAAACTTGCAAATTTCTCAAAACACAACCCAACAGGCTGTTAAAGAAGGCAATTGCAGGCTTGAGGACTTGCAAATTTCTCAAACGACGACCCAACGGGCTGTGAAGGAAAGCAACTCTAGGATTGAACACATACATCAAATGGTTACTGAAATCTGTGGGCCACAACAAAACACTGATCAGGAGGATAAAATCCTAAAGAAACTTGCAAGGGTTGACTCCCAACGTGATGTCAGAGATTACACAAAGAGATACTTAGAAGGAACCCGTGAGTCCTTCTTTGCTGAAATCAACAGGTGGTTGGATGATGCAAGCTCTCCAAATCGTGTCGTGGTGCTCAGCGGAAATGCAGGGATGGGGAAATCTGTCATCGCTGCTGAGATGTGCAGAAGAATGCAAGAAGCTGGTAGATTGGCGGGGAGCCATTTCTGTCACCATGACAGAGCACGCCACAGGAATCCCAAGGTGATGATGCAGTCTTTAGCTTGTCACCTCTCATGCTGTATTCCAGAGTACAAGAAAGCTCTTGTGGAACAGTTCTCTGGAAATCTAGGTGTAGAGATCAACAACATGGAAGTGAAAGATCTCTTTGATTTGCTTTTTTTAGAACCTCTGAACATGGTAGCAGATCCAGGTTTTACATCTCTTGTGGTAATAGATGCCTTAGATGAAAGTCAATACCAAGGGCGAAATGAGCTTCTTGACGTGATATCCAGTTTGTTTAAGGATCTGCCGCTTTGGCTTCGATTTTTTGTGACGACGCGACCTGAAGTTAACATTTGGGACAGCCTGAAAGATTTGCGTCCACTGCGACTGGAGCCAAAAGATGAAAACAACTTGAAGGACATTCGGTTTTACTTTGAACAGAGTCTAAGCGTTTTATTACAAGTTGAAAGGCCCGAGTATGTCTTAGATGATCTCGTGCAAAAGTCAGAGGGAGTTTTTCTGTGTGCTCAGTTTTTGGTAGATTTTATAAAGGCTAATTGTTTATCCGTTCTTACCTTGGAACAAGTGGAGAAGACCCTTCCGTCGGGCATCTCGTCTGTGTACCAGTCGTATTTCCAACGGTTGGAACAAGACTTGTGTAAGGAACTGAACATAACAGAAGAGCAATTTCTTTGTTTTCTGAGTACAATTGCAGCTGCAAGGGAACCACTGCCGTTGGGTTTTGTTCCTAAATTGTTGTGCACGAAGTCGTCGTCCTTGAGTGTTATGCGAAAGGTGAGCAAAGGCATTGCCATTGTGTCATCACTCCTTCCTGTTCACGATAACCGTATTCATTTCTTTCATAAATCAGTCAAGGACTGGTTGACAGACAAGTCATGCTACGAGCAGCACATTTTCAGCGTGGAGGAAATGGAAGGCCATAAGATCCTTTTTTCTCTTTGCTCTAAGGAATTTGACGAGTTAAAGAGTAAAGGTGTTAGCAACTCGCAATCCTTCACTGGCACTTCAAGATATGCCTTGGAACATGGTGTTCAGCACATGCTAGAGTTAGACCAGGACATGAGATCCTGCAGCATGGAACAAGTGATTGGAAACTATGTGTTATGTCCTGAGCTTTTGTATGCAAAGATTTGTGTGAACATATCAGCAGCCACAGAAGATATCGTTTGTGCAATGAAACACAGTGGTTTGAAAATGATATCTACCGAGTGTCAAGAGACACTTTCGTCATTATTGGTTGTTTTAAAGAAGCACCGCCAAACCTTAGAGGCATATCCGTTTACTATCTTTCAAAGTCTGTTGAACGAAGGAAGTAGTAAACTATCCTCTGACTCCCGCCAGCTTCTGGAGACCAAGTATACCGATAGGCCTTACATGGAGTTCTTAAGAAAAAATGACTCCCTAGGAGATGTTCAAGCTGTGTTTTATTGTTTTTCACGGGTGGCTTGTTTCGATGTGTCTCCCAGCTTAGAATTCATGGTGTGTGAATGCTGCGATGGATCCATTCAGTTGTGGTCACTTGTTTCTGGTAACCTCGAATGGAAGCGTTATGTCAAACCAAAATACTATGATTCGTTATTTCGCGGATTCAGAATCATCAATACCGATGATGCATACCAACCAGCATATTTTAAAAAGTCATCCGTGTTTGGTTTTTACCGTTCAGTGGTGTTTCATCCCAGCAAGGATGTCATCTTGCCAGGGGAGCTAAGCCATTCGTTTTCCTTTAATGGGGACTTGAAGCCGCTTTTTCCTACCAGTAAGTGCAGTTTTTCTGTCTGTTCAATATGCGGCGACGAGATGTTAAGTGATTATCCAGACGATGCAAAATGTCTTGTGGTCTGGAATCTAAACGATGGCAAGGAGATTAATCGTTTCAACAGAGATAAAGATATTTTATCTTTTGCGATGTCCCGAGATGGAAAGCTCGTGGCTGTTTCCCATTCAACGGGCTCAGTTTGTTTAGTTGACAGGGAAAGTGGTTTTTCAACTCTGGCAGAGGCATCTTTGGACTCTGTGTGTGGAATGATCAGATTCTCACCGGACAGTCGATTTCTTTTTTGTTTACATTTAACACGAAGTAACGTCAAAACGTTTTGTTTAGGAGTCACTGAGGGGCCTGAGCATCACTATTCGATGGACGTTGTTGATGTTCCTAGTTGTAATTCCGTTGAATTAGAATCCCATAGAATCGGTGGCTTTTTGTTAGGAGATCCTGTGAGTTTGCAGGATCCCCCCTCTCTTCGTTCTACCGTAGTGCTTGATAGGCATTCTCTTTTAAAGAGCAATTATCGGTCGTCAGATTGCATTACAATGCTTTATCGAAATCCACCAACGAAGAACCCAGAATTCCGATATGTCGGCGACTGTCTCCTATTCTCGTTAACCGGCGAGAGTGTTTATGCGGAAGTCATGGTTTTGAACGGATGGCGGCACAATCCGACACGAATTATGGCTTGGGACGTTTTAAATGGGGAAGTCAAGGGACAGAAAGGGTTTGAGAGTCACATTATGCGTGATTTTGTAGCTTTAAAAGAAGGCATTTTGATTGCAACGAAGATCACTCTTGAACTGTGGAACTTTGATTTGTCAGTCTGCATGCGACGATGGATGTTTGGCGCGGATGCTCTCTTTCCTATTTCAGATGATCAGGCGGCATGCATAACATTTGAAATGCGAGGTGGGGTCATTTTGGATGTTGTTGGTGGAGAGATTGTGGAAACATTTAATCTGCCTCCCGGGAAATTGCTTGCTTGGCACAAGGACCTCCAGCTTTTTGCCTCCACTGATGGGGAAATTGAACTGAAGCAACTTGGTAAAACCGAACCGCGGTGGCGTTTCTTCGTGGGTCCCACATCTTTATTCAATTTTAATAAGAAAGCATCATTTTCACCCGAGGGTCAATTTATTTTGATAAACGCGCATAAGTACGTTGTCGATACAATTTCTGGTAAAGTGCGTCTTAAATTGAGTGATGACCTCTCTGGCTTTTGTAAATTCATCAGTGACGAGGAGTTTGTTTCTGTGACGTCCTTTTACGCACATGGCTGTCTCCTTAAGCTGTTCAACGTAAGGTCTGGAGATCTTCTTGCTGTAATGGATTTTTGGGGCAATCTGCCCTACTGTTTGGCAACATTTCCTAGATCGAGTCTCATTGCCATTGGTTCAGGTCAAGGGTTAGAAATTATCAAAGTAAAATACCCGGGAGAAGAGACCCTCAGCAGTGAGGCAAAAAAGTAAGTTTTTCTTTTTTAATACACATAATCTTTTTTTATAACCTACGGGGCAAAATTACTGAATGCTGATTGGCTGAGACGCAGGTCATTTTTTCTTAATCACGAGGACAATTTTGGTAATCAAGAAGGGGGCATGATTACTTGATCCTCATTGGTTAACAGTTGCTTATCCAGAGCAAGCAAAGTTACAAGAGAATCCTCTTCCATAATTAACTACTTTTTTGTACACATATCAAATACATTTTAAGCGCTATTTCTATTGACAGCAACGACTTATTGAATTGAACTTTAACCGAATGCAGGCGCGTAGCGTGGTCATTTTTTCAAGTACGCACAAGTACATATGATCTAGAAACCTAAGTAAACTGAGCGAAAAATACAGTGTTCTTTATTTCTTGTCGAAATAGTTGTGTGAATAAAAGCAAAGAACAAAGCGTCTTGCCCTTATTTTGAGCAAACTCATCGCAAACAAAACACTGTTTTGGTTGTGCTAGCGTGACTGGAATTGTCAAGAAAGTTCTCGGAACGTCGCTCCTTTTTCAACCTCGCCTTTTTGTTGCACGCTGGCCAAACAATACTGCATTGTTAGTGCAAAAAAAGTACAATGCAAAACTAAGTTAGAACATGGTATAGCTTTTGTTTTAGTTTTTAGAATTTAATCAAAGTGGTGCTTTCATCACGAAATGTTGGTTGCGTACAAGTAAAATGTTAAAGAATAGAAACAATTGCTAAAAAATTCAAAATTTTCTGGTCACTTCAAGTACGCACGTGCGTATATGCGTATAAGACGCTACGCGCCTGGAATGGGAGCGTGTTGATTCTCGTTTGTCGCGGCACGGACGGGCTTTCCCCAACAACTTTGCCCTTTATGTGATAAACATGTAATCGCTATGTTCCCTCGTGCAATTAAGGATTAATTTCACTTGTATTTTCAAAGTTTTTCAAATCGCCCTCGTCGTTTTGCGACTCGGGCAATTTTGTGAAAACTTTGAAACTGCGCGTGAAGTTAATCCTTAATTGCCATCGGACCCATGCGATTACATGTTTATCACATAAAGGACACTGTTATTGAGGGAATCCCGTTCCGTGCCGCGACAAATACTGAAATTATCAAGGTAAAATACCCGGCAAAGGAGACACTCTGCACTGAGGGTAAAAAGTAAGGTAGCAATTGATTGTATAAAAGACAACCTTATTTTAAATGCATGTAATCTTTCAAATACTGTATCCACTATCGTGGCCAGCAGTACCATGAGCGAATACTGCTCGGCAAATGACCACACAACCCGCCGATATCACAAGATATTCTGCGTGTACTTCGAGCTAGCCCATATAAAGAGTATAAACCATTATCAATCTATTGTGATTGCTTGGAAGTGTTTGTTATTCCCATATATGGTGTTACGGGTGTGCATGACGGGGTTGAGTAGTTTGCTTGTGGGCTTATTCTCGCACCCCTTAATTAGGGCGCGGGGTTCTGTATCCAATTTCCGCTCTTAATACTTAACATTCTGTGGACAAGAGCCGCTAAAATGGTTTTTAAATATTGCTCACTCCGTTGATGGGCGAAACTTTTTTAGTAAATCCGGTTAATGACAGATATAAAACAATTTAAAGCGAGGTGGACACGAAGTAAAACCAACCAGTCAGGCCAGTACCTTAGGCATGCGCACAACGATAACATGACACCGGGAGCGGCAGCGATGGACAGCTGTTTCGGTCTTGTTAGGCATCGTCAACATAGCATAGCTGTAATGACAGAGATAACGATGGCCTCCTCTATACAGGGCCGGGGTGGGGCTGTTTTTTTTTTAAATATGAAAAGCTGCTAGTTTGGCGAAGTGCAAGAAAACAAAAATAACATGTGACCGCTAACTGTTGCTTTAGCAAGGACGACAACGGTTACGAGAACGTTGTCTAAAAACACTATTTCCCGTTATTGCAATAATTTTGCTGTTTGTCCAAAGTAGCTCTACATGGAAAGTGAATGTTAACATTCCGGGAATAAAATTGGTAAGAACCGTGTGGATATTTAGAGAGACGTCTTCACGTAACCTCAAATTTGATTAGTTCTTGTCGTTGTCAGGGTTAGAACGGCGGAGATATGTAGGCCGTGTTTTCACGAGCGGTTTTTCAGGTCGCTTAGCCACTGACAACCGAAAATTCCGTGAAAACAGTTCCTTTCCCAACTCGCTTAAAGTTAAGTGACTCGCAAATTTCAATAAAATTGACAGCGGCTGTCGTGAAGACACGGCCGTACACACTCAAATGGAAAACGCACGTGCAGGGCGTGCAGATGTTTTGTTTTTTTCTCATTTGAGCTATCGTTTTGTGGCGTTCTCGTAGCCGTCGTCGTCGCCGTCGTCCTTGCTTAAGCTCCGTAGTGACGTGGCCGCCGTGACGTCATGTGAAAACGCTCTATATGGAGGCCCGAATTGCTGACAACGGTGGGAAACTCTTTGCATAGTGGGGACGTTAACTGCGGGTTACAAGTGTACGAGCAGCGGGGCCACGAGTCATAATGTTCCGATTTGACTCACCATACTTGAATATGTTGTTCCTAGCCCCAAAGCTCTTGATCTTTTAACGATGAACACAATGAAGATAATGATCTTTTGATAATATATAAATTTATTATCGCCTTTAATTACATGAAAGGGTAAACGGTAAGCGGTAGAAAAGCATAATAATTTAATGTTTCAACTTTGCTCCTTTTCTTGAGAAGTTGTTGGATATCTGTAGATAACAGGCAAAACGTTGCGCGAAATCAAACAGGTTTCTTTGATTTTAGCAAAACGCTAATCTCAGCTTGACGTTTGCCGTTGACTGCCAACGCGATTCTACATCACTCTTTTGCGCATGCGTTCGCTGAAAACAAAAGCAATAGGCAGAAATTTAAGTCTATATAGGCCTAAGTTTTCTATTCGACTCCAAACTCTATTCTTAAAACGTGACCTTCTGTAAATCTGCCTAGTTTGATTAATTGAAATATAATAAAGGATTGATCGATCAGTTGATTAATTTGTTTGCCCGCAGGCGCGAGCTTCAGGAGTGAGTGTTGATTGAGTCTTGTGAGCTGAAGAAACAAGGGCTGACCATTGGACAAGGTTTCCTGCATTTTCAGGACAAACACAAGTGAACTTTGTGAAACTTGTATATATTCTTAACTTTGTCAGACTGGCAGAGCTGTACAGTTTTTCTCGATTTGTAGTTGATGAGCATGAATTTTCAAACTTGGTTGTCATGACCTTTTGAGTAAGTATAGGAGACTTTTAGCAGACGAAAGGTGCAACAGCACACACAACGTTTCTCGCATTGAGTACGTTACAGTGTTTTTTACGATTTACGTTGCTGTCGATTGGCGACGAAATTCAATATGTTTACGATTAGAATTGTGGATAAATGTTTTTTTTTTAATCAGTCAGGGTATCTTTTTGGTGCCTTGAGTAAATCAAGTTGTATTTTAAAATGTACGTTTCATCCTAAAATCTCTTGCAATCTAATTCTTGTATGACACAAGTTTTGCAAGTGTTTTAAATGCGTTTTATTCGAATGTGTATCCGGCCGGGTATGAAGTTACATTTATCTACATGTTTTGAAGACGTTTAGTTAAACACGGTTTTAAAGTGTTTTCTTTTTAACTCATGAATACTGAGTTTTGTCGACTACAAATTTAGCACAGATCAAACAATGAATTGAAACTTACCTGAATCTCATGTAACAGCGAGTCCTACATTTTTCTGTGACTTATTTTCATTTTGTTAAGCCCAGGTTAATTAAACATGTCTTGTTGGTGTTAATGGCGTATTAGTTTGAAATTTTGACTTCGTTTTTTTCTTGTTATTTATTTTTTTGTCCTTATAATATTTTTTCCTGAAGGCCCGTGCAAACGCTCGCAACAACACGCAACATTGTTGGGCCCAACAATGTTGTCTCTTGTTGCGCGATGTTAGCCGATGTGTGCAAATGCTCGCAACAGATCACAAAATGTTGGGTCTTTAGATGAGAATACAAAGGACTCTGGGACGTTTTCCATCTCCGACGCCATGTTGATTTCTTGTTCGCATGCATTTGTGTGGATACGTGGCATGAAGTGCGCGTGCGCCGGCGCAACATTGTTGGATGTGCTGTGCAAACGAACGCAACATTGTTGGACCACCCTTCGATGACCGCGAAACAATAGAAATGTTGGCACTTGTTGTCTCTGAAGTTTGACCAGTTTCAAACTTCATCCAACAACTTCCAACAAGTCGCAACAACACGCAACAACTCACAACATGTTGGGCCCAACAATGTTGCGTCTTGTTGGCCAACAATGTTGCGAGTGTTTGCACGGGCCTTAAGGTCGGCATGGGAGTTATTAAGGCGTGTCTCACGTCGTTTGGTTGTTTTTCATGTTACGCTTACGCGAAATAGATATAACTGTGAGAGTGGTATAATCTACTATGTTTATATAAAGAAAGTTATATGTATTGCGCGTAAGCGTAAAATGAAAGAATAACCCGTCGATTCTACCTGTGGTCACGGACCTGTTTAACACTTCCTTCTCGAGCGCATGTTTTCCAAAGGACAAGAAGAAGTGGTTGCGCATCCAATGGAGGGAGACCATTGGGTTCTTAGTAATAAACGCCCCATCTCTCTGTCGCCTGTGATGTCTAAGGTCCTGGAACAATTGGCGTATGAACAGTTTGCGGAGTTTCTAACAACCAACAACATGCTCTCAAGTCATCAGGGCCCGGTTGTTCCAAAGCCGATTAACTTAATCCAGGATTAGCGTGAACTTTGGTTTCATTCTTTGAACTTTTTGGTGAAAGGTTCTTTAGCTAATTTTTGTTTTTAAAGATTGACTTCCTCCAATGTAAAGTTTTGCCAAATATCAGTGTTGAACAGCATTTGGGAGTAGAGAAATAAACTCCATGGTTAATTTTTAATCTGGGATTAGCATTAATCGGTTTTGAACAACCGGGCCCAGAGCGGTATTAGCAAAAGCCATTCTACTCAAACGTTAGGGATACTTTTCACCAGTCATCTATATAAGGCAATTGATAAGGGAAATGTGACCGCTGTGCTGATGTTGGACCCTATAGCAAGGGCTTTGACAGTATTGATCATCAGATACTGTTTGCGAAACTACGGAACCTCAATGTGTCGTATTCAACTTTGACTAGTTTTCAAAGTTACCAGTCTGGCAAAACTAAACGCGTGCAAATCCATAGCTCCCTCTCGAGTTCTCTTACGGTTAGCCGTGGTGTCAATACATGGGCCCTTACTTTCCAACCTGTACCTTCAGTCTGCCACATTTGTAGCGTCGAATCTTATGTAGCCGATTCAAAGCTTTACATCTCACTTTCTAAAGAGGATGTTCATAGAGGACTTGAAGACCTTCGACAGGATTTGAATCGAGTTGCTTCCTGGTGCTGCGAAAACTGACTCCTGCGCTTAACTCCAACAAAATGCTGGCGGAAACATCTATCCCGCCTTTAACATTTTAAGGAAATGAACTGCCTGTTGTTGACTCAGTGAAAGACCTTGGTGTGATAGTAGATAAGCACCTATCCTTTCATGAGCACACCAGCACTTTGGCAAGTGAACTGATACAGATAGGCAAACTAGCAATAATCAGCAGAATTCGTCACTTGTTTGATAAATCTATTCTTTTGATTGTTATAAACTCTCGTTTTTACTAAGTTATTTTATTGTTCACCCTTATGGTCAGGTACTACTAAATCTAACATTTCTAAACTTCATGATGTTCAGAACTTTGCAACCCGTTTGTTATCCGGGAAGAAGAAATATGAACACAACACCTACTCTCACAGAGTTGAAGCTGCTTTCAGTACAAGAGGCTTTTAAATTTCGAGAGGCCGTTCAGATATTCGAATCTATGAATAATCAGGCACATACAGTAGCTATTTGGTAAATATGTTTGACTTTCAGAAGAGGTCCCATGTTCATAGCTATAACAATAGGGAAAAACGATCTTAATATTCCGAAGTGCCGCACAGCGCTTGCCCAAAAGTCGTTCCAGTATCGCGGCGCAGACAACTGGAATTCGTCGCCACGAGAGTTGCGCAATCTCTATAGTTTGAGTGTTTTTAAACGTAGTCTGAGAAGTCATCACAGTAGTGACTGATTAGTTAATTAATCATTTCATATATTATGGATAGGTTTTTTACCTTAGTAAGGTATTATTTATTGTAAGGTATTGTAGACTAGTATCGATTAGTTTAACATTGTAAGTGAGGTCGGAAGATCCCCGTAGGGGAGCCCTAATAGAGTTATTTGTATATCCTGTGATGATCAGCATCTTAACTTGATTCATCTATGGCTTTCATATATATTAACTTTCGTCATATTTTTAATGCTAAAAAAGGTCTCGATAAAGGTAATATAGTGACACTCTGATGATCGTTCCCTGTTTGATCCTGCTAGTAATCATATCCTTATATAAGAGATTAAGTGATCCGCAGTCAGGTGTACAAGTATAAGGAGGACTCGTACTGATGACTCATTAAGTCACTTATTATCTATAGGGAAGATATCTATCTACAAACATTGCTTTTGTTATTCAAATGTGCCAACCACATAGACAAAAGACCCTTTGTTTCGACAGTGAATCAGGCTCTTGGTTTGCACATTAATGACCAAATAGGTGACGTTAACAACATCTTCGCTGTTTGATTGACAGACGAGCAAAAAGTTGAAATCGTAAATTGCAAGGCGATACGACAAATATGTGCCCATATCCTATCCTAGCTGCAGGTTGATGGATCAGTTTTTTCTCAATTGACTGAGCCGAGCTAATTTATGCATCAAAGGACTCCAAATAGACTAGTACTAGCTATCGCTAAGTGCCAACGAGACAGTCAATGTGTAATACGTAGTTTGCAGATTTGTATCACAGTGCTATTTTTGAAACCCAATAGTAGTTGAAATTTTTTTTTCAAAGTACTGCACTCAACTTACCTAAGTTAACAATAGCAATGTTTCTCGTGACTTCACCCATTGTTATCGTTGAAACAATGACTTCTTTTGTTCCGTGGTTGGCAAATTTGAATATCAAAAGAAATAAAAATAATAATAATAACACGCACCTCCCTCCGTCTGTGCAGGGGTGCAAGGCTGGCGACTGCTGGTGGCGAGAGCACTCGCCTCCTACCAATATGGCCTGGGTTCGGTTCCCAGAATCGGTGTCATGAGTGTGCTCAGTTTGTTGGTTCTCTACTCTACTCCGAGACTTTTTTTCTCCGGGTAATCTGGTTTTCTCTTCTCCTCAAAAACCAACGTTTGATTTTGCGGATTGTGTTTATTTGTTGATCTCAGTTTAATCGCCCGTAAAGTTTCGGGACCTTCTAGAAACGGGCCCCAGGATCTCTCGTGTAGGACTGTGGAAAATATTCTGAGACATATTGCTGAACTGTTTGTGACGATAAGGTTTGTAGCGAATTGATTGGTCACATTCTTCCCCTCAAAGTTTACTAAGCTGGTTCTGGGA
This sequence comes from Montipora capitata, assembly GCA_949126865.1. NCBI lineage: Eukaryota > Metazoa > Cnidaria > Anthozoa > Scleractinia > Acroporidae > Montipora > Montipora capitata. The sequence goes on from OX421451.1 coordinate 44,084,839, forward strand.
ACTTAAGTACTTATCGTTAACGTTAATACTCTTTCTCTACCAGTTGTATCTCGTGGAACTGTGCGATGGTGTGATGATTCGTATATATTGGAGCTTGGACTTCATTTAACAGGTAACTTAAGTTAAGCAATCGAGTCTGTGCGGTGATTTAAATCTGGTTCTCACAGCAAAGAAACATGCAAAAGCAATCGTCACCTCGGCTTGAAGACAATGAAAGTTATGATTTTCCGTATGTACAAACGATCTTCCACCTTGTAACGTCTATAATTATAAGGTGAGGTTTTTGCTCAGGAAACCCGTCATGTATATTAATTGCTTCTCGCACTGACGATTGTAATTGTGTTAGAAAAAGAGTTGAATCATGATGTTTTTGAAATACTTGGCTGATAGCTAGTAAATGAAGTCAATTAGCCTTAATGCAGTGAAGATATATATATAATACAAGACTTTTGCAAATCAATTCAAATGACTTTTCTTTTCCTTAAATTAATCATTAGTTTGCATTCCCTCAAAGATGTCAAGAAATGCTCGAGACTAGATGGAATCCAAACTTTAGGGAGCGCCATGAAGTGTCCCCCACCTAATTGTAATTGTTGAGCTTTTCTATATACTTGTGTAGATTGCTCTGGCATTTTTGTGTATGATATTCTCTATACGAAGTAGAGTACTTCGGTAATTTCCAGTATTTGTAAGATACTATGAGATTCTAAGTTTATATGAAGATTAGGTCATGGCTTTGATCAATCCGGCAACTTTGTTTCTGATTTCTCTTTCAGCAGCATTGTAGCAAGCTTTGAAACAGAAAGCCAAAGTTTTACGATTTGCTTATAATGTTTTGTTAGAGGTAAGCAATAACGTTAAATAAGCGACGAGGCAAACGTCACACAGCCCAGACTTGCATTTTGTGTTGCAAAAAAAGAGGGAATATTCTCTGTATTTAATAAGATATTCCATAAATCGTCATCACTAAGGCAGCATAAATTAGCTCATCTATTGACAGCAAAAGCGTCCCCAATCGGCGAGTAAAATTGTTTGGCGCCAGCCATAGTAAATCTATACATCTCGCTCTCAGGAGGGGACTGAGGGTAGAAAAGTAAACTCAACGAACTCGTTGAATACGCGGCCATAGACAACATTCCAGAGTTTGGTGTTGTGCCTCGCATGGCGGCCCCGGATAAAATGATTAAGCTCACGTTATATTTCATAAGTTTCGAATAGGTTCTACTCAAAGCTTCAGCAACGATCTTTGGATTAGTGTCGTTATAAACAGTTAATTTATACATGTGTTCGAAATATGAGATCTTTTAAAACAGTTTTGGATGAAATTTCTACACTGAGTTTTAGTGCTTCCATGCTTGACTTCCTTGGAGCTCGAAACTATGTTCAGACTGCTTGAAACTTAACAAGACGTTATTAACCTATAGCATTTGCCTATAGAAGTTGTAAGATAGGAAGACAAGCACAGGAGTGTCGTTTAAGGAAAGGTAATATTATTCAACTTATTGGAACTGAATTTCGAAATCCTACTTAGTTAAAAATTCAAAGGACTACGAGACAGAACAACACCTATCGATGACAAAGACATCACTCAACTGGAGCTAATGTGAACAATGCTGTTTATATACAGCCCCGGGATACAGCCTACATATTTTTTTCTGAAGCATCTTTAGGTAGCAGGCAGTGTAGCGTGCCGAAATCCTAAACCCTTGAATCTGATTGGCTAATCGCGCGCTCGTAGCCCGTCCAGCTTTTTGCGATACAGACCACGGTCCGAAATCTGTTCCGTTCTGAAACTGTCGTGACTAATTGAGAATGTTTTTACTACGACGCGACGAAACGTTGGATTTTACCTCTTAAAATGCAAGTTTTCGCTTACTAACCGTTGCAAAGAGAAGGAAAAACATCAGCAATGGAGTAAAAGGCTTGCTTATCCTTCGAAAAGGCGAGTATACACATGATTTTGCTGACAACACTTTGCTGGTTTGCTGTTTTCGAGTTGTTGGTTTTCTTGAACTGTTGACACGCCGTCGCGTTGTCTTTCGTGAACTGTTTTACTTGTGTAGTTTTCTAAGGTTTGCACTGATTTGTGAAGGACTTGACGGAGAACAAAGATGAATCCTTGAAATAACAAGATATGAAGGCAGAGGCAGATGTATGAGTATTTGTCACTAAATTTTTTCCTCCTGTTTTGAGAACTTTCGTTCAATTTTTAACAAGACAAAGCATTTTAATTCGTTCTAACATTATTCACCTGTTTGTACGAATTTTTCAAACATCATTGTTTAGTTTGCTTAGCTCATTTCTCTGTGCTTGCTATGAAATATAACTGTTTTTTTAATACATTTATTTCACCAAGAGATATTTGAAGTTTTGTTTTATCGTTAATCTATCATTTTTCTCTGAGCTTTGAGAACGGAGCGCTTTTCTCAGTTATAAGTTAATTTCAACTGTGACAGTGCGACTTAGAGCGCGTGGAAAGACTTTTTGCAAACCAGTTTGCCATGTTCATTTTCATAAAAAAAAGGTAGAAAAAATAAATACGTTATTCACCGGCCTAGGTCGGTCCGTATAGGGACAGTTTTTCCCTATACGGACCTCCCAGCCGGTGAATAACATATATATAACAGAGAACGTTTGTTTCTTTGGAGTTTAATATAGAGCAATTATTAGCCATCTATTTCAATCACAGCTCAACCGCCATGGGCAAATAACTCGAATTCCATATCGTGCTATGTGCACCTTCATTTTTTTGATTACAGTGGAAGCTTTCAGATCATGCAACCTGTCAACTTCAAAGAAACTGGAGAAGTAATCAACAGTCACCATCTGTGGAAATTTCGCCAAGGTCGATCTGGAAATTCGTGCCTGGCAAACGTTTTTTTGCACTTGAATGTGAAATCTTTTACGTCTCTCTTCATATTTGGCCCTTAGGTCGCCTGTCTCGCACCTCTTCGGGTCGATTCTATTCCTTGATGACTAGAGTGGATAGTCTGTAGCATGCACTTTCGAAGGGTCTTTGGTACTACGAGCCTGTCAGCCCTAAAGAGCAACCCATCCTGAACAACTTCTTCATCAACGATATCATATTACAACGCTGTCTACCCAGATTGGACAAGGGCCTTCACAGCTTGTAGAACTTCATCATTCTTAGTCTCCACGCTGAACATTGCTGTTTCATGCTCACTTACTAGCAGTTGATTTACTTCTCGGATCTCTTACTCTACTTCAAGATCCTCTTCAAAGCCTGGTTAACAGGATGTGACCTCCAAGCTGCTGAGAGGTCTCTGACAACTTAGGGAAATGTTGTCTTAGGGTGTCTGCAAACGTGCAACTCTTTACCTCTCTTGTATTGACCGTCTAAATCATATCGTTGCATCCTCAAAATCATCTTTTGCAATCTATTCGGGTCAGAGACCAGCGGCTTATTGTCTGATTATTATCGGCTTATCACTGATCTCCCCTAGGTATATTGGTGAAACCTTTCTGTCGCAAACACAATCGCAAGAAGTTCTTTTTCTATCTGTGCAGATTTTTTTCTGCTGGAGTCAGGACGCTGCTTGCATAAGCTGGCGGTCTACCATCCTGGAAAAATGCGGCTCCAAGACCCCCTTCGCTGACATCGCAATGAATCACCAGATCCTTCTCTCGCTCATAATGCTTCAGCAGTGGTGGAGCTGGCACCATCTCCTTGATCCTAATGAATGCTCTGTCATGAATTTCGTCCCTTACATATTCTGTACACTTTTAGGTAAGCTGCGTGAAAAAGCTCCGGGACTTCAAACAGTATTGGCAAGAACTTTGCAAGGTAGCCTACAGTACCCAAAATGCGCTGAACACCTGTTACATCAGTTGGTCTTCCAAAAGAACTGCATCAATCTCGGCATGGTCTGCCTTCACTCCCTCTAAAGTAAGCAGATGTCCAATATGGGGAACCTCTGTATGCTTAAAAGCAATTTTATGTTTGTTCAGCCTTCTAATTTTGATTCTGATGTGAGAAGCTATCGCTTCCGGCATCGTGTCTCCAGTACCAGCCGCAAGGATATCGTCAGATATCATCAGCTATCATCAGCGAGGCCCTCAACAGATTCATGCAGTTGGAATTATATCACGGGCGGGCGAAATCCCGAAGGGCATGCGATTACATTTGTGGTGTGGGAAAGGTCATCAGAAGAAATCTCTCTTCTGTATCTGTCAATAACTATCCTTTCAATCCTCTTTTGTGAAAATCCGCTTTGCTAGACTCTGGTATGGTGTCTTCAATAACTGGCATTGGGAAATGACATCTCTTTAGTGCTTTGTTCAAGGGCTTTGGATGCAGGCAAAGGCGAAGCTTGCCATTAGCTTTATTTGCAACCACAACAGAGTTCATCCATTCTGTAGGTCTTTCTACCTTCTCTATGACACCTTTTAGCTTCAAGGTCACCAAGGCATTCTTTCAATGGCTTTCCCATAGCTTCGGGAACTCTTTTTAGTGGCTTCTAAACAGGATTAACATCTTTATCAACTTGTAGCAGTAGTGAGGCTCCGAGACAGCCAAGACATTCGCCAATTGTCTTTGAACTCGGAGTATATGTGCCCAAGGTTGATTCCGTCAAACATTTGGCTACTTGCTACATTTTCATTCATGTTTGCACTGGACGGCGTCTCGGCTGTTTTGGGACTTTTATACTTAATTAATCCTGCTGCAAACTATGTTCATATTTTTGATCAGTCAGCAACATGATGTTCCTGATTTCTATTTCTATTGCATTTTAGGGAGCTTTGAAACAGGAAGCCAAAGTGTTGTATGATTTGTTTATACAGTGTAATGCCATTTTATAGGTAAGCTGGTTAGTTAAGCTGAACTTTCTGTGTTAACCTCAAGCACACAAATTTTTGAACCCATGCAGTCAGTAAGCTTGCAAAATTTGAAAAATGTAACAAAGAGCGTGTTTAAAAGGTGATAGGATGTAGCAAAAAAGCAAGCTTCTTCTTAGCAGTCTTAATTTGTTTTTCCCGCTATAGCCCCCAACATCTTTCATTCTTCTGTCAATATTCCATCCTCCCCACAATGTAAATGTCTGGATAAGGTTCCAATGGGTTAGAAATTCTGCATGAGACGATTGTGTGCCTTGTCACTCAGTACTTCTCTTTGAAGTTTTGTAGTCATTTGTAAATCAAGGCTGTTCATTTTATAAGTATAAGTCAAAGGTAATTGTTGAACAGCCAAATACAGGCATCCATTTGATCCTTGATTTCTTAGCTTACTGTTATATGTAGCGGTGAATCATAGGCACTGTAGTTACATTCATTCTCTTGATCGTTACATTTTCCTATATCCTACTATTTGTCTTAGTCCTAGTCAAAGTAATCTCATGTATTCCCCTTCCAGCCTCGATTAGCTCTGCTATTTGCGGGCAGAGAGGACGTTACTGTTTTGGTTAGTCTTAATTGATTATAAAACGTGATCGTAATTGCTGTTGTAATTATAATAATGATAGAGGTATAATAAAGGTCTCCATAAAGGTAACAAAGCCATTAATGGGTAATACACTACACTGAAGTCACAATCTCAAGATAAACCGGACTTACATCACCTTCACCACTTAGCCTGCGTAACAAGAGTTTTCAGCGGGCGAGAATAGGGCGAACGCTAGCTGGAAACCCTGGGCGCTTACCATTTGTCAGAAAAAACCCG
>OX421451.1:44100515-44135515 GCA_949126865.1 Montipora capitata
GACAGGGCTTTCACTGCTGCTGCGCCATCACTTTGGAACAAACTGCCGAGTGAAATACGGGAGGAGGAAAATTTTGAACGGTTTAAGTCTAAATTAAAGACATTTTTATTTAGAGCAGCTTACCCTATGAAAAGCTCGTGATATATTTTGAGTCTTTTTATTATATCCAGAATTGTAAATAACTATTTTTTAACTTTTTTAACTTGTTTTTTAATCATTTGATCATATTCACATCTTAATTTGCGCCTAAGAAATATTAAATATTATTATTATTATTATTATTATTATTATTATTATTATTATTATTATTATTATTAGAGTTGTGGCGAGATAAGGGTATAGCAATGGTTAAAGACACATCTTTCTAGGCATTTAGATACAACACACAGTAATGAAATTGGTCGGCTGTAGTTCTTGGATAATGTGGAATCATCAGATTTGTAGACAGGACATACATTAGCCAATTTCCACTGGTCGGGAAACTTGCCGAGAGACAACAATAGGTTAAACAAACGGCCGACGGGAGAGGCAATTTCAGGTGCACTTTCCTTCAGCAATCTACCAGGAATGTTATCAGGGCCATGCGCTTTGTTTACATCAGTGTCTTCCAGTACTTTAATTACCTCTGGTATCGTAAGGCGGATTTCGCTTAAATGGTGAGCAGGTATAACAGATGGTCCTTGGTAAGATTCAGAAGTACCATCATTAGGACTGAATACTGATTGGAAAAAAATGTTAAGTAAGTCTGCTTTTTCTTTGTTATTCGTCACAAAGCGTTGACCATCCCCCAAGAAGCCAGATGACCGATTTTGCTTGGTGGTAGATTTAACTTAAGACCAGAAACGTCTGCTATTGGTGAGAAGCGAATCCTTCAGTTTAGCTGCATATTGCTTTTCCTTCATCTTGATCATTGCGTTAACCTCCCGTCTTGCTTGTCTAAACCGATCGTGGTCTAGAGTACTTCCACGTTTGATAAACACATTTCTCAAACGACTTATTACGACTTGTTACCAAACCGAACTCAAGTTCGTGAGGATGTTTTTCATCGTTTTATCGTTTCGTTTGGGACATTAATAGCCTCTTGGCATCGCTGGCAGGGCTTTGATTGCATGGCTAGCGGATTGAAATGAAAGAAAAGCCTATGCCCTTGAATTCTACGGTGGATTTGTGGCCGTGGGAACATTTTAACCAGGAATATTTGATTCTATTTAATGGTCTCGTGAGAATTCAGCGTTAGCCTTGCTATCTTATCAAGACCGTTGACAACCGATGATCTCATAAATGCTCAATTCACGTCGAATCTGGGAGGAAGCGACCCACGATGGCAATAAGGTTAGGCTTTTTAATTGAAATTTTTTTCGTAAAATTATCTTCTCAGGTCATGTCTTCCCATACAAATCTTATGTGCCCTCACACTGAGGTTGGGGTTCCTGTGATAAGAAGAGGCCTAAAGTGACAGGGTGATAACCTCAAGCACACAATTTTTTGAACCCATGCAGTCAGTAAGCTTGCAAAACTTGAAAAAATGTAACAAAGGAGCTTGTTTAAAAGGTAGTGGTGATGTAGCAAAAAAGCAAGCTTCCTCTTAGCAGTCTTACTTTGTTTTTCCAGCTGGCTTGCAACATCTTTCATTCTTGTGACAAGATACAATGTATGAATGTCTGGATAAGATTCCAGTGGGTTAGAAATTCTGCATGGGACGATTGTGTGCCTTGTCACTCAGTACTGCTTTTCTGCAATGGCATACGTCTTCGAAGTTTTGTAGTCACTTGTAAATCAAGGCTGTTCGTTTTATAAGTATAAGTCAAAGGTAATCGTTGAACTGCCAAATACAGGCATTCATTTGATCCTTGATCTCTTAGCTTACCAGTATATGTAGCGGTGAATCATAGGCAATGTAGTTACATTCTTTAGTCAAAGATAATGGTTGGTGATAATTTTTAATCAGTCATTTAATCAGACTCTGATGAACACTCAATGGAAACCAATTAGACAATCGATTAATTATTTTACTTTTCTTTTCCATGCAGATACAATATGAAAAATAATTAGTTTGGATTACAATGGCCACATCTGGTCCTCTGGCCAGCTCTGAGGACAAGACAAATGGAGCTAAGCTCAGTCGACTTATTATTGATGGTGGAACAACTGTACTGAGAAATGTTTTTGACACTCATCACCCTCCTGCAAAGTTAGCAGCTGATCTTAATGCCTGTTATTCCATTCTAATCAAGCTTTCACGTAGAAGAATTCTCAATGGTCATCAGTGGAAAAAACTGTTCCCTGTTGGCGGAGCTGCTCCGGACTCCAACACATTTGATATAACTCTGCTTTTCCTCCTTCTGACCAACATTTGTGGACTTACCCCTCCCCACGCAGGATGGCATCACAAACCACCTCCAAGTGACACTTCTCATGAGGCAAACCTTGCTCGCATTAAGTTTTTCCGTAATCAAGTGTATGGGCATGTGACAACTACTGGTGTCGATGCACCAACATGCAATGCTTTGTGGAAGGAAATAAGTGCCGTTTTAGTGTCTCTTGGGTTAAGTCAGGCAGAGATTGATCGCTTAAAGGCAGAGCAATGTGGAGAGGAGGATTATCTTGATGCATTACGGGAATGGGCAGAGAGTGAAGGGAATCTAAAGTCTCAACTTCATGACATGCGTCAACTTCAGAACAAAGTTCAACAGACTGTCGAGGACATACAAATCCAGCAGTCAACAATCCAAGAGACTGTTGAAGACATACATGAAATTGTAACTGAAATCCGTGAGACACATCACAACACCGATCAGGAGGACACAATCCGAAAGAAACTTGCAAGGGTTGACACCCAACGTGATGTCAGAGATTATACAAAGAGATACTTAGAAGGAACCCGTGAGTCTTTCTTTGCTGAAATCAACAGGTGGTTGGATGATGGAGGCTCTCCAAATCGTGTCTTGGTGCTCAGTGGAAATGCAGGGATGGGGAAATCTGTCATCGCTGCTGAGATGTGCAGAAGAATGCAAGAAGCTGGTAGATTGGCGGGGAGCCATTTTTGTCACCATGACAGAGCACGCCACAGGAATCCCAAGGTGATGATGCAGTCTTTAGCTTGTCACCTCTCATGCTGTATTCCAGAGTACAAGAAAGCTCTTGTGGAACAGTTCTCTGGAAATCTAGGTGTAGAGATCAACAACATGGAAGTGGTAGATCTCTTTTATTTGCTTTTTTTAGAACCTCTGAACATGGTAGCAGATCCAGGTTTTACATTTCTTGTGGTAATAGATGCCTTAGATGAAAGTCAATACCAAGGGCGAAATGAGCTTCTTGACGTGATATCCAGTTTGTTTAAGGATCTGCCACTTTGGCTTCGATTTTTTGTGACTACGCGACCTGAAGTTAACATTTGGGGCAGCCTGAAAGATTTGCGTCCACTGCGACTGGAGCCAAAAGATGAAGACAACTTGAAGGACATTCGGTTTTACTTTGAACAGAGTCTAAGCGATTTATTACAAGTTGAAAGGCCCGAGCTTGTCTTAGATGATCTCGTGCAAAAGTCAGAGGGAGTTTTTCTGTGTGCCCAGTTTTTGGTAGATTTTATAAGGGCTAAGTGTCCAATCGTTCTTACCTTGGAACAACTGGAGAAGACCCTTCCGTCGGGCATCTCGTCTGTTTACCAGTCGTATTTCCAACGGTTGGAACAAGACTTGTGTAAGGAACTGAACATAACAGAAGAGCAATTTCTTTGTTTTCTGAGTGCAATTGCAGCTGCAAGGGAACCACTGCCGTTGGGTTTTGTTCCTAAATTGCTGTGCACGAAGTCGTCGTCCTTGAGTGTTATGCGAAAGGTGAGCAAAGCCATTGCCATTGTGTCATCACTCCTTCCTGTTCACGATAACCGGATTCATTTCTTTCATAAATCAGTCAAGGACTGGTTGACAGACAAGTCACGCTACGAGCAGCACATTTTCAGCGTGGAGGAAATGGAAGGCCATAAGATCCTTTCTACTCTTTGCTCTAAGGAATTTGACGAGTTAAAGAGTAAAGGTGTTAGGAAATCGCAGTCCTTCACTGCCACTTCAAGGTATGCCTTGGAACATGGTGTTCAGCACGTGCTAGAGTTAGACCAGGACATGAGATCCTGCAGCATGGAACAAGTGATTGGAAACTATGTGTTATGTCCTGAGCTTTTGTATGCAAAGATTTGTGTGAACATATCAGCAGCCACAGAAGATATCGTTTGTGCAATGAAACACGATGGTTTGAAAACGATATCTACCGAGTGTCAAGAGACACTTTCGTCATTATTGATTGTTTTAAAGAAGCACCGCCAAACCTTAGAGGTATATCCGTTTACTATCTTTCAAAGTCTGTTGAACGAAGGAAGTAGTAAACTATCCTCTGACTCCCGCCAGCTTCTGGAGACCAAGTATACCGATAAGCCTTACATGGAGTTCTTAAGAAAAAATGACTCCCTAGAAGATTATCAAGTTGTGTGTTATTGTTCTTCATCGGTGGCTTGTTTCGATGTGTCCCCCAGCTTAGAATTCATTGTGTGTGAATGCTGCGATGGATCCATTCAGTTGTGGTCACTTGTTTCTGGTAACCTCGAATGGAAGCGTTATGTCAAACCAAAATACTATGATTCGTTATGTGGCGTATTCAGAATCATCAATACCGATAATGCATACGAACCAGCAGATTTTGAAAGGTCATCCGTGTTTGGTTTTTACCGTTCAGTGGTGTTTCATCCCAGCAAGGATGTCATCTTGCCAGGGAAGCTAAGCCATTCGTTTTCCTTTAATGGGGACTTGAAGCCGCTTTTTCCTACCAGTAAGTGCAGTTTTTCTGTCTGTTCAATATGCGGCGACGAGATGTTAAGTGATTATCCAGACAATGCAAAATGTCTTGTGGTGTGGAATCTAAACGATGGCAAGGAGATTAATCGTTTCAACAGAGATAAAGATATTTTATCTTTTGCGATGTCCCGAGATGGAAAGCTCGTGGCTGTTTCCCATTCAAGGGGCTCAGTTTGTTTAGTTGACAGGGAAAGTGGTTTTTCAACTCTGGCAGAGGCATCTTTGGACTCTGTGTGTGGAATGATCAGATTCTCACCGGACAGTCGATTTCTTTTTTGTGTACATTTTGCACGACATTGGTCGAAAAAGTTTTGTTTAGGAGTCACTGAGGGGCCTGAGCATCACTATTCGATGGACGTTGTTGATGTTCCTAGTTGTAATTTCGTTGAGTTTGAATCCCATAGAATCGATGGCTTTTTGTTAGGAGATCCTGTGAGTTTGCAGGATTCCTCCTTAATTTGTTCTACCGTAGTGCTTGATAGGCATTCTCTTTTAATGAGCAATTATCGGTTGTTAGGTTGCATTGCAATGGTTTATCGAAATCCACCAACGAAGAACCCAGAATTCCGATATGTCGTCCACTGTCTCCGATTCTCGTTAACCGGCGAGAGTGTTTATGCGGAAGTCACGGTTTTGAACGGATGGCGGCACAATCCGATACGAATTATGGCTTGGGACGTTTTAAATGGGGAAGTCAAGGGACAGAAAGAGTTTGAGAGTCACATTATGCGTGATTTTGTAGCTTTAAAAGAAGGCATTTTGATTGCAACGAAGATCACTCTTGAACTGTGGAACTTTGATTTGTCAGTCTGCATGCGACGATGGATGTTTGGCGCGGATGCTCTCTTTCCTATTTCAGATGATCAGGCGGCATGCATAACATTTGAAATGCGAGGTGGGGTCATTTTGGATGTTGTTGGTGGAGAGATTGTGGAAACATTTAAACTGCCTCCCGGGGAATTGGTTGCTTGGCACAAGGACCTCCAGTTTTTTGTCTCCACTGATGGTAGGGAAATTGAACTGAAGCAACTTGGTAAAACGGAACCGCAGTGGCGTTTCTTCCTGGGTCCCACATCTGTAGTTAATTTTAATGAGACAGCATCATTTTCACCCGAGGGTCAATTTATTTTGATAAACACGCATAAGTACGTTGTCGATACAATTTCTGGTAAAGTGCGTCTTAAATTGAGTAAAGACCTCTCTGGCTTTTGTAAATTCATCGGTGACGAGGAGTTTGTTTCTCTGACGTCCCTTTACGCACATGGCTGTCTCCTTAAGCTGTTCAACGTAAGGTCTGGAGATCTTCTTGCTGTAATGGATTGTTGGGGCAATGTGCCCTCCTGTTTTGCAACATTTCCTAGATCGAGTCTCATTGCCATTGGTTCAGATCAAGGGTTAGAAATTATCAAAGTAAAATACCCGGGAGAAGAGACCCTCAGCAGTGAGGCAAAAAAGTAAGTTTTTCTTTTTTAATACACATAATCTTTTTTTATCACCTACGGGGCAAAATTACTGAATGCTGATTGGCTGAGAGGGAGGTCATTTTTTCTTAATTACGAGGACAATTTTGGTAATCAAGAAGGGGGCATGATTACTTGATCCTGATTGGTTAACAGTTGCTTATCCAGAGCAAGTGAAGTTACAAGAGAATCCTCTTCCAGAATAAACTACTTTTTTGTGCACATATCAAATACATTTTAAGCGCTATTTCTATTGACAGCAACGACTTATTGAATTGAACTTTAACCGAATGGGAGCGTGTTGATTCTCATTTGTCGCGGCACGGACAGGCTTTCCCCAACAACTTTGCCCTTTATGTGATAAACATGTAATCGCTATGTTCCCTCGTGCAATTAAGGATTAATTTCACTTGTATTTTCAAAGTTTTTCAAATCGCCCTCGTCATTTTGCGACTCGGGCAATTTTGTTAAAACTTTGAAACTGCGCGTGAAGTTAATCCTTAATTGCTATCGGACCCATGGGATTACATGTTTATCACATGAAGGACAAAGTCATTGAGGGAAGCCCGTTCCGTGCCGCGACAAATACTGAAATTATCAAGGTAAGATACCCGGGAGAGGAGACACTCTGCACTGAGGGTAAAAAGTAATGTAGCAATTGATTGTATAAAAGACAACCTTTTTTTTAAATGCATGTAATCTTTCAAATACTGTATCCACTCTCGTGGCCAGCAGCACCATGAGAGAATACTGCTCGACAAATGACCACACGACCCGCTGATATCACAAGATATTCTGTGTGTACTTCGAGCTAGCCCACATGAAGAGTATAAACCATTATTAGTCTATTGTGATTGCTTGGGAGTGTTCGTTATTCCCATATATGGTGATATGGGTGTGCATGACGGGGTTGAGTAGTTTTCCGTGAAAACAGTTCCTTTCCAAACTCGCTTAAAGTTAAGCGACTCGCAAATATTCAACAAAATTTCCATTAAATTTAAGCCACCAAACCAAGGTAGCTTAAGCGAGTTGGCAATTTCAAATCGGGAATACAACAGGCGTGCTATTTTTATTCTATTTATTATTGCATTGGCTGCTCTTTCCTCATTTAATCTTACCCGTGAAAACGCGTATCATTTTTAAGTCGCTGGCGAAGTCTGCAAACAAGCCACTTTCAGGAATGTTAAGCGAGACAACGGCCGTCGTGAAGACACGGCCGTACACACTCAAATGGAAAACGCACTTGCAGGGCGTGCAGATGTTTTGTGGCGTTCTCGTAGCCGTCGTTGTCGCCGTACACACCGGAAGAGAAAATTTCGCGTGCCAGGACAGTGGTGTCTCCCAGATTTTTTGTACTTATCATCTCTAATAGAGAAAAGATACTTAGCAATGTAAATGTGGTTGCGCGAAAACAGGTTAATAGGGAAAACAGCTCACTTCCTGTTGCCGCGTCTCAAAAACGTGGGTGCTTAAACTCCCTACTCAAATGGAAAACGCAGGGCCTGCAGAGGTTTTGTTTTTCCCCATTAGAGCTATTGTTTTGTTTTGTGGTGTTCTCATAGTCGTCGTCGTCGTCGCCTTGCTTAAGCTCCCTAGTATAGACCATATTGGATTACTGAAACAAGAGAAAGTATTTGCATAAAAATAGTATTCAATTCCCGGAGGATTAGTTTGGTACACCATCATGGCCGCCATTCCTTTGTTTGGAACATCAACATGGCCGCCGTGACGTCATGTGAAAACGCCCTATATGGAGGCCCGAATTGCTGACAACGGTGGGCAACTCTTTGCATTGTGGGAACCTTAACTGCGGGTTACAAGTGTACGAGCAGCGGGGCTACGAGTCACAATGTTCCGATTTGACTCACCATACTTGAATATGTTGTTCCTAGTCCCAAAGCTCTTGATCTTTTGACGATGAACACAATGAAGATAATGATCTTTTGATAATATATAAATTTATTATCGCCTTTAATTACATGAAAGGGTAAACGGTAAGCGGTAGAAAAGCATAATAATTTAATGTTTCAACTTTGCTCCTTTTCTTGAGAAGTTGTTGGATATCTGTAGATAACAGGCAAAACGTTGCGCGAAATAAAACAGGTTTCTTTGATTTTAGCAAAACGTTGATTTTAGCTTGACGTTTGCCGTTGACCGCCAACACGATTCTTCATCTCTCATTGGCGCATGCGTTCGCTGAAAACAAAAGCAATAGGCAGAAATTTTTATTTTTATTTTATTTTATTAACTTTGCCAGTCAAGCTGGCAGAGCGCCACAACAGCTTGCGCCAATTACTGTGGCCCCTTTTTTACCCTCCCAACCATGATACACAACAGAAGACAGACCACAACACCGGGAACTACGTGCTTAAGTTTTCTATTGGACTCCAAACTCTATTCTTAAAACGTGACCTTCTGTAAATCTGCCTAGTTTGATTAATTGAAATGCAATAAAGGATTGATCGATCAGTTGATTAATTTGTTTGCCCGCAGGTGCGAGCTTCAGGAGTGAGTGTTGATTGAGTCTTGTGAGCTGAAGAAACAAGGGCTGACCATTGGACAAGGTTTCCTGCATTTTCAGGACAAACACAAGTGAACTTTGTGAAGCTTGTATATATTATTAACTGTGTCAGACTGGCAGAGCTGTACAGTTTTTCTCGATTTGTAGTTGATGAGCATGAATTTTCAAACTTGGTTGTCATGACCTTTTGAGTAACTATAGGAGACTTTTAGCAGACGAAAGGTGCAACAGCACACACAACGTTTCTCGCATTGAGTACGTTACAGTGTTTTTTTACGATTTACGTTGCTGTCGATTGGCGACGAAAGTTAATATGTTTACGATTAGAACTGTGGATAAATGTTTTTTTTTTAAATCAGTCAGGGTCTTTTTTTGGTGCCTTGAGTAAATAAAGTTGTATTTAAAATGTACGTTTCATCCTAAAATCTCTTGCTATCTAATTCTTGCATGTGAAGTTTTGCCGTTGGAAACTTTGCAAGTGTTTTAAATGCGTTTTATTCGAATCTGTATCCGGCCGGGTATGAAGTTACATTTATCTACATGTTTTGAAGACGTTTAGTTAAACACGGTTTTAAAGTAATTTCTTTTTAACTCATGAATACTGAGTTTTGTCGACTACAAATTTAGCACAGATCAAACAATGAATTGAAACTTACCTGAATCTCGTGTAACAGCCAGTTCTACATTTTTCTGTGACTTATTTTCATTATGTTAAGCCCAGGTTAATTAAACATGTCTTGTTGGTGTTAATGGCGTATTAGTTTGAAATTTGTGACTTCGTTTTTTTTCTTGTTCTTTATTTTTTTGTCCCTATTTTTTCCTAAGGTCGGCATGAGAGTTATTAAAAGGCGTGTCTCACGTCGTTTGGTTGTTTTTCATGTTACCCTTACGCGAAATAGATATAACTGTGAGAGTGGTATAATCTACTATGTTTATATAAAGGAAAGTTATATTTATTTCGCGTAAGCGTAAAATGAAAGAATAACCCGTCGGTTCTACCTGTGGTCACGGACCTGTTTAACACTTCTTCTCGAGCGCATGTTTTCCAAAGGACAAGAAGAAGTGGTTGCGCATCCAAAGGAGGGAGACCATGAGGTTCTTAGTAATAAACGCCCCATCTCTCTGTCGCCTGTGATGTCTAAGGAACAATTGGCGTATGAACAGTTTGTGGAGTTTCTAACAACCAACAACATGCTCTCAAGTCATCAGGGCCCGGTTGTTCCAAAGCCGATTAACTTAGTCCAGGATTAGCGTGAACTTTGGTTTCATTTTTTCAACTTTTTGGTGAAAGGTTCTTTAGCTAATTTTTGTTTTTAAAGATTGACTTCCTCCAATGTAAAGTTTTGCCAAATATCAGTGTTGAACAGCATTTGGGAGTAGAGAAATAAACTCCTTGGTAAATTTTTAATCTGGGATTAGCATTAATCGGTTTTTGAACAACCGGGCCCAGAGCGGTATCAGCAAAAGCCATTCAACTCAAACGTTAGGGATACTTTTCACCAGTCATCTATATAAGGCAATTGATGAGGGAAATGTGACCGCTGTGCTGATGTTGGACCTTATAGCAAGGGCTTTGACAGTATTGATCATCAGATACTGTTTGCGAATCTACGGACCCTCAATGTGTCGGATTCAAGTTTGACTTGTTTTCAAAGTTACCTGTCTGGCAAAACTCAACGCGTGCAAATCCATAGCACCCTCTCGAGTTCTCTTACGGTTAGCCGTGGTGTTCCACCGGGGGAACTATATGGGCCCTTGCTTTCCAACCTGTACATCAATGACTTACCTTCAGTCTGCCACATTTGTAGCGTCGAATCTTATGTAGCTGATTCAAAGCTTTACATCTCACTTTCTAAAGAGGATGTTCATAGAACACTTGAAGACCTTCGACAGGATTTGAATCGAGTTGCTTCCTGGTGCTGCGAAAACTGACTCCTGCGCTTGGCTCCAAAAAAATGCTGGCGCAAACATCTATCCCGCCTTTAACATTTTAAGGAAATGAACTGCCTGTTGTTGACTCAGTGAAAGACCTTGGTATGATAGTAGATAAGCACCTATCCCGGCTTTCATGAGCACACCAGCACTTTGGCAAGTGAACTGATACAGATAGGCAAACTAGCAATAATCAGCAGAATTCGTCACTTGTTTGATAAATCTATTATTTTGAATGTTATAAACTCTCGTTTTTACTATTTTATTGTTCACCCTTATGGTCAGGTACTAGTAAATCTAACATTTCTAAACTTCAACATGTTCAGAACTTTGCAAGCCCGTTTGTTATCCGGGAAGAAGAAATATGAACACATATCACCTACTCTCAAAGAGTTGAAGCTGCTTTCAGTACAAGAGGCTTTTAGATTTCGAGAGACCGTTCAGATATTGGAATCTATGAATAATCAGGCACATACAGTAGCTATTTGGTAAATATGTTTGACTTTCAGAAGAGGTCCCATGTTCATAGCTATAACAATAGGGACAAACGATCTTAATATTCCGAAGTGCCGCACAGCACTTGCCCAAAAGTCGTTCCAGTATCGCGGCGCAGACAACTGGAATTCGTTGCCACGAGAGTTGCGCAATCTTTATAGTTCGAGTGTTTTTAAGAGTTATTTGTATATCCTGTGTGACCTACAATAGGTTGTTTGTTTTAGTCCAAGTTAAAGTGATTTTATGTATTCCCCTGACAGCCTCGATTAGCTCTGCTGTTTACGGGCAAAGGAGGACATCGTAATTGATTGCGTTCTTTATAATTGATTTTAGTATAAATACACAGGTGATTACACAGGCTCAGTAAATACACAGGCTCAGTGATTATCGGTGAATATTCACCTCGACTTCGTCTCGGTGAATATTCACCGATAATCACTTCGCCTTCGGCGAATAATTGTTAAGTAATTGGAACTATAGTATAATGATTGTAATTGTAATAAAAGTCAAGTTAAGATGCTGATCATCGCAGTGATTAATTAACGTTACTTGAACAATAACGAAAGGAAAGTCTGAATTTTTCAGGCTTTCCTTCCGTTACTGCTCAAGTAACGTTAACCAAATAACTGCGATGATCAGTATCTTAACTTGATTCATCTCTCCGCAGTTCAAATAGGTATGGCTTTCATATATATTAACTTTCGTCATATTTGTAATACTAAAAAAGGTCTCGATAAAGGTAATATATACACTACATTGAAGTGACACTCTGATGATCGTTCCCTGTTTGATCCTGCGAGTAATCATATCCTTATCTAATAGATTAAGTGATCCGCAGTCAGGTGTACAAGTATCAGGAGGACTCGCACTGATGACTTATTAAATCACTTATTATCTATAGGGAAGATATCTATTTACAAACATTGCTTTTCTTATTCAAATGTGCCAACCACATGGACAAAAGACCCTTTGTTTCGACAGTGAATCAGGCTCTTGGTTTGCACATTAATGACCGAATAGGTGACGTCAACAACATTGCTGTTTGATTGACAGACGAGCAAAAAGTTGAAATCGTAAATTGCAAGGCGATACGACAAATATGTGCCCATATCCTAGCCTAGCTGCATGGATCAGTTTTTTCTCAATAAGACTGAGCCGAGCTAATTTATGCACCAAAGGACTCCAAATAGACTAGCAGTAGCTATCGCTAAGTGCCAACGAGACAGTCAATATTTAATACGTAGTTTGCAGATTTGTATCACAGTGCTATTTTTGAAACCCAGTAGTAGTTGGAATTTTTATTTCAAAGTACTGCACTCAACTTACCTAAGTTAACAATAGCGATGTTTCTCGTGACTTCACCCATTGTTATCGTTGAAACAATGACTTCTTTTGTTCCGTGGTTGGCAAATTTGAATATCAAAAGAAATAAAAATAATAATAATAATACGCACCTCTCTCTGTGCAGGGGTGCAGGGCTGGCGACTGCTGGTGGTGAGAGCACTCGCCTCCTACCAATATGGCCTGGGTTCGATTCCCAGAATCGGTGTCAGGAGTGTGTTCAGTTTGTTGGTTCTCTACTCTACTCCGAGACTTTTTTTCTCCGGGAAATCTGGTTTTCTCTTCTCCTCAAAAACCAACGTTTGATTTTGCGGATTGTGTTTATTTGTTGCCTTCAGTTTAAAGTGTTCCCAATTAGTGCTTTATTTAAGTGTCTTGTCTTCTAAGACAAGACACTTAAATAAAGTTCCTTTCCTTTTCCTTTCCCTAATTAGTATACTGAATATGCTTGAGACTAACTTAAACTAAGACTAACTAAGTGCTAAGGGTCGTCTCAAACTTTTTCTTCAACGATTTACTGCAAATAAATACATGCGTGAATCAAGGCCAGAGAAAAGTTTATCTATTCTTTGATGCATCGTCGTTCTTTTGCGTACGAGGTGATTTTTTAAATTTAGTATGAAAGATTTTTAGATCGATATTGTTGGACGACAAATAGTATGGATGGCCTCTGAGTTTTGGAAGACACAAATTGAAGCCGGGAGTGAGCCCAGCTGCAGGGGCCCGTTTCACTGACGAAAGTCCCGAAAACTTTTCGGGTCCGAAAAGCCATTTGTGAAACTGTCAACCGCTTGTTTGGAAAAGCCGATATTTTGACATTTTTTCAAGGTAACAAAAAGCAAAATGGCTGCGAAGTTTGACGACTTAAGTCCCCTCCATTCTTGAGATACAGAGGGAATTGTGACACCCGTAAATTAATGGCCCGTAAAGTTTCGGGACCTTCGAGAAACGGGCCCCAGGATCTCTCGTGTAGGACTGTGGAAAATATTCTGAGACATATTGCTGAACTGTTTGTGACGATAAGGTTTGTAGCGAATTGATTTGTCACATTCTTCCCCTAAAAGTTTACTAAGCTGGTTCTGGGAACTTAAGTACTTATCGTTAACGTTAATACTCTTTCTCTACCAGTTGTATCTCGTGGAACTGTGCGATGGTGTGATGATTCGTATATATTGGAGCTTGGCCTTCATTTAACAGGTAACTTAAGTTAAGCAATCGAGTGTGTGCGGTGATTTAAATATGGTTCTCACAGCAAAGAAACATGCAAAAGCAATCGTCACCTCGGCTTGAAGACAATGAAAGTTATGGTTTTCCGTATGTACAAACGATCTTCCATCTTGTAACGTCTATAATTCTGAGGTGAGGTTTTTGCTCAGGAAACCCGTCAGGCATATTAGTTACTTCTCGCACTGACGATTGTAATTGTGTTAGAAAAAGAGTTGAATCGTGATGTTTTTGAAATACTTGGCTGATAGCTAGTAAATAAAGTCAATTAGCCTTAATGCAGTGAAGATATATACATTGTATAAGATATTTGCAAATCAATTCAAATGACTTTTCTTTTCCTTAAATTAATCATTAGTTTGCATTCCCCCAAAGATGTCAAGAAATGCTCGAGACTAGATGGAATCCAAACTTTAGGGAGCGCCATGAAGTGTCCCCCACCTAATTGTAATTGTTGAGCTTTTCTATATACTTGTGTAAATTGCTCTGGCATTTTTGTGTATGATATTCTCTATAGGAAGTACAGTACTTCGGTAACTTTCAAGTATTTGTAAGATATTATGAGATTCTAAGTTTAAATGAAGATTACGTCAAGTCTTTGATCAATCCGGCAACTTTGTTTCTGATTTCTCTTTCAGCAGCATTGTAGCAAGCTTTGAAACAGAAAGCCAAAGTTTTACGATTTGCTTACAATGTTTTGTTAGAGGTAAGCGACGAGGCAAACGTCACACAGCCCAGACTTGCATTTTGTGTTGCAAAAAAAGAGGGAATATTCACTGTATTTAATAAGATATTCCATAAATCGTCAACAAGGCAGCATAAATTAGCTAATCCATTGACAGCAAAAGAGTCCCCAATCGGCGAGTAAAATTGTTTGGCGCCAGCCATAGTAAAATCTAAAATCTATAGATCTCGCTCTCAGAAGGGACTGAGGGTAGAAAAGTAAACTCAACAAACTCGTTGAATACGCGGCCATAGACTACCTTCCAGACTTTTGTGTCAGTTGTGCCTCGCATGGCGGCCCCGGATAAAATGATTAAGCTCACGTTATATTTCATAAGGTTCGAATAGGCTCTACTCAAAGCTTCAGCAACGATCTTTGGATTAGTCTCTTTATAAACAGTTAATTTATACATGTGTTCGAAATATGAGATCTTTTAAAACAGTTTTGGATGAAATTTCTACGCTGAGTTTTAGTGCCTCCACGCTTGACTTCCTTGGACCTCGAAACTATGTTCAGACTGCTTGAAACTTAACAAGACGTTATTAACCTACAGCATTTGCCTATAGAAGTTGTAAGATAGGAAGACAAGCACAGGAGTGTCGTTTAAGGAAAGGTAATATTATTCAAGTTATTGGAACTGAATTTCGAAATCCTACTTAGTTAAATATTCAAAGGACTACGAGACAGAATAACTCCTGTCAATGACAAAGACACCACTCAACTGGCGCTAATGTGAACAATGCTGTTTATATACAGCCCCGGGATACAGACTACCTATTTTTTTCTGAAACTTCTTAGGGCCGATTTACACGATACGATTTTGGCGCATGCGACAAGCTCACGACAGGCCTACGACATGACTTACGATTGTCGCAGCGTTTTAAAACATGTTTTAAAATGCTACGACATTTTTTCTAACGACACAACAATCGTAAATCATGTCGAGGGCCTGTCGTAAGCCGTTGTCGCATGCGACAAAGTCGTGCCATGTAAATCGGCCCTTAGCGGGCCGGAATCCTAAATCCTTGAATCTGATTGGCTAATCGCGCGCTCTTAGCCCGTCCAGCTTTTTACGATACAGACCACGTTCCGAAATCTGTTCCGTTCTGAAACTGTCGTGACTAATTGAGAATTAACTACGACGCGACGAAACGTTGGATTTTACCTCTTAAAATGCAAGTTTTCGCTTACTAACCGTTGCAAAGAGAAGGAAAAACATCAGCAATGGAATGAAAGGCCTGGTTATCCTTGAAAAAGGCGAGTATTCACATGATTTTGCTGACAACACTTTGCTGGTTTGCTGTTTTCGAGTTGTTGGTTTTCTTGAACTGTTGACACGCCATTCAACTTAAAACAACTTACACTGCAGAGTAGAGTATTTTCTTTGGAATTCTATTTTCTAATGTCGGTTTATATTGGTTCATTTAAGAATATACGAATTCCTAGCTAAAATAGGCAAACAAACACATCGCGACGCTGTGGTTTTTCGCGTTGTTTTTCGTGAACTATTTTACTTGTGTAGTTTTCTAAGTTTTGCACTGATTTGTGAAGGACTTGACGGAGAACAAAGATGAATCCTTGAAATAATAAGATATGAAGGCAGAGGCAGAAGTATGAGTATTTTCCACTAAATTTTTTCTTCATGTTTTAAGAACTCTCGTTCAATTTTGAACAAGACAAAGCATTTTAATTCGTAGAACATTATTCTTATAAGTAGTTTTTTTGAAACACATTTCAGAATAAAAACTAGCGATAAAAAACGACGTTTCGATCTCTCTGAGATCATTTTCAAGTTGTAAAAGAAGCGAATAAAATCTGCATATATAAGTACAAATTAAGACGTGAGAATGTCCAAAGATAAAATATGTAAATACAAGCGCTAAAATGTAAGTGTTAAAATATTAAAATACTATATAAATAACTTGCACGGATTAAATCTACATGACCGTTGGTTAAAACGCTAAAGCGTAAGTGTTAAGATACTAAAACGCTATAAAGAACTATATAAATAACTTCGCACGGATTGAATCTGACTGTTTGTTCAAAGTTGGTTTAAGCTCCTTTATAAAAAGCATTTTGTAGATGAGGCAATCGAATTTACTTTCGCACTTTCTCAAGATCTTAAAATCACGATATATGTCACTCGGGACTGTTCCATGTTGCTCTTTAATGTGATTCCCGATTGAAGACGATCCTTTCATGTGTTCCTCGACGCGCTGATAGAGGTGTCGGCACGTATACCCGACATAGTTTGCATCGCACAAACCACACTTGTAATGGTAAACAACGCGTTGCTGGTTTATGATAGGCGGCTTCTTTTCTTTCGGTTTGATCTGGTGTCCAATCTTACGGCTTGTATACACGGCGTGAATATCAATTCCAATTTTTCGGCCCAGTTCCCCAAGTTGCCTTCGCGCTGAATTAGCCGATCTCTGATCTTTGAAGGGTAACACTATTCTGACAGGCGCTTCATTCACGTTACATGCTCGTGTGGAAATTGCCTCGTCGGAAACTTTCTTGGTGACAAATTACTGATGGTCGATTGCAGCAGTTGGGCTGGGTACTGAAGTCGGGAGAACGTTTGTGTGAGACGGTCACATTCCAGGTGGAACAGTTTCCAGGTAGATGACACTTTAAAGGCACGATCCAGCATTGTTTTTAGCAATGACTTCTTGTATCTAACATCGACGTGGCTCTTGTAGTGCAGCAATAATCCGGTGTCAGTTGGTTTTCTGTATACCCTTGTCTCCAAGCAACCATTGCATTTCCGAATCTCCGTTCCCAGGAAGGGAAGTTTACCGTGTTCGCCAAGTTCCATGGTGAAGCTAACCGATGGATGGATCTCGTTCAGAACAGAAAGGAATGATTTTGCTGTTTCGACGTTGGGCATTATGCTTAATGTGTCATCCACATAGCGTTTGTAGAACTCGGGTAATTTCCCTTGGTCCTGAAGTCGATCTTCGATACTGCACATAAACGTGTTGGCCATCAGGGGTCCAAGTGGCGAACCCATAGCAACACCATCGATTTGTTCATACAAGCTCCCCTCAAACTGAAAAAGCTGGTTCTTGGTGGCAATATTCAGCAATTCAACCAAGTCTGATTTTGTGATGTTGAGACTATGCTGTTTATTGAACCAGTCGTCCTTGAATGCCTTTTCAGCTAAAATTTGTATCGTCTCATCAACAGGGACATTGGTAAACAGCGAAGTTACGTCATATGAAACAAGGATGCTGTGATCGTCAACTTCCATGTCATGGAGAGCATCCACGAAACTAAAAACATCATTGATGGTATGATCATTCACTGATAGAGGTTTAAGCTTTTCATCAAGCCATTTTGCCAACTTGTAATTATACGTCCCGGTTGCCGAGAGTATCGGCCGCATTGCTAATTGTCGTTTGTGGGTTTTTGGCAGGCCATAGAGGTGGGCTAGTCTCGAACCATTTTGGATAACTGTGCTAGCAACTGCCTTGGGTAATGTTCTTTCTACAGTGGCAGCTAACTCCTTTTCTTTTTGCAATAGCGGGTGGAAATACTTGGGAGGTCTTCCTCTCATTTTGGGTCTTTCAGCGCATACTGGTCTAAACTTGGTTTCGTTGCTTATGGAGGACTCTCTCAGTAGGCGTACATAATCTGTCTTATCCATCACAACCACTCCTGATCCCTTGTCTGGCTTTGTGATAACAATGTCATCCTTCTTTTTCAATTGGCCGATTGCTCTTAGCATTGCTCTTGGTGGTGCAGGGGTCTTTCGCTCGATGTAACTCAAAGCAATGGAACGTAATGATGCAGCCGCCAATTCTTTGTTTTCTTCGCTCAACCCCGGTTCTAATTTCCAGAAGGCCTTTTCAAAAGCTGCTTCGATTTCCTTAGATGACACACGCTGTGGAAGAGCGAAGTCAAGACCGCGACTTAGCGCTAGTTTTTGGAAGAAGGAAAGCTCGTAAGACGAAAAGTTCTTGATGTGTTCATCAATATCAGCATCGTGTTTGTGAAGAAGTCTTGAAATCTTCTTAGTGTGGCCATTCATTGATTGTCGGTACTGTTGATTACGTAAAGTAACGATCGTTTTCAGGATGCAAAGGAAACGTAGTGATGAGCAGTTAGCTCTGATTTCCTTGTAAACTTCTTCAGTTTCGAGCCTAAGCTCTGCTAATTGCTTCCTCTTCAGGCGAAGTTCTTCGATAACGACGCTTCCTTCAAAAGCGTTAGCAGATCGCCTCCATTTGTTCGCTTTAGTCTCATCAACCCTTGCAAAGGTCGGTGTCAAATTAAAATTCTGACAGAGTTTGAGAAATTCAACAGCAGTCTCACAATTAACTTCATTCTCGCTACACCGCTCGAGCCTTCTGAACAGGTGCAGCTGGTTGTCACGCTTTAAAACATTATTCGCCTGTTTAGTTGTACGAAATTTTCAAACATCATTGTTTAGTTTGCTTAGCTCATTTCTCTGTGCTTGCTATGAAATATAACTGTCTTTTTAGTACATTTATTGCACCAAGAGATATTTGAAGTTCTGCTTTATCGTTAATCTATCATTTTTCTCTGAGCTTTGAGAACGGAGCGCTTTTCTCAGTTATAAGTTAATTTCAACTGTGACAGTGCAAATTTAATAGAGCGCGTAGAAAGACTTTTTGCAAACCAGTTTGCCATGTTCATTTTCAGAAAAAAAAAGGTAGAAAAAATAAATACGTTATTCACCGGCCTAGGTCGGTCCGTATAGGCACAGTTTTTCCCTATACGGACCTCCCAGCCGGTGAATAACATATATTTCATTACCCAATGCATACTTTCCAGAATGAATCTACTTCAAACTTCTGCCTTCTAAATGCTCGCTCTTTATGTAACAAGGCGCGAATTATCAATTACTTTGTGACTGATTCTGATATCGATTTACTTGCGACACAGGGGTGTTCCACAGGGAACCAGAAAGCTTCTAAATTTGTAAGCGTATGAACATCTTGCGAGTGTGTTAATAAGAAAATTGGGTATACTATTTGGATTACCTGCACTATCTTTCCCACTGTCTAATTATGTCTCTTTTCACATATGCAATCTCAGTATGGGGTCCCGCGAGCTATAACAAATATCTTTACGTTTAGGTTTCCTAAAGGAGGTCACACTAGTTGCAAAAATGTTGGAAGCTTCTGATAGGAGATTGTGGGAAATTGTTACTAGCTCTACCGATGGGCCATTGGACCTTTTGCCACCTTTGTGATCCAGATTGCAGCGAAATAGAGGCCATCTCTTCACCCTTCCGGCCATCAGATCTGAACGTTTTAAAAGCAGCTTCACAAACGGACGTCTTTTCACCCCGTGTTTAATTCCCTTTTAAGTAGTTAAGTAGTTTATAACAGAGAACGTTCGTTTCTTTGGAATTTAATATAGAGCAATTATTAGCCATCTATTTCAATCACAGCTCAACCGCCATGGGCAAATAACTCGAATTCCATATCGTGCAATGTGCACCTTCATTTTTTTGATTACAGTGGAAGCTTTCAGATCATACAACTTGTCCACTTCAAAGAAACTGGAGAAGTAATCAACAGTCACCATCTGTGGAAATTTCGCCAAGGGCGATCTAGAAATTCGTGGCTGGCAAACGTTTTTTTGCACTTGAATGTGAAATCTTTTACGTCTCTCCCCATATTTGGCCCTTAGGTCGCCTCTCTCGCACCTCTTCGGGTCGATTCTATTCCTTGATGACTAGAGTGGATAGGCTGTAGCATGCACTTTCGAAGGGTCTTTGGTACTAACGAGCCTGTCAGCCCTAAACAGCACCCCATCCTGAACAACTTCTTCATCACTGATATCATATTACAACGCTGTCCACCCATATTGAACAATAGCCTTCACAGCTTGTAGAACTTCATCATTCTTAGTCTCCACGCTGAACATTGCTGCTTCATGCTCACTTACTAGCAGTTGATTTACCTCTCGGATCTCTTACTCTACTTCAAGATCCTCTTCAAAACCTGGTTAACAGGATGTGACCTCCAAGCTTCTGAGAGGTTTCTGACAACTTAGGGAAATGTTGTCTTAGGGTGTCTGCAAATGTGCAACTCTTTCCCTCTCTTGTATTGACCGTCTAAATCATATCGTTGCATCCTTAAAATCATCTTTGCAATCTATTCGAGTCAGAGACCAGCGGCTTATTGAAGATCGTCTCCAAAGGCATATGGTCCGAATTCAACGATCACTGATCTCCCATAGGTATATTGGTGAAACCTTTCTGTCGCAAACACAATCTCAAAAAGTTCTTTTTCTGCTGGAGTCAGGGCGCTGCTTGCATAAGCTGGCGGTCTACCATCCTGGAAAAATGCGGCTCCAAGACCCCCTTCGCTGACATCGCAATGAATCACCAGGTCCTTCTCTCTCTCATAATGCTTCAGCAGTGGTGGAGCTCGCACCATCTCCTTGATCCTAATGAATGCTCTGTCATGAATTTCGTCCCTTACATATTCTGTACACTTTTAGGTAAGCTGTGTGAAAAGGCTCCGAGACTTCAGACAGTATTGGCAGGAACTTTGCAAGGTAGCCTACAGTACCCATAATGCACTGAACACCTGTTACATCAGTTGGTCTTCCAAAAGAACTGCATCAATCTCGGCAGGGTCTGCCTTCACTCCCTCCAAAGTAAGCAGATGTCCAATATAGGGAACCTCTGTATGCTTAAAAGTGATTTTATGTTTGTTCAGCCTTCCGCTTCCGGCATCGTGTCTCCAGTACCAGCCGCAAGGATATCATCAGATATCATGAGCTATCATCAGCGAGGCCCTCAACAGATTCATGCAGTTGGAATATTTCACGGGCGGGCAAAATCCCGAAGGACATGAGATTATATTTGTGGTGTGGGAAAGGTCGTCAGAAGAAATCTCTCTTCTGTATCTGTCAATAACCATCCTTTCAATCCTCTTTTGTGAAAATCCGCTTTGCTCAACTCTGGTATGGTGTCTTCAATAGCTGGCATTGGGAAATGACATCTCTTTAGTGCTTTGTTCAAGGGCTTTGGGTGCAGGCAAAGGCGAAGCTTGCCATTAGCTTTATTTGCAACCACAACAGAGCTCATCCATTCTGTAGGTCTTTCTACCTTCTCTATGACACCTTTTAGCTTCAAGGTCACCAAGGCATTCTTTCAATGGCTTTCCCATAGCTTCGGGAACTCTTTTTAGTGGCTTCTAAACAGTATTAACATCTTTATCAACTTGTAGCAGTAATGAGGCTCCGGGACAGCCAAGACATTCGCCAATTAACGTCTTTGAACTCGGAGTATATGTGCCCAAGGTTGATTCCGTCAAACATTTGGCTACTTGCTACATTTTCATTCATGTTTGCACTGGACGGCGTCTCGGCTGTTTCGGGACTTTTATTTTTAATTAATCCTGCTGCAAACTATGTTCATATTTTTGATCAGTCAGCAATATGATGTTCCTGATTTCTATTTCTATTGCATTTTAGGGAGCTTTGAAACAGGAATCCAAAGTGTTATATGATTTGTTTATACAGTTTATTGCCATTTTATAGGTAAAGCAGGTTAGTTAAGCTGAACTTTCTGTGTTAACCTCAAGCACACCATTTTGTTTAAGTTCATGCAGTCACGAAGCTTGAAAAATTTGAAAATTGTAACAAAAGGTTGTTTAAAAGTTGATGTAGAAGGAACAAAATAGCAAGCTTCCTCTTACCAGTCTTACCTTTTTTTTCCTGCTAGCCCCCAACATCTCATTCTTGTGTCAATATTCCATCCTTCCCACAATGTAAATGTCTGGATAAGGTTCCAATGGGTTAAAAATTCTGCATTAGACGATTGTGTGCCTTAATTGTCATTCCATATTGTTTTTCTGCAATGGCATACGTCTTTGAAGTTCTGTGGTCACTTGTAAATCAAGGCTGTTCATTTTCTAAGTATTAGCCAAAGGTAATCCTTTTTGAAGTGCCAAATACAGGCATTCATTTCATCCTTGGTTTCTTAGCTTTTTGTGGTGGTGAATCGTACACACTGCAGTTACACTCCTTATTATTAGCTGCTGGTAATTTTAATCAGACATTTAATCAGTCCCTGGTGATGACTTAACGGAAACCATTTAGGCAATAATTGTTGATTAATATTATTGTTCTTCTCCATGCAGATACAATGTGAAAAATCGTTAGTTTGGATTACGATGGCCACACCTGGTCCTCTGGCCAGCTCCGAGGAGAAGACAAATGGAGCTAAGCTCAGTCGACTTATTATTGATGGTGGAACAACTGTACTGAGAAATGTTTTTGAAACTCATCACCCTCCTGCAAAGTTAGCAGCTGATCTTAATGCCTGTTATTCCATCCTTAACAACCTTTTAGGTAGAAGAATTCTCAATGGTCACCAGTGGGACAAGCTCTTCCCTGGTGGCGGAGTTGCTCCGGACTCCAACACCTTTGATATAACTCTGCTGTTCCTCCTTCTGACCAACATTTGTGGACTTACCCCTCCCCACACAGGATGGCATTGCAAACCAGCCCTAAGTGACACCTCTCATGAGGCAAACCTTGCTCGCATTAAGTTTTTCCGTAATCAAGTGTATGGGCATGTGACAACCACTGGTGTCGATGCACCAACGTTCAATGCTCTGTGGAAGGAAATTAGTGCCGTTTTAGTGTCTCTTGGGTTTAGTCAGGCAGAGATTGATCGATTAAAGGCAGAGCGATGTGGGGAGGAGGATTATCTTGATGCCTTACGAGACTGGGCAGAGAGTGAAAGGGATCTCAAGTCCAGGATTGACGACGTACATCGAATTGTTACTGAAATCCATGAGACACACTTCAAAGCCGATCAGGAGGATAAAATCCTAAAAACACTTGCTAAGATTGACAGCCAACTTGACGCCACAGGTTACGGAAACAGATACTTGGAAGGAACCCGTGAGTCTTTATTTGCTAAAATCAACAGCTTTTTGGATGACACAAGCTCTCCAAATCGTGTCTTGGTGCTCAGCGGAAATGCAGGGATGGGGAAATCTGTCATCGCTGCTGAGATGTGCAGAAGAATGCAAGAAGCTGGCAGATTGGCGGGGAGCCATTTTTGTCACCATGACAGAGCACGCCACAGGAATCCCAAGGTGATGCTGCAATCTTTAGCCTATTTCCTCTCAGGCTGTCTTTCAGAGTACCAGAAAGCCCTTGTTGAACAGCTCTCTGGAAATCTAGGTGTAGATATGAAGGACATGGAAGTCGCAGATCTGTTTGATTTGCTTTTTTTAGAACCTCTGAACAGGGTAACAGATCCGGGTTTTACATTTCTTGTGGTAATAGATGCTTTAGATGAAAGTGAATACCAAGGGCGAAACGATCTTCTTGACGTGATTGCCAGTTTGTTTAAGAATTTGCCACTTTGGCTGCGATTTTTAATGACGACGCGACCAGAAGTCAACATTTGGGACAGCCTGAAAGATTTGCAACCACTGGTACTGGAGGCAAAAGATGAAGACAACTTGAAGGACATTCGTTTTTACTTTGAATGGAGTCTAAGCAATTTATTAGATGTTGAAACACGTGAGGTGGTCTTAGATGATCTTGTTCAAAAGTCTGAGGGAGTCTTTTTGTGTGTCCAGTTTTTGGTAGATTTCATAAGGGCCAAGTGTTCAACCATTCTTACCTTGGAACAACTGGACAAGACCCTTCCTGCAGGCATCTCGTGTGTTTACCAGTCGTATTTCCAACGGCTGGAGAAAGACTTGTGTAAGGAACTGAAAACAACTGAGGAGCAATTTCTTTGTTTCCTGAGTGCAATTTCAGCAGCAAGGGAACCGCTGCCGTTGGGTTTTGTTCCTAAATTGTTGTGCACGAAGTCGTCGTCCTTGAGTGTTATGCGAAAGGTGAGCAAAGCCATTGCCATTGTGTCATCGCTTCTTCCTGTTCACGAAGACCGCATTCATTTTTTTCATAAATCGGTCAAGGACTGGTTAACAGACAAGTCAAGCTACAGGCAACACAGTTTTAGTGTAGAGGAAATGGAAGGCCATAAGATCCTTTCTACTCTTTGCTCTAACGAATTTGACGAGTTAAAGAGAAAAGGTGTTAGCAACTCACAATCCTTCACTGACACTACAAGGTATGCCTTGGAACATGGTGTTCAGCACATGCTACAGTTAGACCAGGACACGAGATCCTGCAGCCTTGAACAAGTGGTTGGAAACTACGTGTTACATCCAGAGGTTTTGTACGCAAAGATTTGTGCGAACGGAGCAGCAGCCACAGAAGACGTCGTTTGTGTAATGAAACACGGTGGTTTTGAAACGGTATCTACCGAGTGTCATGACGCCATTTCGTCTTTATTGATTGTTTTAAAGAAGCACCGCGTAACCGTACAGGAATATCCCTTTACTATCTTTCAATGTCTGTTGAATGAGGGAAGTAGTAAACTATCTTCTGACTCCCTTAAGCTTTTGGAGACCAAGTATTCCGATAAGCCTTACATGGAGTACTTGAAAAAAAGTTACTCCCAAGGACCTGTTCAAGCTCGGTTTGATTGTTGTTCACCTGTGGCTTGTTTCGATGTGTCCCCTAACTTAGAATTCATGGTGTGTGAATGCCTCGATGGATCCATTCAGTTGTGGTCGCTTGCTTCTGGTAACCTCAAATGGAAACGTTATGTCGAACCAAAGCACTTTTTTTCTTCATTGGGTGCATACAGATGCATCAGTAGAGATGATGAAGTTTCAGTTGAAAGGTCAACTGTGTTTGCTTTTTACCGTTCAGTGGTATTTCATCCTACGAAGGATGTCATCTTGCCAGGACTGCTAAGCCGTGCTTATTCCTTTATTGGAGACTTGAAGCCTCTTTTTCCCACCAGTAAGTGCAGTTTTTCTGTCTGTTCTATTTGCGGCGACGAGATGTTGTCTGATTGTCCCGACGATGCAAAATGTCTTATGGTGTGGAATCTAAATGATGGCAGGGAGATTGATCGTCTCAACATAAATGAAAAAATTTTATCGTTTGCCATGTCCCAAGATGGAAAGCTTGTGGCAATTTCCCATTCAACAGGTTTTGTTCGTTTAATTGACCGGGAAAATGGTTTTTCAACTGTAGCAGAGGTAGCCTCACCGTTTGTTTGTGGAATGATTAGGTTCTCACCAGACAGTCGGTTTCTTACGTGTTTACATGTTTTCAGGACTACTACTTCCAGTCTTTCCAAAGTGTGTACTTTAAGAGTCACTGAGGGGCCTGAGCATCACTATTCGATGAAGAAGAGTGTTGGTTTTGCCAGTCAGAATTTCTTTGAGCTAGAATCCTATAGAATTGGTGGCTTTTTGTTAGGAGATCCAGTGAGTTTACGGAGTTCATTCCATTTATCTGACGTAGTGCTTAATAGCCAATCTCTTTTAAAGAACTACTTGGATAAAAGTTACATTGAAATGGTTTATCCAAATCCACAAGTGGAGAAATTCTTTCTAGGATTCCGTTTTTTGGACTGCCATCCGCTATTCTCGTTAACCGGCGAGACTCTTTATAATATGGTCGTTTTCACCATAGTTGGAAAAGGATACACGGATACACTTTTTGGACCATGTAAACGAATTATGACTTGGGACATTTTAAATGGGGAGCTTAAGGGACAGAAAGTATTTGAAGGTCCCGTCTTTGATTTTGTACCTTTGAAAGAAGGCATTTTGCTCGCAACTGAGAGCACTCTTGAATTGTGGAACTTTGATTTGTCAATCTGCATGCGACGATGGATGTTTGGCGCGCGTGTTCTCTTTCCCATTTCAGATGAACAAGTGGTATGCGTAATATTTGGCACGCGAAATGGGATCATTGTGGATATTGTTAATGTGGAGAATGTTGTAACATTTAAATTGCCTCAAGGGAAATTGATTACTTGCTACAGGGACCTCCAGCTGTTTGCCTCAAGTGACGGTGGGCAAGGATTCATTGAATTGAATCAACTGGGTAAAACTGAACCACTGTGGTGTGCGCTCTCGGGAACCAGTTTGGTTTCTGTGGCAGTGAGGGGATCATTTTCTCCCAAGGGTCATTTTATCGTTGTTTATCATGAGGTAAATGGCGTTTACGTTCTCGATGCAGTTTCTGGTAACTTGCGTGTTAAAATGAGTGATGGCGGCTTTAGAGATTGTAAATTCATCAGTGATGAGGAATGTGTTTTTCTGCATTTCGCTTACTCAAGTGGCGCCCGCCTTCAGCTGTTCAACGTAAGATCCGGAAATCTTCTCAGCGTAATCGATGTTGGCTGGGATGAGTCCTACCGTTTAGCAACTTTTCCCAGAAGAGATCTCATTGCCTTGGTTTCACCTGAAGAGTCTGAGTTAATAGTTATCAAGGTAAAACGGCCGGGAGCCGGAGGAGACGCTCAGCAGTTAGGAAAAACGTAAGTTTGCAATTTATTGTTTGAGAGTCAAGTATTTTCAAAATGCAGGTGGTCTTTCAAATGCTGTGCCCAGTCTGTCGTGGCCAGCAGGTCCACACAATCTATTGTTAGTGGTTGCTTGGAAGTGTGTTTTTATTCCCATACATAGTGATATAGGCTTACATGACGGGGTTACGTCGTCTGCTTGTGGGCTCATGCTCGCATCCCTCAATTGGGGTGCGGGGCTCTGTATTCAAATCCCGCTCTTGAATATTCAATATTCTTTGGACAAGAGCCGCTAATATTGTTTTCAAATATTGCCCGCCCTGTTGATGGGTAGAATGAATATTGATCCAGTTAAAGGGGCTAGGTCACACTATTTTAGGTAATTTTGTTTAATTTTGTTAATTATGAGCTCTAAACGTCAAATTGGCAGAGCAAGAGTCTTTCATTTGCCAAATAACGACCACATAACAACTGAGAATGATTTTCCAGCTGTGTAAATGACATTTTGATATAGACTGATATAAATTTGAAAAAGGTGGGCCGCCGTTTTTCAAATTTACCCAAATTCAATCCATTTCAATCCTCTCCAGTTTTGCCCATCCATGTCCCTTCTTGGCTTCCCTGTGTTATTTGTTAGAGTTCTTTTATAGTTTTGAACAGTTATTTTGATATTTTAGTTAATTCTATGACCATTCGATCAGTGCTGAAATTGCCTAAAATTGCGTGACTAGCCCCTTTAATGACAGATACAAAACAATTCCGCAAAGCGAGGTGGACACACAGTAACACCAATGCCGAGGGTCAGGCCAGTACCATTGGCATGCACACGGCGATAATATGACACTGGGCAGTGGCAGCCATGGACAGCAGTTTTGACCGCTAGTTAGGCTTGATCATCATGGCATAGCTGTAATGACAGCTATTATAATGACAGAAGATAGAGGGCCAGGATGCGACTGTTTTCTTGAAATGTGAAAAGCAACTAGTTAGGCGAGGAGCCACCAAATGTGATTATTATACATTGGTGTAACCAGCTCGATTTTGATTGGCTATAAGCACGCAGCTAATTGTTGCTTGCTCTGTTTCTCATACGTCATAACTACGAACAATAGATTTCATATATGTAAAATTGACGTCATACCTACAGACAATAGTTTTACGCATGCAGATGTGACATTACCTAATACACTAACCAGCAGTTTGATCAGTTTTGTCATGGTGGAGCTCAGCTCAGGAATATGCATAATAAAAAATAATTATTGGATTTGGTTTTCGCATGATAGCGATAATTATCATGACCTCACTTTGTGTTATCTGCCTCAGCCTTCGGCTTCGGCAGATTTACATTTCACTACACGCGCTAATTTGCCGACTTACACGCATCGCTGATTTTGCAAATTATCATGTGCAGTGCAACAATTTGGATTTTCATGTACAGTCAAAACAACTGAAGCGTTCCTCTGACGAGCAGATTAATGAGTTCATTATTGCGAATTTAATTTCAGTAATCATTCCAATAATCCGCCCAATGAATAATGCAAAATTCAAATCAAACCTCAGTTCAAAACTCGAATTTTGATTGGAATATTGCTGGCTTTCGTTGCCATGCCGGCGTGAGAATTTTACAGGTTTACTGATTTGCTTAATCTGTCATAACCTGTCAAACAACGGTCATTTCACTTTAGCAACATTACCTTTCTGTAATCTTACCAGTATCTTCAAACTTGAGACACTGTGTTTTCGAATTCCAAAGATTGGACAGAGAAATGAATTTAAAAAGAAGGCAAATCACACTTGTTACCACCTTGGCAGATTATGCAAATTGGTACACCTGTCAAATTCTCACACCAGCCTGGCACCGGAAGCGAGCAATAATCCAATGAAAAGTCGAGTTTTGAACTGAGGCTTGATTTGAGTTTTGCATTATTCATCCGACGACCAGATTATCGCAACCTCGTTCCCAGGGTCTTCTCGGCTTTCAATATGGCGGCGGGTCGGGAGAAGACCCTGGCACACAGTGAACTAAAAAGACCGCTGATTGGTGCTTTTCTCATATAAACTCTGATTGGTTTAAGTGTCGAAAGAAAGATGGCAGCTAGTGAGGACCGCTAGAAGATGAAAGAAGATGAACAGAATTTGTGTTTAATTATTTTCATAATTGTAGCTGCCCGTAAGAAGCATCCGCAAATTAACAAGTATAACAGTCAAAAATTACTCGCCGTTTTTTCACATTGCTTGGTGATCTACATCAGGCTTCGATTCCACTTTAAAGCTACGTTGGCTTTTCTCATACGCACCTTAGACCTCTGGAATAGCGATCGCAGGATATATAAAAGGACATAATGGTGTTTGAAATACGTAACGGTAATGAAGTGATTTTGTTTCGTACGTACGTTTACGTTTTGGTTGGTTTTGGCGCCTCAAAATTTTAATTCCCCAACGCGCGAGCATTGTTACAATTGTTCAGTGTTTTTCACCATGTGAGATTGTGTTACAAATTAAGGTGATTGGTGCTAGGGACAGATGATCAGTGCTGGGAATAGTTGATTGGTGATAGGGACAGATGATCAGTGCTTAGGACAGGTGATTAGTGCTAGGGACATTTGGTCAGCGCCAAGGATAGTTGATTAGTGCTTAGGACAGGTGATCAGTGCTAGGAACAGATGATCAGTGCTAGGGATAGTTGATTGGTGCTAGGGACAGATGATCAGGGCTTAGGACAGGTGATTAGTGCTAGGGACATTTGGTCAGCGCTAAGGATAGTTGATTAGTGCTTAGGACAGGTGATCAGTGCCAGGGACAGTTGATCCGTGCTAAGGATAGTTGATTGGTGCTAGGGATAGATGATCAGTGCTTAGGACAGGTGATTAGTGGTAGGGACAGTTTATCCGTGCTAGGGATAGTTGATTGGTGATAGAGACAGATGATCAGTGCTTAGGACAGGCGATTAGTGCTAGGGACAGATGATCAGTGCGTAGGACAAGTAGTTAGTTCTAGGGACAGTTGATCCGTGCTAAGGATAGTTGATTGGTACTAGGGACAGATGATCAGTGCTTAGGACAGGTCATTAGTGCAAGGGACAGTTGATCCGTGCCAAGGATAGTTGATTAGTGCTAGGGACAGATGATCAGTGGTAGAGGGGGACTTTGGGATTTTGGCTATTTTTTAGATCGGTTTTTCGGTTTTTGTGCCAAAAGACTTCGGTTTTTCGGTTTTGGTGTTCGTTGCGGTGTGCGGGTTTTTCGTTTTTAAGCATCTGGTTTTCGGTTTTCGAAAAAATACGAGCGGTTTTTCGGTTTTGTTATCCGATGTGATTTTTGGGTTATTCTATTTTGTCCTATGTGGGTTCCGGTTTTTCTTAGACTTGAGCGGCAATTGATCTCTAATAGAGTGTTATTTATTTTTTTAATTTTTATTTAACCACGGTGCAATACATCAGCAATATTTAAAAAAATATGTACAATTAAAAATTTATAGATAGAACTATGTAAACTGCATTAACTATCTTACTCAATATCATACAATCAAAGCTGCTTTCCATGAATGCCGTGTTTAGAACAATGGCTTAGATAACCTCTTTAATCAGTCGTTTGAATTGATTTAGGGACTCTTGCTTTCCTTTGTTCTAATGGTAAACTGTTCCACAAAACTGTGCCACTAAATAGCTAAAGCTGTTTTTCGTAGTAATTTGTGCGCGGTTGCGGAACATTTACCTTATTCACAGTCTCTCAAAAAATAACCAGAATCGCGATGGACAATTTTCGAGCAGAGATACTCAGGTGCTAGTCCCTGTAGGGACTTAAATACCATTGTTGCTCTTTGAATTTTCCTTTGAGAGACCAGGGATTTCCATCTTAAGAGTGGTAGTTTTTGCAGTTTGTCCTGCAAAGTTACTCCACAGTTTCCCCAAACAATATTGCAGTAGTTGAAATGAGGTTGTACTAGGGCCTGATAAATAGAATGTAAGGTCCCATAGGGTACAAGATGCCTGTTTTCACTCACGTGATCAGTAACCTTGTTTTTCCTCCGAAACAAAAGAAAACGTTTGAGTCATAATAGCTTTATTAGCTCAATTCCCGGAGACGTCACATGAAAACACTCTATTGCCGCGAAACGCCAAAGTTATTGAGAGGAATGCGTGACAAACTAAATGTCACGGTAGGGGATCACGCGTGTCAAATGACGCCCAAGTTGGTGCGGAGTGGATGAAGATGAAGGACCCCATGAAGATCTTAACGAGCATGAATTGAGTGAGAAGCTAGTGACTCTGATAAAGGCCAGCAAGAATTTGATGAAAGTAGTGACGAAGTCAGTGCAGATGACAACAATTCCCAGGGCCAGCAAGATGAATTGGGACATCAACGAATTTTCTCTTTGGTGCAACGTCGCGATATGGGAGGGCGGTGCCCGGGAAGGGGGGGGGGGGGGGGGGGAAAGACTCCCATATAAAAAGGGGAGGGATGCTCGTCGTCTCGCTTAGGGGTGTAAATTTCGGATTTTGGTCTCACTTAGGGTGTTATCGGAGAAACGCAATCATATGTAGCCGTGAAAATCTCCTTTAGGGTTGCGCACGAAGGATTGTTGATTGGTGGTAGGGACAGATGTTCAGTACTTAGGACAGGTGATTAATGCTAGGGACAGATGATGAGTGCTTAGGACAGGTGGTTAGTGCTAGGGACAGTTGATCCTTGTTAGGGATTGTTGATTGGTGATAGGGACAGATGATCAGTGCTTAGGACAGGTGGATAGTTGACAGGTGGATAGTTGATTGGTACTAGCGACAGATGATCAGTACTTAGGAGAGGTGATCAGTGCTAGGGACAGTTGATCCGTGCTAGGGACAGTTGCTCGGTGATAGAGACAGATGATCAGTGCTTAGGACAGGTGATAAGTGATAGGGACATTTGGTCAGCGCTAAGAACAGCTGATCAATGCCAGGGACATTTGATCAGTGCTTAGGACAGGTGATTAGTGCTAGGGATCGTTGATCAGTGCTGGGGACAGTAGAACAGTGGTAGGGACAAGTGATAAGTGGTGGGGTCAGTTGATCTGTGCTAGGGACAGTGGTATATACAGTTGATCAGTAATAATACATACTTGGCTATATGGACGACTATATGTTAGGCGACTTATATGGCATACTGACATGATGTATATACCCCATTTTGCTTGTTGATAGTTGTCGTACCCAGATTTCTCTCACCTTATTTCTTGCCGCCATTTTTTTCCATCCTCGATGGACAAATTTCATAACGTGATTTGCTGTGTGCCAGAGTCTTCTCCCGGGTAAACACTTGTTTCCATATCTCAAAGTGCCCTTGGACGTGAGGTGCCTGGGAATGAAACTGTTGAAAAAGCGCAAACTCTTTAGAAGTGCTAACAGTTAGGCCTAAATATTGTTTTAGGCCTAATTAGGCCTAAGGTTAGCATTTCTAAGGGATTTGGGCTTTTTCAACAGTTTCATTGTAACCTGAGTCTGCATTTTACACTGACCAATTTCATTCCCAGGCACCTCACGTCCTGAGATATGGAAACGACCCGCCGCTATATTGAAAGCCGAGAAGACCCTGGGAACAAGGTTGAGATTATTTGAAATGATTCCAGAAATCAAAGTTGTTAACCCGCTCGTCAGAGGAACGCTTGAGCAGTTTTGACTGTAAAATACGATACCCCTTCTTTTCGATAAACTGGCTTGGAAAGCAACTTTAATAAAAATTACCAGCTGTCACCTGATAAAACTTTTAATTTCTTGGTTCTGCTGCCTCGAAATTAGGTCAGAATTAAAAACAATTTTAACGGCTTTTCTTTGATTGACGTCTTCCAAAATGCAACTTTACCCGATTCTTTTGAATGCGATAGGTCGCGTGTTATTGGTAACCGCTCTAAATGATTTTCACAATTACGATTTTAAATTCATCAGTGACGAGGATTGCACTTTTCTCAGTTTCATTTCCCCAAGTAGCACCCGCCTTCATCTTTTCAACGTTAGGTCTGGAGATCTACTCACTGTAATGGATGCTGTGACGCCCAGTTTTTTTGATAACAACCCTAGAAGGGTCAAGGTGAACCACCCGGTACAGAAGACAGTCAGCAGTGAGGCAAAAAAGTAAGTTGGCAATTTATTGTTTGAGAGTCAATTACTTTCAAAATGCATGTGG
Source organism: Montipora capitata (assembly GCA_949126865.1). Taxonomy (NCBI): domain Eukaryota; kingdom Metazoa; phylum Cnidaria; class Anthozoa; order Scleractinia; family Acroporidae; genus Montipora; species Montipora capitata. The sequence continues at coordinate 44,133,564 of OX421451.1, forward strand.
TCTTTCAGGTGCTGTGTGCATACCGTCGTGGCCAATAGCACCATGAGCCAATACTGTTTGGCAAAGGAACTTACGACACGCCGGTATTTAGTAAATAAACTCCTTCAGGCGACTGGTATGTCGGCTGATAATGTCCGCGGCTGAGAGCTGTCCGAAAAATGAATATTTGGTCGAAAAGCGAAGCTTCGATGGCAAATATGAAATTTTGAGGACAATCTCTCAGCCAATACCCTGGATGCCAGAGGTCTTCTCGCTCACCAGCGGCGAGGAGTGTCAAAGCGAAGTATCAGGGAGCTTAAGCACGCGCGTTTTTGAGACGCGGACGGCAGCCGGAAGTGAGCTGTTTTTTCTTTTAACTTGTCTTTACACAACCACATTTGCATTGCTAAGTATCTTTTCTCCATTGGAGATGGTAAGTATAAAAATCTGGGAGACACCACTGTCCTAGCGTGCGAAATGTTCTCTTCCGGTTGCCGTCCGCATCTCAAAAACGCGCGTGCTTAAGGTCTCCATTGTTGGTCGGCGAGAGACCTCTGGCTCAGGGCGTTAAGTCTTTTGAGCGCGCCGATCCAATCACGTTGCTATTTATTTCTCCAGAGTCAAAAAATTGACCCTGGGGATCTGATTGGTCGATTGAAAAAATGTTTCTTAAAAGGGCTGTCATTGGTTAAGTGTACGATGATCTTGGCCAAACCGGTTTTACCGCAATAATACGAGAAGACGACTTACACGAAGTCAGAAAATAAAATGACTGAAGTTGATGTTTTGCCCGCTCTTCGAAAAAGCGAGCTCTTTGAAATCAACTGTTGCCAAGTTTGCGGAATTCGATCACTTGAAAATGGAGCAGGTCCTTTCCATTGTATAGTTTGTCATGCGAAAAGATGTATTCGCAGTTTTGCCTACTGGCTTTGGAAAATCGGTGATCTTTCAAGTGATTCCCAGCATTCGTTCCATGTTGGCGACTCGTGGTTTGGACTACCCTGAAAAGCCCACCATTGTTCTCATTTGTCCATTGGTTTCACTCATCAACTCCCACATACAAGAACTGAGAGAAATATACAGAGAACCACCTCTCATCTCCTACAAAAGAGGAAAATCTCTGGGAGACATACTTGTTACAGCCAAACTCTAAAGGTCAAAGACTTATCTCATCACGAAACAGCGGGAGTCGTGTATAGTCTGTCAACCGCCTTTAACCTCGTGACACGCATATTTCACTCCACGTGCGTAAAACTGGTTTGCTGTGTTTCTAAAATAAGCTCTGACTGCGGATGTCAATCAAAGGAAATTGGGGTCGACATGGAAGTGAGGTTGTTATCCTTTGATGCCAGAGGTTTTTTCTCGCCGCTTCGCGACTCGCTTTCGCGGCTTCGCCGCTCAATAGTCTGTCGCCCCCAACGAGAAAAAACCTCTGGCACCCAGGGTACTCAGCCAAGGACATTATCAGCCAACATGCCAGAAAGCCAAAAAGGGGTTTATTTATAATGGTCATTGAACTGAGTGGAGTGCAATTTGGTCTGAAATCATACCTGTGATTTTAAAAGCGAACGATTCAGACCAAAACATGCACGACAGGAAGTTAAATTACCACTTTATTACATCCATTTAGAAATCACACAATAATTATTTAATCGCTAAAATACAGGATTTTAGTCAGTACCAATATTCTATTAATCCAGTTGGGAACAAAAGTTGCAAAATTCACCACACAATGGATTTCTTGGTCTTTCATTTTCCTGCAATTTGATTGGTTATCTTAAACAAGCCTTAAAATGTGCTTGGTTGTTTTGTTTTAGTGTTCCTTTCTCATTGGCTGGGGAAATGGTGACATTTAGAGCAAAAAAAAATGCGATTTGGGAATAAATCGCATTGCTGAGAGCCAATCAGATTGCAAGGATCACCAGTGATTGCTAAATGGATGTGCTAAATGGATGGTCATTTCCGAGTCCACG
>OX421451.1:44148015-44170515 GCA_949126865.1 Montipora capitata
CCATTTCCGTTTTACCTTGCTTCTCAAAATTCCTAGAAAGGATTATTTACAATCGAATTCTTTTGTATTTAAACAAATTTAATATTCTTTATGATAATCAATATGGCTTCAGGAGAAACCACTCAACTTCCCTTGCTTTAGTTGATTTGTATGACAAAATTTCTCTCGCCCTTGATCGCAAAGAATTTGCAGCAGGAGTATTTATTGATTTGTCTAAAGCATTTGATACCGTGAATCATAACATTCTTTTTGACAAGTTACAACACTATGGGATCCGAGGCCTAGCGTTGGATTGGGTCAAAAGCTATTTTTTTCAAAGATCACAATTTGTAGAATATAACGGCCATAGATCGCTCCCTGAGGTAATACGCTGTGGTGTCCCACAAGGTTCAATTCTTGGCCCCCTACTTTTTATCATATACGTCAATGACCTTTGTGACGCTTCTCGCCTAGAATCCATTTTATTTGCTGATGATACCAACTTATTTATTTCTGAAAAGGACCCGGTTACTTTGAACAATATCTTAAACAATGAACTCAATAAGCTCTCAGCCTGGTTTGCTGCAAATAAACTTTCCCTTAATATAACCAAAACTAAGTTTATGGTATTTAGACCTCGACAAAAAAGACTCTGCTATGATTTTGACATTTCCATTAACGGGGTAGCGTTAACCCAAGTCTCAGAGACCCTCTTCCTTGGTGTTGTACTGAATGATTGTCTTTCCTGGAAGTCCCATATATCGCTTGTTGCGCATAAAATATCTAAATCTATTGGTATAATTTATAGATCCAGTTATTTCCTTTCTAAAACCTCGTTACGTACTTTATATAATTCTATGGTTCTTCCGTATCTTTATTATTGTAATTTAGTTTGGGGATCCACTTACAAAAGTAACCTGAAAAGGTTAACAATATTACAAAAACGGGCGATACGGATAGTAAGCAGGTCCCGTTGTGATGCTCACACAGATCCAATTTTTAAAGAATTTAAATTTCTCAGAATTACCAGTATCTACTTGTTACAACTAGGTAAATTTATGTACTCTTTTAGTACTGGTAATCTCCCTCCTAAATTTGACTCTTTTTTCTCTGTTAATAATAGTATTTATAGTTACAACACAAGACACGCTTCCTTTTTTCGGCTTCCTCTTTGCAGGACTAACATAAGGCAGTTTTCTATCTCTTTTCAAGGCCCTAAATTTTTCAATTCCCTTAGTCATGAAATTAAAAATACCCCAACTCTACTGTCCTTTAAACACAAGCTGGAAGAGTTCTTAATCAACAGCTATTAATTCATTCCTTAGTCTTCGTTCCTACTCCTGTGTTACACCTAACTGAACGCTTTGCTCCGCTATATTTGTGTATTTAATTATTTCTGACTTGTGAGGAAACCTAACCTCGTATAAGCCTCCTTGGTTTCTTTTAGGTTTCCTCGCCATATTTCTTATCTTAACTTTAATTATTAAATCTAAATTTATTGTAAAATGGCAAATGTAATAAATAAATAATAAATAATGGAAAGTCAGTTGGATAAACTAGGCAGGCGGTGAAAAACCAACACCTGGAATCTCAAAAGCGACGAGTAATGGACTTCGACAACAATCTATCTCCCGTTGAGCCGAAATCAAAGTGAGCTGTATTTGTAAAATAATATTTAACCAAGTGCAGGGCCGTAGCCAGTATGAGGCAAACCAAGGTACTTGCCTCAGTCATTTTTTGGTGATTTTTTTTAATAAAGCGTGATTCCAGTGTTGCCTTCAAAATGTACTCATCATAAACACCTAAATACCTACGAAGGGAATTTAACCATCGACATTGCCTCAGTCATAACTTTTTTCTGGCTACGGCCCTGAAGTGCGCTGTTATGTAGAACACTGAAACCAAATGGAAAATTCTCTGGTAACTTCTGGGTTCAACAAAGACAGGGAACGATTGAATGTATCGAACACCTTACGTGGATCTGTGATCAACTCTGCACAGTCTTCAGGTAAAAAAAATTATTGGAAATGTAACAGCCAAGAATTATTTGAAAGAAAGCTTGTCGTGTATTTTGTGCTTCATTATTCAAGGAAAAGGTTCTTCATGGAAATGGTTTGATCCTGAAATTTAGTTTGTTGCAATATTGCAGATATTTGACACGATTGAGTTTCTTCTCTTCACGCACGTAATGAAATAGAAGGGGTTTTTGCCTCTAATAGCAAATATGTTGTTTGTTTCAAAAAATTGTTCGCTGGAAAAGGTGGCCTTTATGAATTCATCATGTTTTATGATATGCGAGCTTAACTGGGTAGTTTTTATGGCAATAGTAAAGCATTTTCTTGTCAAAATGAGGTTAGCGTCTTTCTGGTGGGTTAACTTAGTTAAATCGTGAGTTTGTATTTGCTGTCTGCCGCGTAACCTTTATTTCCACTCTCAAAATTTCCTCCAGAACCTACTTCTTGCGTAGAATAAGCTTTTAGAATGATGTTCTTGTTTTGCATAAAGCAAGCTAACAAAATATGTACCTTGCTTAGTTCGCATTTGTTAGCGTTAATGGTATTTTCGGCCCGATGCTTCTGTTTTATGAGGGGTATATTGTTTTGGTCTCCCATCCAAACACTAACCCCGCTGGACAGGGATAACGTCAGTGAACTTTGGTATTACAAAGCTGTCAGATGCTCAGAGGGCACGCTTAAACTTGTGGTGAAAAGAAGTTGTGAGGGAACTTGAAAATTATCAACATGTCAGCCCAGAAGCCAATGTTTCTCGCTTCTCTTTTATTTGTTATTCTTCAGAGACTGGAATGCTGTAGTTCAATACCTCACAATTCAGTGCCTTCTGATTTTCTGTAACACGTACCACAGGCAACCCAGTGTATGCTTCACGGAAGCATCTCGTTGTGTTATAAAAACACTTGAATCATGATGTTTTTAAAATACTTTGCTAATAGTAAATAAATTTAATTAGCTTGAATGTACTACAGGTAAAGTACAGGATATTTGCTATTCAATTCCAATTATCTTTAGTTCCTGTTCATCCAGTCCAGTAAACAGTTCAATGGAATAAATATCTGATAAAATATCTGATCATCTGATGTATGTTTGCAAAAAAACAATCTTAGACATTATGAATTTAATGATCATGCAAGAAAGCTGCGAAATGAAATTTCACTACTGAGGGATGGCTGTTTCTCTGGGATAATCTGCTGAATACAAAAAAGTGTCTTTCATTAACACTATTAGGCTAAAATGTTGAGGTAATATTAGGTTTTGTGAAAAGCCAGATCATTGGATCATGCAATTCTAGAGTTTTGATTGGCTGGGCCATCATGGTATATGTATAGGAAATTCTATGAACACAAGTGCAATTCATGAAATGCACTAGAAATTTCATAAGATTTTTTATTTATTATTTACTTAACAAAATTACTCAGTTGCTGTGTTCTGTGTTTCCACATTGCACTTGCACCCTATAACCTATTTAATTATGCATTCATCATTGACCAATCAGAGATGGGATATTTGTTGAGTATATAGTAAGAGCTATTATACTGTGCTCTACAAATGTCAGTAACTGTATGCATCAGGTTTTTTGTTTTTACAAGTAGGGAATTTTTATCCATAATTGTTATTCCACTCATATGAGATGATTATAGCTGACTCAGTGCTACGTGCCCTATTGGCTATCTATTATTTTGAGCTATTTCTGTGCACTTGCGGAAATGTCTATTGCACTTTTTTGTTTAACCTCTATGAAGTAGTTTCCAACAAGATAATTTTAAAGTATTTTTGGAAAAATAATTATGAGACTCTGTGTTTAACATTTTATGTTTTTAATCAATTGGCATCTTTGTTCCTGATTTCTATTTCTGCTGCATTTTGGCAAGCTTTGAAACAGGAAGCGAAAGTGATAATAATGATTTGTTTACACAACTTGTAATGCCATTTTACAGGTAAGCAGGTTGGTCAAGCTAATCGTTCAGTGTTAACTTCAAGCAAACAATTTTTTCAACCCATGCAGTCTGTAAACTTGCAAAATTTGAAAAATGTAACAAAGAGCTTGTTTCAAAGGTGATGAGTGGGTAGCAAAAAAGTAAGCTTCCTCTTAGCAGTCTTACTTTGTTTTCCTCCTGCAAATGCTGGGTGATGTCTTCATTGATAACTTTCTTAACATTGCAAAGAAGAGCTTTCATGATTGCATGTTTCCATCGCAATGGAAGACAGCAGAGGTTCAATGTATCCATAAAAAGGGTAGTACTCTGGACTGTGGAAATTATCGTCCACTTTCACTTCTAAGTAATGTTCATCTCAAAAACACCATTCATCTGTCCAATCAGACTCATCACTATAGACAATAAACCGATCAATTGTGTTTCCAGTTCATCTTGCCTCCTAGGAGTCAAACTTGACAACAAGCTTAAATGGTCTCCTCACATCAAAATGGTTACTTCAAACTTGAACACAAATATTTCTAAACTTACATGTAAACAGATGAAGACCTTCAACCGATCCACTTTGGAATCTATTTATTTCAAAGTTATCTTGCCAAGTGTGACTTATTGTATATCTTTGTGGGGATCTTCCAACTTGTTGGCTGACCTCGAGGACTCGCATATCTGGGCCGTGCTGCCAGACTGATTCACAATATCAGCATATCTACCCCAAAGCATAAAGTTCTCAGCATGGCAAAATGGTCATCTATACATTTCATGAGATTACATGTATAAGAGAAGACTTGCCTGTATTGCATACCAGGCTTTTCATAACTTAGCTCCTGATGACATCAACAATTTATTTACAAAGCACAAAACTTCATACAATTTAAGAGATAATTTAAGATTGGAACTTGCGTTTTCTAAATCCAAAGCCTTACATGATTCTTTCACTCATTGTGCTAGCATTGTTTGGAACTGCTTACCTAGCCAGTTAAAGTCCAAGCCTAGCTACTCCTCTTTCAAAGCTAGCATTAAGAAATTCTCTAAACGCATTGACCAAATTACTATCAGCACGAACTCTATTGCAACCAGTAATATCATTGATGAATTTATGTATTATTGATATCTAATTTATTACTAGTTACTTTGATTAGTCATCCTCTTATCTTTTAATGCATTGTCTCAGTCATCTTAATTGTAATTAATATATTTATTTTTAGATAGTCCTCTTTTTCTTATCTATTTACTTATGTATTATTTGTATTTATAATTATTTACCTTGGGATATATTTTTAGATGTTAATCCACTTAGTGTAAAGTAGATAGCAGGTCCACTTCAGCATTAGCTGCCATTTATTCAACCAGCTTTATCAAATAAAGGATGTATGTATGTATGTATGTATGTATGTATGTATGTATGTATGTATGTATGTATGTATTGCAACATAATCTTTCATTCTTGTGACAATATTTATCCCTCCGACAGTATGAATGTCTGGATAAGGTTCCAGTGGGTTAAAAATTCTTCATGGCATGATTGTGTGCCTTGCCAGTCAGTAAAAACAAATGTTAATTAAAGATAATGGTTGGTGATAATTTTAAATCAGTCACTTAATATATTAGGCAATCGACTAATATTACTTTTATTTCGCTTGCAGATACAATGTGAAAAATCAGTAGTTTTTTTATTACAATGGCCACACCTGGTCCCTTGGCCAGCTCAGAGGAGAAGACAAATGGAGCTAAGCTCAGTCGACTTATTATTGATGGTGGAACAACTGTACTGAGAAATGTTTTTGACAATCATCACCCTCCTGCAAACTTAGCAGCTGATCTTAATGCCTGTTATTCCATCCTTAACAAGCTTTTACGTAGAAGAATTCTCAATAGGCAGCAGTGGGACAAGCTGTTCCCTGGTGGTGGAGTTGCTCCGGACTCCAACACATTCGATATAACTCTGCTTTTCCTCCTTCTGACTAACATTTGTGGACTTACCCCTCCCCTAACAGGATGGCATTGCAAGCCACCCCCAAGTGACGCCTCTCGTGAGGCAAACCTTGCTCGCATTAAGTTTTTCCGTAATCAGTTGTATGGGCATGTGACAACCACTGGTGTCGATGCACCAACATGCAATGCTTTGTGGACGGAAATAAGTGCCGTTTTAGTGTCTCTTGGGTTAAGTCAGGCAGAGATTGATCGATTAAAGGCAGAGCAATGTGGAGAGGAGGATTATCTTGATGCCTTACGGGAATGGGCAGAGAGTGAAGAGGATCTAAAGTCTCAACTTAATGACATGCGTCAACTTCAGAACAAACTTCAACAGAGTGTCGAGGAAGTACAAATCCAGCAGTCAGCAATCCAAGAGACTGTTGAAAACATGCGTGAAATTTTTACTGAAATCCGTGAGACAAAACACGACACCGATCAGGAGGATAACATCCGAAAGAAACTTGCGAGGCTTGACACCCAACGTGATGTCAGCGATTATGCAAAGAGATACTTACAAGGAACCCGTGAATCTGTCTTTGCTGAAATCCACAGGTGGTTGGATGATGCAAGCTCTCCAAATCGTGTCTTGGTGCTCAGCGCAAATGCAGGGATGGGGAAATCTGTCATCGCTGCTGAAATGTGCAGAAGAATGCAAGAAGCTGGCAGATTGGCGGGGAGCCATTTTTGTCACCATGACAGAGCACGCCACAGGAATCCCAAGGTGATGATGCAGTCTTTAGCTTGTCACCTGTCATGCCTTCTTCCAGAGTACAAGAAAGCTCTTGTGGAACAGTTCTCTGGAAATTTAGGTGTAGAGATCAACGACATGGAAGTGGTGGATCTCTTTGATTTGCTTTTTTTAGAACCTCTGAACAGGGAAGCAGATCCAGGGTTTATATCTCTTGTGGTAATAGATGCTTTAGATGAAAGTCAATACCAAGGGCGAAATGATCTTCTTGACGTGATATCCAGGTTGTTTAAAAATCTGCCACTGTGGCTTCGATTTCTTGTGACAACGCGACCTGAAGTTAATATTTGGGACAGTCTGAAAGATTTGCAACCGCTGGTACTGGGGGCAAAAGATGACGACAACTTGAAGGACATTCGTTTTTACTTTGAGTGGAGTCTAAGCGATTTATTAGAAGTTGAAAGGCGCGAGCTTGTCTTAGATGATCTCGTGCAAAAGTCAGAGGGAGTCTTTCTGTGTGCCCAGTTTTTGGTGGATTTCATAAGGGCCAATTGTTCGACCATTCTTACCTTGGAACAACTGGACAAGACCCTTCCTGCAGGCGTCTCGTGTGTTTACCAGTTGTATTTCCACCGGCTGGAAGATGACTTGTGTAAAGAACTAAACATAACTGAAGAACAATTTCTTTGTTTCCTGAGTGCAATTGCAGCTGCAAGGGAACCCCTGCCATTGGGTTTTGTTCCTAAATTCTTGTGTAAGAACTTGTCGTCCGCGATTGTTATGAGAACAGTGAGCAAAGCCATTGCCATTGTGTCATCACTCCTGCCTGTTCACGATGACCGCATTCATTTCTTTCATAAATCAGTCAAGGACTGGTTGACAGACAAGTCGCGCTACGGACAGCACAGTTTCAGTGTGGAGGAAATAGAAGGCCATAAGATCCTTTCTACTCTTTGCTGTAATGAATTTGACGAGTTAAAGAGAAAAGGTGTTAGCAAATCACAATCCTTCACTGACACTACAAGGTTTGCCTTAGAACATGGCGTTCAGCACATGCTACAGTTAGACCAGGACACGAGATCCTGCAGTCTTGAGGAGGTGGTTGGAAACTATGTGTTAGACCCAGAGGTTTTGTACGCAAAGATTTTTGTGAACATAGCAACAGCTACAGAAGATGTCGTTTATGTAACGAAACGCGGTGGTTTGGAAACGATATCTACCGAGTGTCATGAGACCCTTTTGTCATTATTGGTTGTTTTAAAGAAACACCGTCTAACCTTAGAGGAGCATCCCTTTACTATATTTCAATGTCTGTTGAATGAGGGAAGTAGTAAGCTATCTTCTGACTCCCGCCAGCTTCTGGAGACCAAGTATTCCGATAAACCATACATGGAGTACTTAAGCAAGAATGTCCCCCAAGGATCCGTTCAAGGTCGGTTTGATTTTTGTTCACCGGTGGTTTGTTTTGAGGTATCCCCTAGCTTAGAATTCATGGTGTGTGAATGCTGCGATGGATCCATTCAGTTGTGGTCACTTGATTCTGGTAACCTCAAATGGAAAAGTTATGTCAAACCAAAACACTATGGAAACATGTTTGGTTCAATCAGAATCGTCCATACTGATCATGCATACCAACCAGCGCGAGGCGTGTATGCCGTTTACCGTTCTGTGGTATTTCATCCCACCAAGGATGTCATCTTGCCAGGAGTTTTAAGCCATGCTTATTCCTTTAATGGAGACTTGAAGCCTCTTTTTCCCACCAGTAAGTGCAGTTTTTCTGTCTGTTCTATTTTCGGCGACGAGATGTTGTCTGATTGTCCCGACGATGCAAAATGTCTTATCGTGTGGAATCTAAACGATGGCAGGGAGATTGATCGTCATAACAGAGATAACGATATTTTATCTTTTGCCATGTCCCGAGATGGAAAGCTTGTGGCAATTTCCCATTCAACGGGTTGTGTTTGTTTAGTTGACCGGGAAAATGGTTTTTTAACTCTTTCAACTCTTTCAAAGGCAACTTTGAGGTGTGTGTGTGGAATGATTAGGTTCTCACCGGACAGTCGGTTTCTTTGGTGTTCATTTTTTAACAGTCTTTGTACTTGGAAGGGGTTTTTTTTAAGAGTCACCGAGGGGCCTGAGCAGCACTTTTCGATGGAAGTTGCTAATGTTGACTTTGGCAGTTGGAATTCCTTTGAGCTAGAATCTCATAGAATCGGCGGCTTTTTGTTAGGAGATTCTATGAGTTTGCAGACGTCGTACTATTGTTTTGACGTAGTGCTTAATAGCCAATCTCTTTTAAGAAACCACATACATAAAAATTACATTGAAATGGTTTATCGGAATCCACCACAGAAGAACACGGATTTCCTAGATGTCCAGTGTCTGCGATTCTCGTTAACCGGCGAGGGTCTTTATGCGACTGTTTATGACAGATCGCACAAACAACGAATTGTGGCTTGGGACGTTTCAAATGGGGATCTTAAGAGACAGAAAGAGTTTGAGAGTGTCGTCACTGCATTTGTAGCTTTGAAACATGGCATTTTGGTTGCAAGTAAGAGAACTCTTGAACTGTGGAACTTTGATTTGTCGGTCTGCAAACGTCGATGGATGTTTGGCGCGGGTAAACTCTTTCGCATTTCAGATGATCAGGTGGCATGCAGAGCAAGAGCGAGAGATTGGATCATTTTGGTTAGTGTTAGTGGGGAGTATGTGAAAACATTTAAACTGCCTCGCGGGCGTTTGATGGCTTGCCACAGGGACCTTCAGATCATTGCCTGGCTTGACGAGCAAGGGCAGCAGTTCGTTGAATTGAGGCAACTGGGTAAAACTGAACCACTGTGGTGTCGACTCCAGGAGTCTTTTTTAGGTTTGATTGAGGGATCATTCTCTCCTGAGGGAAAGTTTGTTATTATTCATTGGATGAATGGCTTTTACGTTGTCGATGCAGTTTCTGGTAACGTGTGTGTTGAGTTGTCTGCTGCCCACTTTATTTTTAATTGTAAATTCGTCAGTGACGAGGAATGTGTTATTCTCAGAAGCCCTTCCTTGCAAAGTACTAGTGCCCAGCTTCAGCTGTTCAACGTGAGGTCTGGAGATCTACTCAGTGTAATGGATGCTGATTTTAACCGTTTGTGTATGCCCTTGCCCTTAGCAACATGTCCCAGAAGAGGTCTCATTGCCTTTTTGTCGCATCAAGGGTTATGCATTATCAGGATAAAATGTCCAGGAGTGGAGACACACAGAAGTGAAGCAAAAAGGTATTTGGCATTTTACTGTTTGATAGCCAAGTATATTTAAATTGCCTGTGGTCTTTCAAATGCTGCGTCCACTGTCGTGGTCAGCAGCACCATGAGTGGATATTGTTCGACAAATGTCTATACGATTTGCTGTTAGTGGTTTCTTGGAAGTGTGTGTTTTATTCCCATATAAGGTGATATGGTTTTACATGACGGGGTCGCGTACTCAGCTTGTGGTCTCATTCTCGTATCCCTCAATAAGCTACTTTCAAAAATACCATAATATTCTTTGTTTGCCCTCCAACATTTTACATTAGCATTGCTTCCAGTTTATCTTGGGACTAACAATGGTCCCAAGAGAAAATAAGAAATTCTTATGCAAACTTTTGGAGGGCAAAGAAAGGGTATTTTGGCATTTTTGAAAATGGCCTATTAGGGCACTGTGCTCTGAATTCAAATCCCGCTTTTAATACTTAATATTCTTTGGACAAGAGCCCCTAACATTGTTTTCATATTATATTGACCGCCTTGTTGATGGGTAAGGTGGTCATTGAAGGATAAAACTGTAGGGAATCTTGATGACAATTCAAAACAATTGAAAGCGAAGTAGACATATTGTAACACCAATTTGGTTTTATCAACGGAGTTGATAATGTAAATTGGCCTCCGTACAGAGATTCTAAAAGCTGACGTTTCTAGCGTTAGCCCTTCGTCAAAGCGAATGGCTTGGATTCGCTCTGACGAAGGGCTAAAGCTCGAAACGTCAGTCAGCTTTCAGAATCTCTGTACGGTGGCCAATTTACATTATCAACTCCGTTGATAAAACCGAATTTTTGTATACTACTTCCCCACTGACGCAGCACCACAGTTTCTTTAGAAACTACCCCCTTCATTCATATTGTAACACCAATCCCGCAGTCAGGGCAGTCACCTTACGCATGCGTACTGTCGGCAGCGATTTCACCCTGGGGCTGAGGGCAGCCATGGACAGCTGTTTCGACATTTAGTTAGGCTTAATCATCATGGCATAGCTGTAATGACAGATGCTAGGGGGCTGTGATGGAACCTTTACCTTTACCTTGAAATGTGAAACGCTCCTAGCTTGACGAGGAGCCGCCATTCGTAATTATTGCTTTTCCAAACAATATACCCTTCTCCAAAATGGCGGCAACGGATTTGAATGAGTTAAAATTAAACTGAATGAAAAAATGATACCAGAAATAGAAAGAGTATCTTTACTTTAGTAACCCTGCAAAGTTTCAGTGTAGTAGGTGTTATATCAGCTGAGAAAATGTAAGTTGAAATTTGACAAATTTACAGACGATTGTATGACTGGGGGTATACGCCATACCCCCAATAATACAAACGTCTGTAAATTTTTCATTTTTCATTTTTCATTTTTCAATTTACGTTTTCTCAGCTGATATTACACCTGATATGCCGAAACTTTGCAGGGTTACAAAAGTAATGGTGCTTTTCTATTTCTGGTATTGGTTTTTAATTTTACCTTATTTGCATTTTCGGCCGCCATTTTGGAGAAGGGTCTATTCTCTCCCTGCCCCTTAGCTTTCCATCTTTTGATGTGACAGTAATGAAGATGATCTCTTTTATGAAGGATTTAGTATCGCCTTTACGCGAAACGGTAAACGTCAAACGACAGAGAAGCATAAAAATTCTTTCATCTTGGCCCCTTTTTTTGAAAAATTATTCGATATCTGTAGATACCACGTACATGGTTGAACTAAATCAAACAAACTGAAAATACAAATATTGCAGTCAGGGATGGACATTAGAATATAAAATTTGTGCTTGACACTGACTCTTGTTAACAACGTCAATAAAACTTCAAAGACGTTTCGACCAAACAACTTCGGCCCTCATCGGTTTTTAAAAAGCTAACTGAGTGACGGCTTTCTAACGGTTAACAATTCTGCGCGTGTTACATGAGCAGAAACATATCGAACGACCGCTGCGCGTGATTACGCGAGGGATTTGTAAACATCCGGGATGTCAATATGTTCGTTTCCCACGTTGCTGTCTCTCTGAGAATACCAGGCCTCGTTAAAATTACGAGCCTTGTCTACAATGGACAAACTGGCTGGCGTGTGTGGAATTGTTGTCTCCAACCCGAAGCGCCCTTGTATGGTCTTTTAACCTGTCTGTCCATAGTACACCACCACGATAGTGGTACAGTTACGTGGACGACAGCCATGCGTGTCTTAAGAAAGATTATGTACAAGAGTTTCACGATCATCTGAATTCCGTTAACCTAAATTAAGCACACAGTTCACCAAGGAGGTTGAGTAGGATAACAGGCTCTCCTTCTTAGACGCGACAACAACCATGCGTTGTACGTGGTCGCACACAGGTCAGCGTGTACAGAAAACCAACACACAGATAAGTACCTCGATTATAACTCTCACCACCCATCGCAGCACAAGAGGTCAGTCGTTAATACACTCCTTCACAGGGCCCAAGAAATTCCATCAACAAATGCGAAGCGATCTAGAGAGAGGAGACACGTCATCAAAGTGCTAAGGGATAACACCTACCCTCTGCGTTTTACCCGGAGTTGCAAGTCCTACCACAACTCTCTCCGCCGCGATTCAAGTACAAACGACACTTCCAGCGCTAGCGCACCGTCAACGTCAAATTTTGTTGTCCTTCCGTACGTCAGAGGTGTCTGTGAGAGAATTTCGGGAGTACTACGCAACAACAGCTTTAAAGTGGGTTACAAACCTTTAAATGTTTTGTGCACGTGTTTCCCGAGACCAAAGGATAAACGTTTTGCCTTGCAGTACAGAGGTGTTGTTTACAAGGTCGGCTGCGTTGATTGCAACTTCGTGTACTATGGACAGACAGACAGAGCCTTGGAAACAAGGTTAAAAGAACATACAAGGGCGCTTCGGGTTCGAGACAACAATTCCAAAGTTGCACAACACGCCAGCCAGTTTGTCCATTGTAGACAAAGCTCGTAATTTTCAGGAGAGAATTTTTCTCGAGCCCTGGTATTCTCAGAGAGACAGCAACGCGGGAAACGAAGGTATTGACATCCCGGGTGTTTGCAAATCCCTCGCGTAATCACGCGCAGCGGTCGTTCGTTATGTTTTCGCTGGCATAGCACGTGCAGAATTGTGAACCGTTAGAAATCCTTCAATCAGTTGCTTTTTTAAAAAACCGATGAGGGCCGGAGTTGTTTGGTCGAAACGTCTTCGAAGTTTTATTAACGTTGTTCCGTTTGGTTTTACGAGACATCTGGTTTGTCTCTTCTACTGGGCAAACCTGCCCAGAGGGAAGGAGCACGAACAGGACTCGAGGTCCTATGCGAGGTGCTCCACCCTACCCTATCCAGACCAGAAAGACCAGACCACAACACCGGGAACTACATGCCCTACTCTTTACGACAAGTGTGCGGGTTCTTTTACGTCCCACAGGATTATGAACGTTGAAGGGTTGTGAGACGGGACCTCCGGCTTATCGTCCTTATCCGAGAAGACTAGAGAGTCTAACCATTTGCAGATGTAATTACAAAGGCAGCACTTTCTCCTCAGTTATTTAAAGACCCTGAGTGTTGGTCCGGCCGGAGTTGAACTCACGACCTCCCGCGTGACAGCCCGTGCTCAACCAATTGAGCCACCGGTGCGCGGTGCGTTGTTCCTAACGTTAACAAGAGTCAGTGTCAAGCACAAATTTTATATTCTAAATCAAACAAGTTTCTTTGATTTTTGGCAAAAAGCAACGTTCCGCCAGACGTTTGCCATTGGCCACGAACGTCATGCTAAACAGTTTCTCTATTGCGCATGCGTTGGCTAAAAAATGCAATAGGCAAAAAGTGAAGTCTATAAGCTTAAAGAGATTCCTCATTACAAAAATTCGCACATCTGTTGACTCCATTGTATGTATTTGTTTTTTTAAGCGAAGTAACGAGACACTCGAGAAAGGGTTCTCCTTTCTTCTTTTTTTCAGAAATGTTATTTTCACTTCGGTCCTCCGATAAATATGGGTTATTGACCAAGCGTGAGGTCAAGATGGCTGTATATTGGCCAAGTTCTTTTTTTGAGTGTTTATGGACCGAGACGAAGCGAGCGAGAAATCCCGAGCGGGCAAGATAGCTCTATCTTCCCGCTCGAGTGGCCAATCACAGCGCGCGATTTGGTTCATTTTGCCTGCTCAAAGAGCTAGTCATATAATAAGGGATATTCTCGCTCTTTGTAAGCGATTTTAAGACTTATAGTTTTGTTTTCATGTTTTACCGTTTTACCGTAATTATGATGTTAACACTACCTTTTGAGAAAAAGGTGCCATGAGGTGTGTAGTATCCCTTTAAGTTTTCCATTCCACTCGAAAACCTACTTATAATGTTACCTTCTATAAATTTCTCTAGTGTGACAAATTGAAAGAATAAAGGATTGATCGATCAGATGATTAATTTGTGTTTGCCCGCAGGTGCAACCTTCAGTAGTGAGTGTTGATTGAGTCTTGTGAGCTGAAGAAACAAGGGCTGACCATTGGACAAGGTTTCCTGCATTTTCAGGACAAACACCAGTGAACGTTGAAAAACTTGTAGCTGTACAGTTTTTCTCAATTTGTAGTAGATGAGCACGAATTTCAATAACGTGGTTGCTATTACCCTTGTGAGTAACTATAGGAGACGAAAGTTGCTACAGCATAAACTACGTTGCTCGCATTTAGTACGTTACAGTGTTTTTTACGATTTAGGTTGCTGTCGATTGGCGACGAAAGTGAAATATGTTTACGATTAGATCTGTGGATAAGTAATGTCATATTCTTTTTAAACAGTTAGAAAGTTGTATTTTAAAACTTTTGTTTTCATTCTACATTTTCGTACAAGAAAAAGATCACTTTCGAGTTTACTCATCAGGTCTTCCAGAGGGTGTGGTATTCTTAAACCTTTGGTTCGTTAGCCTTGTTTATACAATATATCTACTAGGTACGAGATAAGGGGCCAAAAATCAGCCTATTTACTACTCTCATTAATAATTCATGAGCGAAACAGCCTATCAAGTAACCGATAAAACGTCACGTGCACGATCTTTAAAGACTGACAAAAAACTCTTTATTAAGATTCTTTATGAAAAGCGTAGTTATGAGGCATGGCTTGTTTTTCTTGTGTGTTAAATGTTCTCCTCTCATGATTTGAACCTTTGTTGGGGCTCTAGAGGGACATGCTTTTTGTGCCAAGTTTTTGAACTCGTTCAATAATCTCGCTGATCGTGTTTGATCAATTGCTCTTAAATAGTACAAAGTGCCGTACGTTTTGGTTTTGTTGGAGAGGGGGAGGGAGTGGTGGTATATCCAGAAAAACAGTGGATATTTACTTGACGCAGACCCAAGAGAAACTGACAATTTTTTAAACAAATACTAGTGAGCAGCACACAGCAACAGATCTTGTCAACTTGCTTTTATTTTCTCCGACTGGTTTCGTCTGATTACGCAGATTAGGGAGTTTGAACAAGATAGTTACGAGGAACTTATTTTATACCTTATTTACAACATAAAAATCACGTGCCAGTAAGGATGTGAACAGCGAAAAACACCTACACAACAGTACGTGCAGGGTATGACTAAAATCCTGCACGACGCTGAGAATTGTAATTTTGAGGGTCACGGATTTAACGTTAAACGACTCGAGCTGAATAACTTAACTTTGTATTAAATGTCCCTGGCCAAACCACTTGGCCACACTAGCTACGGAACAATATGTGATGTTTTTCTCCCTAACCTCGTTGAAACGTGAATAATCATTCACAAGGAAACGTAATTAACTGTGCAAAGAGGTCGGTTAACAAACAACACGACAAAATTAGAATTATGGGTAATCGGTAATAACTTAACAAAAATACCAGATAGTTTGGGTTTGTCAAGTGAGAACTTTATTAAACACCGAGGAGTTTGTCGGACCAATGTCGTCGTAGTTTTCTGAGTTCTTTCTGCCGTGCTGTGATAAAGAGAGAAAAATTCATCTTTAGTCAGTGAATTACACTGTATGGGCGCGATTGTATAGTCTTGTACTTTATGACCCGGCTAATAAATAAAAGCGAAATTGAAGGGTCACCTTTTCTTCTAAAAGGAGAATTGCGCTGCCCCACTTAGCGCAATTATGTTGGTTTAATGTCGGGAATGTTTGTTGTAAGTCCGCAACATTTGGTAAATGGCTGTAAACAACAGACAGCAGGGGACAAGATTGACTGTTATAGTCTTTGCTCAGAATAGGGAGAACATCTGCTTACAAACACTCTCTTTGGTCCGTCGAATGGACCAACCATTCACTGAAACAAATAACCCTCTCTTCCGGCAGCCAATAAGTCATTGGTTGGTAAATTTAACAAGAAAAGCTGACGAAAGTAGAGAGAATCGCAAGGAGAAGTGTAGATGAACTTAACTTTGTTTTAAGACCTTTTAAATATCCGTTTTGTGGACTTTAGGCCTTACTGCTGAGTGACTCTGCTCACAGCTGTACAGTGGCCAATTTTCAGGTTCAGTTTGCATAACTTACCTGTTGCACGCGAGGAAATGTTAAGTGTTTGCCGCGCGTGTCTTCAGGCGTGGCTCCACGCAGGTGATCCAAAATTTTAATATATTTACAACCTGCACAAATCCCATAATACAACTCTTTTACAAAAAGCATAATCATTGTTTGCAATTTCTGCTGGGACATGAAGATGTCCCAAGAGAAATTGAAAACAATGCCTATGCAAATTTTTGGGACTAGAAGAGATTTCGAATTATATGCTGGTGTTATTCATGTGGGGAATCCGCAAAGCGATCGAGAAAGTAGAGACGCTACAAGAGATCGTACACATACAGGAGCCCGTGATTAGGGGCGTACAGGTTCATTGCATTTGTGGAAGACTGCCCTTTTACAGACCGAGTTATTTTTAGACAAATTTTCTCGCGAAACCAGACCTTTTCAGCTACTCACCAGTCTTGCATGAGAGATTATTACCTATGGGATTGAGAATGATCTCTCGTGCAAGCCAATAAGCCAGTTCAGAGTTCCAAAAAAATATGTGCGCGCGTCGAGATAAAAACAAGCATCTTTTGTTATGGAAATTGTTTGCAGAAATTTGCTTT
Organism: Montipora capitata; assembly: GCA_949126865.1. NCBI lineage: Eukaryota > Metazoa > Cnidaria > Anthozoa > Scleractinia > Acroporidae > Montipora > Montipora capitata. The sequence continues at coordinate 44,164,937 of OX421451.1, forward strand.
CAAAATCTTTTGTATTTTTAATATATGCTTGATTTTATCCGCACTGGTTTATAGACCATTTTCGAATTCTCAAGGCTGGACTGGATCTAGCATGAAATGGAGGCTAATGCGGGCAAATCTTTTCAAATGCAAATTAATTTGCCCGCATTGGCCTCCATTTCATGCTAGATCCAGTCCAGCTGTGAGAGCAATGGTCGATTCTTTTTAAAAAGAACACTCGTCTAAAAATAGCTTCATCTGTGAAAATCCCAAGTATTGGAGTTGTAGGCTCCTTTGTATACGTTTCCGACAGAAACGCAGACAGGAGCTCTATTTACAGACCTGAATAAGGCACAATCCGGATCTAGAATTGGGATGAGTAAAGGCATACACCAGCCACGCTATACAAGCAAACAGGAGCACTGCGCCTGCGCAGATAACAGCTATCATCCATGGCTCCACGTCTTGCTTTCCTTCACTCACTATCTGGCTTCCTTGGCTGAAACACCTTTCCACCTTCAAATACAAGGAAAAGATAACAGATCAAAGGGCCCGGTAGAAATCCAGCCAATCCATTCCTCTCTAGTCAATCTTTTGCCTTTTCCAAGCCAGATATGTCCAGAAAAGCACGTGATTAGATACACGCGGATTTCAATAAGCGTCACGAAGTGTCCCCTTGTCATTCTTCCCAACTTCAACGTCACTCGTGTCTCGGAATACAGAAAAATCAACGCAAAAAGTGTCTCTAAATGCTGCGCCTCAATTAAGAGTAAACTGCTGCATTTACCCTGACCCAAAAATAACGCTAAGGTTTACCTTTATCTTATTGTTGGAAATAGATAGCAAATGCTGAGTCTCTGAATGAGACACTTCGTGTTGGATGTTGCATGTCTGCCTCCTCTTCAAAGCGAGTCTAAGTGCGAAGGTTTTGTGATGGTAATCAGTTCTACTTTACATATGAATGAAAACTAATAGGCCATTTTCGAAATATCAAATATTCAGCTTGACAGTTAGGCAGCGAGGACAAAAACAATAGAAACACTTTGGAATAAATGTGAAAAATATTCACATGTCATCCACTTTCCTTTGTCTTTGTCCTCACTGCCTCACTATCAAGGTGAATTTTAATATATCAAAAAAGGCCTGTTTTCGTAAGAAAAACTTCGCACTTAGACTCGCTTTGAAGAGGAGGCAGACATGAACTCGGAAATGGCCTATTGCGTTCATTTCCCCGCGTAATTGCATTTGCATTTGTTAAAAAAAATAATGAAATGCACAAAAATAATAATAATTGCATTTGGCACTTTGCACCCTATAAAGACAACTACTTTGCAGTGTAACAAAAATTCTTCTTGTCGCAATGTCAGACAGATATGCGTGTTGGTGTGAAATTTTCACTGTTCTTTCCATCACAACAAAAAGTTAAAAAAATTACTATATATGTTCCTGATGAAATGCAACCCGAGGAAAGCCATTCTGGCCGGTGACGGTCAAATCCATCTGAACATCTTTGAAAACAAAGAAAAGAGAAACACAAGTTAGAATCAATTAAAGAAGAAAAGATGACAAGTAAAAAATATCTCATAAGGCCGTACAGTCATCAAGGGGTCAAGAGAGAGACTGGGCACTAAGTAAGAAACTCGCAACTTGTGAGGCATTAAAGGAAAACACCACTTTCCATGGCATAATAAACAACACCACACGAAAGTACTATCCAGTAACTTTCATTTGAAGGGTTACACTTTTGCAGGGGCGGAGTCAGAATATTCAGAGGTGGAGAGGAAACACAAAAAAAATTTCCGCAAGAACACAATTCCCCTCAAACGAAAACGCAGGTTAGGTAAAATGCCGCTTTCAGGGAGGATATATGCCCAAAGCGTACGGCTTTAAAAATACAGGGAAAAGGAGAACCCTGTCTGAAACATCATCATCATCATCATCGTTATCGCCAGTCCATCGATTTCGATGTAGACACGATAGAGGAGACATTGTGAGTAAGTCATGTTGGTTTGTTCTTGAATGCTCGTAGGTGAGCTCCAAGACCGGCTCTGGATCTACATAACCTTTTACATTTCTCACTGCTGAAGTCACTGGCACTAGGAACTGAGTCGCAACGAGCATGAGCAGACAGATAGTCGGCTGCTCGCTTCTCCTCAACTCTCAGCACATCCTTAAACCACAGTTTCTGACCACCACGCTTCCGCTTGCCACCCACTAGACGCACTGTCAAATACTTGCTTGGGGAGGCGATCATCAGTCATACAATCAAGGCTTCCACACTCGCAGCTCCTCGCTGCAGGACCGTAACGTCTGGAATTGTCTTTCCATTTGATATTCATGATCTGCCGTAGATGACTGACGGAGTTGGACTCGGGTCAGCTGCTTGATGTGCCTAGGGTAGAGGATCAAAGTTTCGGTGGAATATCGAAGTGATGGTAGCACTGCAGTGTTGTAGACTTTGATCTTAGCGTCAGTATTCTTCAAAGCCTCTCCATTTACTTCCACCAGAGGTTGCTCGTGCTCTTGCTGCAGTGGTGGCGGTTGGTAAAGGAGCTCAGTTTTGGTTGCATTTATTCGCAGTCCAAACCAAGTTGCAGTCTCAACAAACAGATCGGTAATCTCCTGTATGTCCTGCTGGCTTGTAGCTACCAGAGCTGAGTCGTCTGCATAAAGCAGCCCCATCACGCGAGTCACTGTTGTCTTTGACGTAGCACGCAGCCTGGCAAGGTTGAAGAGGCCATCATCTGGTCGGCTTCGGATGTACACACCTTTTGTTGTCCTGCTAGACACATATTCCAGTACTGCGGCGAGGTAGAACGCAAACAGAGTCGGCTACCCCCTTCCTAAATGCACCCGTGTAGTCAAGGGTTCAAAGTGTTTACTAGTAATAATGCGCCGATCAAATCGAAACTTCAACAACAACCCCCCCCCCCCCCTCCCCTTCCGGGCAAACACCGGCCATATGACAATCTTCTGTGCCCGGGGAGTGGGGAATTTGACCTTTGCATCCGTGGCGTGGGGAAAACTTTTGAACCGGAAGTGTCAGGATCCAAATGATTTTTTTTTCGGGCGCCGAAGTCGCTAATAGCTATAAAACAGGTGTTTGGACGAGATGGAAGAGTTTAAAGGAAGACATATAGCATTTGTGAGCGATTGGCTTACAAAAAATGTCTTTATTAAAGACGACAGGAGCCGACGATTGTTCTTTAGTAGGGAATGACAGACAAATCCGACGATAGGGTAGGGCATTTGAACACCATTTTGGCCCGAGGGGGCGGGAATTTGAACAATCCAATCTTCAAAAGTTCAAATTCCCTGCAGAGGATGTTGAAGTTTCGAGTTGATTGGCGCATAACATGCTCATAGGCAGCATTACCGGAAATAATTGAATTATCAATAACCTGTTAATCTTTTGGCACCATGTGCAATTAAATTCAGTGGATTCTCTTCTCTGGGCACATTCTCCACATGTACCTGCTGTGATGCAACCTGCATGGAAAGATTTAATTTTAAACAAAGAAACAGCAAATAATTTCAACGAATTAATAACGTTGAAAACGGTTATATCTGTTACCTTCTCTAAACCAAATGAGTTCAGTTAAACTAATAGAATAGTAAGTTTGTAAACTAAGGTTGAAAATAGTGTATTTTTGTCTGTCTTACTGGCTTTTGGGCGAAATATGACAGCAGCGTTATTTATAACCCAGCTTTGGTTGATGTGCACCGCGTCGTAAGTATAGAATGTGCGAAATAATCGCCCTGCAAAAAAGATAGAAATGAATAAAAGTGATAATACTGATCTTGCAATTTTACAGTAAAGCTTTCACTGAATAAATGCAGCGCAACGAGTTACAATAGCCTCCCAAGAATGCAGTGGTAATTGTCATTAGTTTTGCTCCCAAAAGTTGTTTTAGCTGTTCTTGTTGCCTGAGACATTTGTTCCTCTGTCATTCAAAGGAGGCTATTATCGTTTTCCCGTTCGATTGCTTCATCTTTTAGTGACTCATCTAGCGCCATTTGCCGCTCTACTTACATATGCCATAGTAGTGTTTGAGTGTGTCGACATAATAAGCATCCGAAATGCCAATGGCAACTGGATGACCTTCTACTGAAATGTTGCGCACTGGAAACGGGATCTTGTGATAGATAAACTTGATTTCACCAGTCTTGTTCAACACACATTGAAACGTAAAGCTACCCGCTGAAAAGAGAATACATTTTGATGAATAAAGGAAAAAGAAATATAATTGTTCAGTAAATATCACTATCCATGCTGACTGAGAATGAAGAATTCCTTACCTTCAGGATCGTTATCAAGGATTACGTTTGACCACTGAATAATGAATTCATTCCCTAAGTTGCAAGAAACAAAGAGATCATCAGTGCTATTCTTTCTTTATACTATTACCGGTCAAAAATGACAAAGATAACTGCAACGCCGCCAAAGAGTGCAATTTTATCAGCAAAAACATGCCCTCTGTCTCCATACGTGCTCGCACGTGCCTTTGACTGTCTTGGTACTTTTCTTTGCTATCCCGTGCAAACCATATTGCATGGTGAAGTGAGGACTGGACATTATAAAATCAAAGCCATTCGCATCAGTCGACTCTCTTGGGCCGGATTTTCGATCTCAATCAAGTTAAAATAGGGCAAACATTATTTTTTGAAGTCTTTTTTATTGCGTTAAAAATGTTGCTAATTGTTTTGCGATGAAAGATTGGTGACGAAACGTGTTTGTTTCGTCTCAGATAGTAAGCGCGCCAAAGCGCGCCATGATTCGCCAATTCATTCATCGGGCAATGTTCGGGCAGTTCGGCGGTCCACTAATGAATGAAAGTCTGTTTTTGATGCTTCTTGCAAAGATCAGATATAAAAATATCTCAATAACCTCCCCCCTGCTATTGCTGTTATCAGGGCTATTTGTGATCGAGAGCCACAAAATCAATACCAAAATAATTGATGATAGTGACCTACTTCCTGGCAAAAGCTTCGATGCAAAATCGGAATGAACCAGTCAGAATTCGAAACAGTCATGCAACTTGTTCAAACACAGGCAAACACCTGCGCTAACACGCATACAAGACACGATTTGGTGGGTTTTGTTTATACTTCACATCTGTTCTAAAAGATGCGCGTGATTTTTTTGCCAGGCACTATGTGTAGTAAACTCAAATGCAAACATTGCTTTTTCTCTTACCGTCGGTAAAATGATGAACTGTGCTTGTGATGTTAAGTGAAGGGTTAAAGTGTGCCATCAGTGGAGCAACATACTGAAACTTTGCCACTTGACGGCTTTTTGATATACCCAGATTAATAAAACCTGCAGAAACAAATCTCATCTCAAATCGTGTAAACAATCTGCCGCGGCTAGCTCGGTTATTATACTATATGAGCCCAGGGCCCGGTTGTTCGAAAGCCTATAACTTAATCCAGGATTGGCGTAAACTTTTGTTTCATGTTTTCAACTTTTGGTGAAAGCTTTTTTTGCTTATTCTTGTTTTTCAAGATTGACTTCTTCTAATGTAAAGTTTTGCCGTATATCAGCGTTAAACAGCATTTGGGAGTAAAGAAATAAACTCCTTGGTTAATTTTTAATCTGG
>OX421451.1:44175515-44178015 GCA_949126865.1 Montipora capitata
AACAAAACAACTGCAACGTTTCATGAGCATTTGTCACCCGAAAAACTCCGCCCAGCCTCCTGCAGGATAAGAACGTTTACTACGCGGGACTGAAAGATCAATCCATTAGAAGCGTTCGAAACTAGATCAACCGGAAAAATTGTTGTTATATAGCAAAAGCTACTGAATATTACTGAAAACTTGGAGGTACTTGTTTGTCCGGGCTATAATCTTTAAGTAAAGTGATTTCATATTGTTCAATCTCGCAAAAAAATTTAAGCAAATTGGACCGCTACAGTCATCACCTTGCACTCAGTGTCGGGCTCGAAATGCACTTTCACGTCATTTATATGTAAATACTACAACTTGTACCATCCAACTTTTTTTCTCCTTAAAATAAATATTCCGTGTACCTATTACGAGTAAATAAAACCATTAAAAATGGGGGGTCACAGTGCTCGTTTCTTCGCAACATGATGATCAATGGATGATCGTTTCCCGCTAAAGGACTGGGGCGAGTTACAAAGCAACTTCTTAACGGAGAAGAATTATCATGATAATGATTGCACTTAAAATAAAGGACGGTGCCTACCTACTATTGTTGTTGTGCATACGTTCTGCGCATCTCCAGATACTCGGATTTCCTATCGGTAGTGCTTACTAAATGCAGGGATGTTTTTGCGCGGTTTAAATTTAGGCGGAGAGAGCAGAACTTAGCAAGTGCTCTAGCTTGTATCCAAAAAGAAAATTGGGGGTAACCATGCATTTTTCAGAGATAATTAAGCTTTAATTTGGAAAGGAACGCCATACATTGCTTTGTATTTAAAAGCTTTTTGCTAATATTGTTGATTAATTAACTTTGAAAAATGCGTGGTTACCCCAAATTTTCTTTTTGGATTTTAATAACACTTGTTGAGATCTGCTTTTCCCGAATATTCAGTAAACCGCCCAAAAAAACCTTTGAATTAGTAGGCACCGTCCTTAAAAGCTCTTGAGCAGCAAAAGCGGCCTTTATTGCCTCTCTTCAGATGGCCGGCGTAAATAGCCGCCATCTCCGAAGTCGCAATGTTATGCGCACTTTGAGATGTGCGTTGGCAAACAAGGGAATCACCTTAACTCAAGGCAAACAAAATCAACGCAAGCAGAGATGGTTGAAAAGAGCAGATTTTAATAGCCTAAAATAAAACCTAATGCAGTTTCTCTGCCCAATCATGGCAAAGGCATCAGATAGAGCAACGTGCCATTCAAAGTATAAACGACATGCAAGTCGCCCAAAACAAAGGAAAATGCTCGTTTGGAAATGTGATTGATGCTCAAAGCCTGTTGGCGCTAACCGCATGGTTAAAAGGAATTAATAACTAAAGGTTTCCTTGGTATTTAATGCTGGTTAGCGCTAACCATGCTTCGAGCAACCCAGTCCATGTCGCAATCGCGTGATTACTTTTGAACAATTGAACTCAATTTAAAGCTCCTCTACTTTTCCGGAGACCATTTTGCCGTTGTAGCTAAGTTACCTGGCCTAATAATGGAAGCGAGGCTGCCAGTGACCCTGCTTTGACCTTTTCTGATGTCTATATTAATGCAAACTCACCAGCAGCCTCGCAGTCATTCATAGGCTGGGTCACTAATCAAACAACTGTAAAATAGGCTATTTGTAGCCTTTTCTACAGTCGCACAACTTCTCTCAGGTTATTAGTAGAGATCATCACAAATGCAAGTTAAATAGATCTACATACCATACAAGAGGCAAAGGAAATAAATTTCAGCATTAAATTAAATAATAGCAACCCTATCGAGCAAACAACTGGCCGCGTTAATGACATAAATAATGCGGCTTAACGCTTGAGAATAAAATTGGGCTTGGAAGTGACATTCTTCGCGGCAGGGTCTGGCACGAGAAACTTGCGCAAACAATCAACCTCGACCACTACGCCTCGATTACCAGCCGCTGTTTCGGGAAACGAGCCCGCAATAACCTTCCGAGCCAGACCCGAGAGAGCAGCAAAAATCTAGCCTATAGAGTGTTTTCACATGACGTCACGGCGGCCATGTTAAAAGAATGAAACAAAGAAACAGCGGCCATGTTGGAGAAGTGAAATACTCTTTTGGGAATTGAACTCTATTTTTACAAAAAACATTCCTTTTGTTTTTGTATGCAAATATGGCTGCTGGTCACATGAGCGAAAACACTCTATTTGGGCATGTGAAAGATAGTTGATCATACATTTGGCAGAAGAAGCTTTCAAACCACTACTGTCAACCGACTATCACGCATCGTTTGCCAAACCCATTCATCAGCGTGTTTTCTTTGAATAAGTACATGTTATGAAGAAAACTTGAACTTTGAATTTTAACACCGTTGTCCGGCTGATTTGAATGAGTAAATTTTCCTGCTCATTGCAGTGAACTCTAATTAAGCAAAACTTTCTTCATTATTTTACGGAGATGTGCTAAGTAACCTTGCCTTAGGATAGAAGCGAGGCTAGATGCGAAACCTCGCTGCCTTCCTCATGCCAATCAA
>OX421451.1:44183015-44193015 GCA_949126865.1 Montipora capitata
CTTCTTCTACTTCACTCTCGACATGTTCGTTCTTACAAATGTTAGCGTTCGTTTCAACAGCAACTGCTCCAACGGAAACAGAATCCTCTCGCTCAAAATACTTCTTCAGTAGATTAGCATGGTAAACTCTCTCTTTTCCTTTAAATTGACTCTCACTCTATAATCATTGAGACCAACTACAGCACTAACCTCAAATGGACCTTTCCACTGCATTAGGAGCTTGTTGTGGTCGGTCGGTAGCAGCACTAACACTTTATCTCCAGGTACAAACTTCCTGACTTTAGTCTTCCGGTCGTAATAATGCTTGCCTTTGTTCTGGGCTTTCTGAAGCTCGGTGTGCGCCAGTTTGAGGGTATCTTCAAGCTTCTCGCGTAGCTCAAACACATACTGATAGCTGTTCTTTACTTCAGGCTCCTCCAGCTCTTTCGTCCAAAGCTCTTTGAGAATAAACATCGGTCCTCTGACAGCTCTTCCATACAGCAACTCAAACGGCGAAAAACCAGTAGACTCCTGAGGAACTTCACGATATGCAAACAGCAACGGGTTAATATAGCGATGCCACTGTCTTGGCTGTTCGCTGCACAATCTCTTTAACATGCTCTTCATTGTTCCATTAAACTTTTCCGTCAGGCCATTACACATAGGATGATATGGAGTCGTGGTGAGCTGTTTAATGCTCAAAAGCCGCGTCACTTCCTTCATACACTCAGAGACGAACTGCGTACCAAGGTCACTCAAGATCTCTTCAGGCACTCCCAAACGACTAAAGATATCCACCAACGCCTCTGCCACAGTCTCAGTATCAATGTTCTTCAGCGGGACAGCTTCAGGATAACGAGTTGCAAAGTCGACCAATGTGAATATATTATATCTATGACCGTCCTCACTCGGGAGAACAATAGGTCCAACCAGGTCGATTGCTACTCTCTTAAACGGCTTGTCAAGTAACGGCATCTTCTCTAGGGGAACCTTCGGTACGGAACCCTTGTTAACTGTCTTCTGACATACATCGCAGGACTTGCAATAACGAGTCACGTCCCCTTGAATGCCTGGCCAATAGAACGCGCTTTGAATCTTATCAGTCGTTTTCTTTATTCCCATGTGACCTCCCATGATCGATCCGTGCGCTAGTTCCATTATTCGACCTCTCAGCTGCACAGGAACCATAACCTGCTTCAGGGGTTTACCTCCGTTCACATAAGGGTGCTTGTAGACGCGGTACAGAACTCCACCTTTCACTTCAAATGAAGTCTCAGCCTGGCCTCTCACAACTACGTCATCTTTCTCCCAAAATTTCTGTAGGCTCTCGTCGTAACGCTGCATTTGCTTGAGCTTTTCTCTATCAACTACAGGACTTTCTTTGGTATCTGGTACCTTCAACGGGATATGTTCTCCAGCTTTCTTAGCTTTACTTCTCGTGGTTACAGCACAAGCCTCTTGTACAGGAACTTGCCAGCTTGGGTCTGGGTCGTCAGCGGCTCTTGCGCCTGGTACATTACCAATAATTAAATCATAAACAGCATCGGGAAGACACTGCGCTCCCACTTGGCCCTTGAGATAAGGTGTATCAACATCAATCTTTGCGATGGGAACTTTCCTTGCCGTATTGTCAATGAGCAGCATAACATTAAATTCGCCAGTAAACTGATCCTCAGACACAAGGTCCCTCTTTACTACAATTCCACTACAACCAGTATCTCTCAGGACATCAACAGGCTTCTCTCCAATTCTACCTTTCACGACAGGCATTTTACTTCTCACTCCAGTCAACGGTTCAACACAAGCACTACTCAACAATGGAATCTTCTTACCACAGGCTAACAGCAGCTTATCATCTTTAATACAGGCCTTAACTTCTTCATCAGTAGGTTTAACCTCAGGTGGCTGAACTAGACAACTGGCACTCACTTGACCACGCTGCACAGGGTTACCATCCTTACTTTGTCCTCCTGATCTGCGTCCACCTGATCGACAGTTTCTAGCTTCATGTCCCTGCTTGCCACATAGGAAACACTTTCTTGTTAGGGTCGGGCAGTTGACAGCTTTATGACCTCGGGTGTTGCACTTAAAGCAATGCAGAGCTGGTGGATTAATCTGCATGTTCTTGGCTTCGTCCCTCTCAGGCTGCACTGTTGGTTTTCTGCCCACTGAGAGGAACAAATGTTGACCATGAGCCTCCAAGTTCTGGTCAGCGATCTTCGCAATCTTTGCTAGAGTCTCAGGTGCCCTTTCTCGCAGGTGAATTGCCAAATCCTTAGGGCAAGAGTCAATAAACTGTTCTTTCACGATCAAGTCCTTAAGACCATCAAAGGTTCGCGCAGTATTCGAAAGCTCTAGCCACCGTAACAGGTATCTGTCCAATCGCACAATAAACTGCTCCGGACTTTCGTCAACTTCTGGTTTGGATGCTCTAAATTTTCGACGATAGCCGTCTTCGGTAAGGTCATATCTCTTCATTAACGCAATCTTTACCCTGTCATAATCCTTAGCTGCGTCCTCCGATAGACGTGAATACACTTCTAGTGCCCGTCCAGACAACAGAGCACTGAGCTTCGATGCCCATCCATCTTTTTTCCACTTAGCTGTCTCGGCAAATCTCTCGAACCTCTGCAAATACGCGTCCAAATCGTCTTTACCATCAACAAACGAGGGGAGTTTAGGTGCCTTAGCCCGATCCTCTCTTACTTCAGGACGTGCGTCAGCATTCTCCACAGCCAAACGTGCAATCTCCAGCTCATGTTCTCTTTTTGCCGCTTCAATAGCCTCTTTCTGTTTCAACAGCTCGGCTTCCATCTCCAATTTTCATAGTTCGCGTTCTTGTCGCCTGGTTTCTCTCTCTTCGTCTTCTCTTCTGCGCCTTCCCTCCTTCTCTTCCTCTTCCTTTCTTTTATCCTCCTCAAGCATTCGACGTCTCTCTTCTCTTTCTTCTTCTAATTGCCTCTTTTTTTCTTCTCTTTCTTCCTGTTCCCTCACAAACTCGAGAAGTTTTTCTCCTTCCAACCCGAATTCTTTTCCCATCTGCAAAAGCTTTTCCATTTCCATAGCAGTATTTCTCAGCAAAAACACAATACACTCTCTTGTACAGTTCTTCTTACTTTTTCTGTAACTCCTTCTTGAATTGTCCTTTCCTGGTTTCTGTAGTCGGCAAACAAGTGAATTCCTCTCCCGGACAGGCCCCCAATGTTACGAGTTCGTATGCTTTGAGGAAAGGTAGTTTGCAAACTAAACTGAACGCAGGGTTGTCGGAACAACAACAAGAAGATTTATTCCAAAGTGAACGTAGTTTCCACGAAGTAAAACTCTTAAAAACACGTACTCGATAAACTTACACGGCCTCCGCCAACTTGAATAAACACTGCTTCTGTCACACTTGACTAAACGCGGCTAACGCCAACTCTCTTCGATTGTGAAAAACTAGTTAAAAAAACACTCCGCTTGCACTCGTCTACTTATATACTCTGACAATAAACTTCTAGAACTTTCTAAAGTAGTAATCACTCTAATTATCGAAAGATTACAAAACACACCGATTTAGAAACGCTTACGCATGAATCTAAAAATAAACAAACTACGAACTCTCGCGAAGCTTCTAGACAGTAACGCTAGTCACGCAATGCTATTTTTCGTAACAGTCACTAAAGCACAAATAGCCCTAAATTCATGCGGAGTTGCTCGATGTTGGACAAATAGAACATAAACAAATACAAAAATATTATGTCAGTCGTAATCTACAAGTTAAATTCCTACTCTGAAACCCGTTTACCCCAAACTTACTTCGATTAGAAAGAGTCCTGATTTGGAGGTTGGATAGCGATAAGCGTAGACACACCATGCACCAATGCTGATCACCAACACTAGCACAATACAGATGCCAAAAATAGCACCCGCCCCAATGCCTCCCTTAGACTTCGTTCCTTTAGGAGCACATCTCTCATCTGAGATCTGAAATTGCAAGAGTTTAAAGAAGGCGTAGGTTGTTTCGACCCAGGTAGAGGATTCCCTGTAAAATCTCTTAATATCCCCAAAACTTCCTAAAAATCTCCAATTCAGTCCCTTGTTTGATATCTGACTGCTATCCCTAAACCCTAACGCTAATTTATGGACTTGACCCAGTTTTGACATAAGAACAGTAGAATTTCAATGACACCGCCCCATTGAGAAGGAATGTAATGCTGGGATAACCTGATGCCCTCCTGCCCATAGTTGTCTTTCTTGCAGAAAAAATGAGGCCAACCGAGACTGTGGCAGACATACTACGATGCTGAGCACAATGAATTGTAAAATACTGAAACAGCGAGTGTACAGAATAGGTTTGGATACAAAGACCGGATATTTTGCTCACATTTTTAGGGTATCAGAATATTTGTATAAACGTTGGGGGTTTTCGTTGCTACCTTTTTTCCGGTTTGTTCCTAACATAGAAAATGCCATCACATTTTTTCTAACGTTTTAAGACAGTTGGCTGTGAAAACCTATTGCGCTCTTCAAACTTTCTTTTTTTTTTTTTGTTTATGTAGAATGTTTATAATGATGTAAGGATAAATCCAAAAATAATAAAATGCAAAAAAAGGAAAAAAGCTGTAAGACCTGCACGATAAAATAGCCTTGCCATCTGTGACAGTGTCATGAGCAATAACAACACTTCATAATCACCACAAATACGAAAGACTCTGCAAAAGCGAACCTCTTTCGATAGTTCGTCTAGGTTAAAGGCATCTCTCAAACGAAGAATTAAGGAGATGTTACATGCCTAGCTAGTTGCGGCTTGTTCAAAAATAAAGTTCGGTGATGAGGGTTCAGTATTGTTCACAGGAACAAGAGAGTGTGGCTTTGTGTTTGAAGATCTAGTTGAAAAATTTTTATTTGTGTTTTCATCGCAGATGTCAGTTAAGGTCACTAAAACGATAAAGTATCCGTTCTTAGGGTGGAAGGATGGTGAAAGCACTCGCCTCCCACCAATGTGACCCGGGTTCCATTCCCAGACTCGGCGTCATATGTGGGTTGAGTTTGTTGGTTCTCTACTCTACATCGAGAGGTTTTTCTCCGGGTAATCCGGTTTTCCCCTCTCCTCAAAAACCAAAATTTGATTTGATTTGCGTTAATTTGTTAATTTCAATTTACAGTGTCCCCAATAGGCCTTTTGCAATAAACGATCACATGGTACAAAATCCGCCATGCTGGAGGGTAAGCTCATTATTATTCCCCCACTGGGACATTAAAAGAAAGGCAAGTCAAGCTTGACTGGTTCAGGTCTCTTTGTTTTAATGTCCCAGTGGGGGAATAATAATGTGCTTGCCCTCCAGCATGGCGGATTTTGTACCATGTGATCGTTTGTTGCAAAAAATCTATTAGTGCTCCAGCGCTAGAAGATTAGACAGCTAAACAAAGTTCCTTTCCTTTTCTTTCCTTTCCATTAATGGACCATTGTTGTAGAATACCTTTTTGACTGCGATGGAACTGCAACCAGAATTCTCCCATTCAGCTCGATAGCGATCCGCTCCATCGGAGCACCTGCAACAAACCATGTCGGCAAAATGATCCCAAATTTTAGGCGCCTGGTAATTAAAGTATAACTTGTATTGTCAACTCTTCGTTTTTGAGGATGGCTATTGCCAAGGTAAGTAAAGTTATGTTTATAATTCTATTGCCATCGCGGTGTTTTCAGCAGTAGAAATGCCAGATGCTTACCTTCCTGTAGCAGGGCACCACTGACAGCTGAATTCTGTGACTTTGCCGAGTTCCATACACCGCGCACATGAATCAGCAATAACACAGCCTGAAACATGCATAATAATCGATATTAGTATCACCCAACTGGTGGACTAATGCAAATCCTGCATTTTAATTGGCTACGCTACTAGAGGACTATTAGTAATAGTCCTCGAGTAGCGAAAAGCGTGACGCTTTCTTTCATTTTATTCCCAAATAATATTTCTTCAACTTGCATTTGCTAACTTTATTATTGCCTTTTCTGTCCGACTAGTTGGGTGATACTAAAACAATAGGGACCTTAAGCAAGGACGACGAGGACGGCTACGAGAACGCCGCAAATTTGCATATTTAGTGGACAAAAACAATAGCTTTGCACGCCCAGCACGTGCGTTTTACATTTTGATACATTTCTTTGCCGTTCTCGTCTTGACTACGACGTGAAATGATCAAATTTGAGGTCATGTGGAGGACGAGAGCGCATGATGACGAATTTTCAATTTTCTCTCTGAATATCCACACCGTTCTCATCAATTTTATTCTTGGGTTGTGCATTCACACTTTCCAAGCCGAACGACATGGAGTAATCGTAAAATTATTACAGTAACGGGAAATAATATTTTTAGACAACGTTCTCGTAGTCGTCGTCGTCGTGCTTGCTTAAGGTCCCTATTTAGACCCTTCGTCCTCAAGGGCCACCGGTGAAAAGCCAATCGGCTTCGCCTCATGAGCTATTGACCCGTTGCCCTTGCGGGTGAAGGGTCTAATTGTTAACTAATGTCCAATGTGTACTGTGTATAATAATGTATATAATTTATACAGCGCATTTTTACCTGTAGGTATGCCCATATGAGATCTACCAAGAATTAATCTTTCAAATCAAACACAAGACATGAGTTTAGAACCCCAACTGGCAGAAGGCGGCCTGCCACTGTGATGACGAATACTGTTGTACAGACAGCGCTGAACCACTTTTGATTTGTTAAAATAACCCACGACCTCTGCCATGCCAGGTGTCCATAAAGTGACAATTGCTTAAATTGTCCAGTAAAGTGTCAGGATCATTTCTGTCTTCCATCTATAACCCGCATCTCAAATATACATTTCTTTCAGTCATCATTCCTTTTATGGGAACAAAAAATCAACAAATTGACCTGCTCCCAACTGAATGGCTTCATAGCTCAGTTAGTAGAGTAGTGCACCAGCATTGCAGAGGTCATGTGTTTGAGTCTCATTGCTCCAAGCCACTTTAAATTTTTCAGGTCCTTAGAAAGTGATAATTTAAATTGTCCAGTTAAGCGAGGATCACCTCTATTTTGCCTCAGTCTTTTAAAACCCTGACTTCAAACATACATTTCTTTCATAAAATACTACCATTTAGAAATAAAAGTCTTACCATAACCCATTGACCCCTGGGAGTGACACTTATTAGATTTTTTTCTGTCTAATGCCAGATGATTTTATTCATCAATGGGGCGCGTCCTAGCCGCGTTTGAGGTGCGAATGGGTTAGTTTACTGGAAATCTTGTAAATCCATTCTACCTTCGTCATTTAATATTACAAAAAGAAATTACTTTTTTGGGGGTGGAATATGACTGCTGATCCATTGACAACACGTTTCTTGGTGATGTTAACCTGACTGTATATGAAGAATATCCTGTGGATGATTGGTAGCTCACGGTCCCTACGCTGTATTACAAATGCATCCGATATACCAACTCGCACAGGGTGACCGTTAAGGTCAGGAAGGGAGTTCACAGCGACAGGAACCTGTAAAAACACATTGATCAACAAAAAAAATTTGAAATGTTTTAATTAAATTGAATGTGAGATGGACAACAACTGTGATTTTTGCTTCGTCTTAGGATTGACAAGCTCAACTTGGTCACCCAACACACCAGCAAAAAGTTAAAATGTACTTGTGTAGGTAATCACATGATTTTGAGTGCAATTCGGAATAAATGAGCAAGATTTATTTTTTTCAAAGATGAACAAAATTGTATAAGCCCAATAGATAAGTGCAAATTGGAGTCCTTAAAAAATTTAAAAGAGCTTATTTCTTCCAAATTGCATGAGAAAAATCATGTGATTACTTATTTACAATAATAATAATATATTAAAAAATTTTGAGATGGTTAAGCAGAAGCAAGGCACGCGTATCACACGCTCACTCACAAGTTGCGCCATCCAGGGCTTGCATTTGATTACATGTAGCTACACTGTATCTCTGTCCTACGTTGAGTAATTAAAAAAGGAACTCTGCATACAATTCCAGACAGTGGTTAGAGTGACTTAAATCCAGTGCAACCGCAAATCCAATGCCTAAGAAACTGTATTATGCTTCCCCCTTTATGTCATAATATTGATAAAAAATCTTTAAATTTAATATACCTGCTTATAAGCAAACCAGATCGTTCCATTCTTGTGCAGAGTGCACTGAAAGTTGAATGAGCCAACTGGTTTGAGAAAAGAAAACAATTAAAACTTGTTATAAAGGCTGCATGTAAAACTGCCAAGGTTTAAGTTTATATGCCCAAAAAGCACACTGAAAGCACTCAGGTCCCAAATGTTTGGTGGCATTACCATCAGTTTTATTGTGAAGCAAGACCTTCCGCCATTGCACCGTGAGCTTTGTTCCTGCAAGAAAATAGTGCTGTGCCTTAATTCTACAACGCTTTCAACAAAGGGTTGCTTAACAAACAAGCCCTAAAATGTGCTAAAAGCGATTTTTCTTTTAATAGATGTTACTTCCGGAATGATGGCCAGGTCTTTCTTGTTTTGCTGAGGCAACAGGACCGTTTTTGTGATCATGCCTGCTTTGCCCATTCTGGGAAATTTCTTTGGTCCAAATGTCACATGACTGTTTTTAAATCCAAGCATAAGGCCATAACTTGGTTTATTATTTTTTTTCAAAATAATTTTATCACTTTGATATTTTGCATATTAAGTTAACTCATCGACCCCTGGGAGTGACTTAATAACTGATTTTACTCTAATGCCAGACAATATTGACCGAATGCATAAATGGCAGCCAAAAATGTATTGTTTTGTTTGTGCTAATGAGACTCACTAGCCTCACTCTCAAGCAACATTTCTTTTGTATTTTGTCCATGTAAACGAGGCTAGTGAGGCTAATTAGCACATAAACAAAAGAATATTTTTTTGGCTGCCATTTATGCATTCGGTCAATTACTTGTCAACTGTGGGCGTCCTGGCCTGCCTGAGGAGTAAAGTAGATTAAATCATGATTTAATCCTTTCACCCCTAAACCGGCCTTAACTGGCCATACTTAGTATTTTACTTATCAATGGGGAACCCCCCAGAGTCATCGTGTTAATGGACAGATAATTACGTGGACGTTTTGCAAGATGTGTGGCATTTTGAGTCAATGATGATGGAACTAGTGATTCAAGGAGTTGCTCAGAGCTTCCTGCCACCATGGACCAAATCGTCCCAGCTTATTTTATAACAATAACAATAATAAAATAACAATAGCAATAACAATAACAACAATAATAATACAAGTTAAAAAGTTTTACAAACTCGGAGCTAAAAGTTAAAACTTATGAAATATTTCGTCCGTTTTTCAACCGGACCTCATCAGTCAATGATATGAATGTTAAAAAGATGAATTTTAGAAAGGGTTTTTAAACGCCTCTTGGGGGTTAGAATTGTGTCATAGATAGCTGCTAATTCGTAACCATTGTCTCTGTTTAACGCCGGTTTCGTAAGTTTAATTTGAATAGCTTCTTTTATCCTGCATTTGAAGGTGTTAACTTCGGTTGATGGTACTTTTGTCTTATTTGGGTCCACCGAGTGGCCCTCCAGGTGACAATGCTCGTGAATTGCTGATGAACGTCTTGATTGGTGTTCTTTCACTCTGATTTTCAGAGAGCGGGCCGTTTTGCCAACGTACTCCTTGTGACAGTTGTGTCCTTGACACGTACCAATTGTGATCTTAGAGAATTGACGGGTTTATGAATAAGTGTAACCTCGTGTGACTTGAAAGCTCTTTGCAGGCTTTCCGAGATTCCTTTGATGTATGGCGTTGATGCATAGATTTTCTTCTCGTTTTGAGGCTCTTCGGTATCTTCTGTTGTAGATTTTGGATGTGGTATTGTTAGCATCCATTCTGGAGAGTTATTCATTTTTAGAGCTTGCTTGACGTGCTGTGTTTCTCTAGTTCTGTCATCGTTTTCCGTAACCAAGGTCTGAGCTCTCAACATCAGGGTGTTAACCACAGCTCTTTTGTGTTGTAGATGATGGTTTGATTGGAAGTTTAGGTACTGGT
>OX421451.1:44198015-44200515 GCA_949126865.1 Montipora capitata
CATCAAACCAGGTCGAAGTAATCAAAAGAACATGGCTAGCAACTGTGGCATCCACTGTCCATTTTAAGAGCATTGTAAACTTTAGGCACTGAATCAGCTAACTGCTGACAATGCTCAAGGAGACTGGTCTATTTGTCATTTCTCTCAATTATTTTGCTCTATTCTAACCAGAAACAGTTGTACCAGGAAAGTGTTCTCTTGAGAGCCTCCAACTCCTTCAACCCAAACCTCAGGTTCTAGTTGAAATGCTTGATCCCATGTGGCCAACAGAATAATGTAACCAAAAAAAAAAATTTAATTATTGGCCATTCTCCTGGAGGTTTGGTTTTAGAAGCACCCAGGTTACTTGCAAGAGAGAGAAAAGTACACTAGCTGGTCTTTCGATCATTCACGACTTTGTAATATTATTATAATTATTATAATTACATGTATTAGTCCTCAACAACTGAAGAGGATAATACGTTTATGTTCAATACATGTAAGTTGATGAAGTCTGATCATTTCGGCTTAAGTGTGTGTAGTCTTGAGAATGCTGTTAAAACTTCTGTAGTTCACTAAATTTCACCAACAACAGCCCTTCTCAAGACTAAATTTAACTCATATGGTTGAACAATGTGCAACACTGGTAATTCCTAATGAATGGATGAAGTGTTGAAGACTACTGATTAGCGTTTCAGTATTACTAAATGCTTACAATACCGCTTTTCTTAAGTAATGATCTGAAAGACCCTTCTGTACTACAGTCTTTGGATTTCCTTTAATATCCCTCCAGAATCTTTGGCCATCATGGTGAACCTCTGATACATAATATTTATGATTTATCTGAAACCAAATAGAAGGAAATGTCATTTTAACAAAATAAAAATATTATTGTTTATTTGAGGCCAGTAACCACTGTCACTAAAATAAACGTCCATAACTCAGAGGACACTTTCAAAGAGAAAAAATAATAAGGAGCGAATGAAAATTGTACATGACTTTATGTTTAATATGCAAAAGAGAACTGTTCCTCTAATTGCCTTTTCTTACTTTTGATGCACTTACTAGTCTTCTGTTTGGTAACCTTAATCTTCTTAAACTTCATGATCATATCAAACTTCAAACACTGTATTTCATGCACCAATTTGTAGCTCGTAAATTACCAAATTATTGAAAGATCTTTGATTCATTTTTTTATAAAGACTTCTAGTAAGCACAATATGAATACTCCCTTTGCAACAAGATCTACTTTCATAATTAAGTAAAGTATGATTGTCCGGGTGAGTGTAGTCCTGAGAAGGACTGTTTGACATGACATTGACAGTTCGACAACCTGAGTGAAAGTCAACTTCAGAGTCAAGTGATTTGTGTTATGTCAGTAGATACTATTATAAGAACTCTGGTAGTCATCGGTCAACTTATTTGTGATGTTATTGGTCAATAAATGAAGATCTACTTTGTATCTTCCACAAATTTGAACCAACTATGGTAAATTTAAAATTCAGTATAATGGTACTAAATTTTGGAATGAAATTGATGAGAAATTCAAAATTCTAACCTCCTCTTAGTCTACATTTAAAAAAGAGCTAACTTCATATTAATTTCATTACTCTTTATCAATCAAAATAACTAATAGATCAATAATTTGTATATTTCTTCTTTGTTGTATATAGTTCCTTTTGCTTTAAAGTTTGTCTACTTATTATTTTTTTCCTTTTGTCGACTGATCTGTGATTTTTTCCTTTATTTATCGATTTTACTGTATGCATGTATGTAAACTATTTATATATTTGTTCTGTAATATATTCACCTAAAGTATAAATGAATCATAATTTCTCCAGGCCAATACCTCTAAACTTTGGAATTATAGTTTTTTGAGTTGATTCTCTACAAGTTTTTTAACCCTTGAAAATTCCAACAAGAACGGGATAATTAAATTTTGTCACAAATTCCAGCACAGTAAACAGTTTGTGGAAAATGGGCCTTAATATAATTTAATATATCAATATTCAAGAGCATATTTTCCACTATTGGGAAAATTAAAAACTATCAAACTATCAGTGTTTGTTTTACAATGGCCAAGTCTTCTAACTTGACACATTCATATTGATATGACTTGTCACCTGTCCTTATATAGCTAGATACTGGAAGAAAGGTGAATTTTAAGACATTTGTGAGTTAATAGTTTCCTAACTGTTCCAATATTATTTTAGATTCTGTAAACAGCACAATAAATGAAGCAGATTTCATCATGATTGTTCTTAAGATGTTGGACAAGGTTTATACCCTCTGTTGCCACAGACAGCTCTTTGCTCAGACTTAATAAAAGATTTTCATTTTTTCAAAGCACTGTGGGCAGCATGAAAAGATGTACCCCTGGTGGTGTTATAGTGACATACATTGTATTAATTAAAGGTTCAAAAAATTATCTGATTTTGGACAAAACACAATACTTGTGATCTTTTCTGAGTGAAACTAACTGCACGGAAAAGCATTTTGAGGTTGAAGATCTTTGCAGAAA
>OX421451.1:44213015-44220515 GCA_949126865.1 Montipora capitata
AACAACTTCCTCAATGGTAAATGTTCATAATATTCGCTAGAATTTTAAAATGACTAATATTTACAAGGGTAAAAAGATTTTTAAAAAGTAAACCTAAGCCATCTTCAGGGTCATCTGAAGATGGCTTAGTGCCGAAAACGAAGTTTTTTTACTTTTTAAAAATCTTTTTAGCCTTTTAAATATTAGGTAAACACTTGCTGCATGTTGAATCTTGTAATGATATAAAATTAATTAGTTGAAACAAAAGGTTACTTTCTATCACTAATATTTGGGGATGGAATTTTTATTTTTTAGGCCCTGAAGCAAACCCACCCACTGAGGCAGCTGAACAAGTACCAACTACAGTGGAGGTTAACAACAGTTTGTTTGAACAAC
Source organism: Montipora capitata (assembly GCA_949126865.1). Taxonomy (NCBI): domain Eukaryota; kingdom Metazoa; phylum Cnidaria; class Anthozoa; order Scleractinia; family Acroporidae; genus Montipora; species Montipora capitata. Next base: position 44,213,391 of record OX421451.1, read on the forward strand.
TGCAGGAAGCTGTACAGGGTGGACCAAAACCTCAAGAAGTCAAAGTGGTTAATGTTCAAAAAGCAGAAAATCAAAGCAAAAAAAATAGGAGAAAGATTACCCAAGAAGACATTCTTGAGGAGCACTACAAAGCTCTAATTGCCAAGCAAGAAAATTTAAAGTTAAAAAAAAGGAAACTTGAATTAGAAGTCTTCCAACAAAAAGTATCTTCAGTCCCTGGTTACCAGGTTTCCATAAATTTAAGTCCATAAGCCCTTAAAAGTGTACCTATCCCCAAAGTATCTTTTTCACAAAACAAATCTTTGCACTTGTTCAAAACACATTGCGCCGTCTTGCGCCTTTCTTAACCATATCTTGACTTTTTATAGGCTGAAAAAGTTTTGAAATGCAGCCATCATCTGTCACATGACTGAGCTAGTGAAATAATCAACGTAATATTTATATGTCAATACTAAAAAAAAAACACGTCATATAAAGCTGTCAGTGGTAGTATTTTTTGGTATCGATATCTTTGCATAGACAGTCTCTTGTTTGCTATGTAAAGCAGCCTTTGCAGGAACTGTTCCATAAGGAGAATAAGAGCAATATCTAAAGACCCAATATTGCTCATTAAGCGCTGCATGCTGCAATCCCTTGGCGACCATTTTTGTGATGTTGAAAATTCTGAGGGCTCTTTTGTTTGCCGCCAGAATAGAACTTGAAAACAATAGACGCCTCACACCCGTGAAAACCAAAACAACAGAGGGGTTCAAGGCCTAATGGCCAATACTCGGTCTTTCACTAGGCAAGGGCAAAGCAAGGAGTTGGAGCATATGTATTTCTATGACTGAATCAAGACAGACTGTTTTTGTTTATATTGTAGTAGACAAGATACTTTAGTTTGAATTGTACTCATCATAAGAGGCTGCACTACAAATTTACTTTGTTTTAGATTAGCAAAAAAGATAGATACACAGGAGCCTTTTTTAAAAGTTGGAATAGCTGAGCATCTTAAAGTGGTACTATGATCAAATTTTTACCCCTTGATTTTTTGAGTGTATCACATAGAATTCCATGAAAGAACAAAAACGCCACTTACCGTTTGCAAATATCTTCATTAGTTCCGGAGATATTTCAGTTTGAAAAATGGGTAAAATATGCAAATGAGATGACTGATGACGTCATACAATCAACCCAATTAAATATTGAGTATACCAATAGAGCTATCTTGGCCAATTTGCAGTGCAGACCATTGAAACTTGGTAGTCTAATAGTTCTACAGGAAAGGCACCTATGGGACACCTATGGCTATAAAAATTCTGTTCCCATGGCAACTCACTCTTTTCCAGTCCCCACCCACTTGATTTCAATATGTTAGTGATTTTTAGCTTGAAAAATGTTAAAACAAGGCCACAAACTCGAGCTAACATATTTATATGCTTACTGGATCATGCATATGAAGTGCTGTTGGCAAATATCAAATGGAACGCCAATAATTAATTAATTGCATGTGTGAACCAAACTTATTAAATATGCAGCACCAGATTTTGCGCTTATAGAAGTTAGTTGTCATTCTGTATAATTTATGTGTGAACACAGCTAATTAATTAGCTGTGTTCACACAAATTAAAAAACATTAAACTTGTAAGTCTTTGGCATCATTTTCTCCAGTGTATGACATTTGCAGATTGTAGACTGCTGACTGTAGACTTTTTAACTAAACATTGCATTTCCATTCCATTACTGATAGCTAACTGTAAACAGGCCAACCAGAGTGCTATTCAGACTAACCTGACGGGATATCAAGGCTAACCACAGTGCTATTTACAATGCAGGCCTAAATGTGGTCTGCAGTCTGCAAATGTCGTACAGTGCATTTTCTCCCTCGGTCTGGCTCTCTTAGTGTAACTTGACTGCAACCTAATATCAGCTTGATTTTTGAAGCTGAAGCCCACTAAATGGCTTGGTCCATTTTTGCCATATAAAAAATCAGAATCAGTCAAGTTAGAACAAGAATAGCAGAACGTTCTTTAAGAGTTGCACCAATAATTATAAATTTAAGAACTGAGTTCAGCACAGCATATGAAAATCTCAACCAAAAAATGTTTTACAGATGTGGTCCCTTAATAATGACAGGCCTTGTTGAGGTCCATGGTAGGGATCCACATCTGCCAGCTCATCAACCTCCTCATCCTCCATCGGCTCGTGTAGCTGTAAAGCAATGTTGTGCAACACTGCACAGGCGCCTACAATCATGAAAACTTTTTCGGGTGCCATTCTTATTTCCGAATGCAAAACATGAAAACGCCTTTTCCATCGGCCAAACGTTTGCTCGATCACCACTCTTGTCTTGGTGTGAGCGTCATTGTAGGCTTCTTGCGCTGCACTTCGTGTTGTTGTGTACGGCGTCATCAAGAATGGGCTGCAAGCGTACCCACTGTCCCCAAGAAGGACGCCATCGTTGAGGGAACGATGGTTGTTTTGCAAATAAGTGCAAATGTTACTTGTACGGAGCACGTGACTATCGTGGGTACAAATTAAACAACATTTTTGTTGAGGTTAGAGATCCCAATATACATATATTTTTTTGGGTTCGTGTTCGAATTTTCTCGTAAAACTGTTGCGCGTTTTGCGTTAGCAGAAAGTCTACTCACCTTCATGGTTGCAGACACCTTGCGCATTGATGGAATGAAAACCTTTCCTGTTGACATAACTATTTTCGTGTAGTGAGGGCGCTTGTAATCTGACGTGGGTTCCGTCAACGCATCCAATTACACAAGGAAATCCTCCGCGAAGGTAAAATGCGGTTTTAATTGTGGCACATTCGTCGTTCGTCGAAGGCCACTTGATAAAGCGGGGCTGTTTCACGATTAAAGCCCGGGACACATCGGCAATGACTCTGGAAACGGTGGACTTATCCACACCGAAGGTGTCGCCTATAACTTGTAGGAAACTTCCACTGGCGTAAAACCTGAGGGCAATTAAAACTTGAAGGAGCGGCGGTAAGGCGTGATTGCGTCGAGTGTTGCGACTGATATCACCGGCAACAAGATTGGTAATAAATAAAATAGACTCTCGTCGAAAGCGGTAACGAGCACGCAGCTCTTCGTCTGTGAAATCGTCGATTTCACACTGATTTCCGGCTCTAAATCTCCTTTCTCGTCGCCTTCTGCGTAAATCACAAAACAACAAGTCCGCCATCTTTATTCCTGATTTAACCGGAGTTTAACAATTTAACCCTGCTCGCTCGGTGGGTTAAATTTAACCCACCGTTTAACCCGAGGTTAGTCTTAATCTTCCATTGAACAACGCAACTAACCTGCGCTTAAAATTTAACCCAGGGTTAGGCCGATTTAACCCTGGGTTTAGACTTAACTCTCTTTCGAACAACCGGGCCCTGGTGGTTTGCAACAAAGGAAATGTAAAAACTGTTTATAGACTAAAAAAGGAAAATTTCTATGTACATCCACTAGTAGAAATAATAATAATAATAATAATAATAATAATAATAATAATAATAATAATAATAATAATAATAATAATAATAATAAGAGCAATCATTAGACTGTAAAATAAAGGTAGCTAGTGCGGATATTTGAGATACACGGTCTATATGCTTTTATACTCGGGGCGTTTTATGGACACTGGTTTAGCCGTCATCAGTATAATTCGATTGTATGATTTTAATATTTCTGCGTCATGGAATTCGTAATTTTATAGAAGTTTGAATTTTTTATTATCAATCATTTCTATTTCTTTAATGTAAGTGAGTGAAATAAATAATAATAATAATAATAATAATAATAATAATAATAATAATAATAATAATAATAATAATAATAATAATAATAATCGTCGCGGCTAATGGCCGTCGCAAAGTACAGCAACGACGCGTTTCAACAAGGTCGAACCGACAGCATACAATGCCGCCTCTGGCAGCCGCACTACGTTCCATGTGTGACCTTGAAGCACAGCTTACAGCCAGCTGTATGCTGCTTTTTGCTGAGGGGGGGGGAAACCGGAGAACCCGGAGAAAAACCCTTGAAGCAGAGAAGAGAACCAACACAAACTCAAACCACTTATGGCGTCTGGTCCGGGAATCGAACCTGGGCCACATTGTGCTCTCATCACCACTGCCACAATCCCTGCTCCCCTAATGTAACTCATAAACGTTTGGCAATTTGTTAAGTCACAGAAGACAAATGATTCTAATTAAGGTCAAGTTGATAAGCCTGCGCATGTTGCTTGTGTATGACCAGAACGCGCGTAATGCTCGAGTTGTCGTCAAACGGCTAAATTTCGCTTCCTGGGACACCGGCCTCAATTGGAGAGGCCATGTTGAAATTACAAGTCCTTCCAAGACCGCGCCCTTTCTTATTCTTGGCAAAAAAAGGGGAAAGGATGGGAATCACTGACAAAATCTTCTGTTAGCTGTTGACTTTCTTTAGTCTATTGCTGTTTGCCCTCTAGATATCGTGATTTTAGTGACAATTTACAACACGTTAAATGCAATTTTTGACAATGAAAAAAACAAGGAGCCCATGGGTCATGTGTTTCTGAAAAAACTTACAGTAGGAACCTACAAACCGTATGCAAGCTTGGAAATTCAACATACATGAGATATCAGTTCTCGTATACACTCGCTTTATTGCAAACAACTTTTAAGTTTATATATTCACTTCTGATACTCAGCTGGATTGGCTCTTTATTTATTCTGAGTAACTTTTACCTCGTAATTATTTGTTTTTAAAAAGTTGCGAGACGCTAACACCTGAAAAAAAATGCATGACGTTTCGACGTCCGTAAGTCAGAAAATGATAAAAACTATGACTTCCTTTCACGTTTTTAAAGAGTGTCTCTTTGAAAGGTTCTCTAAACAAACAAAAAAAGGTAACAAAGTTCTCTCGTTTTATACACCCTAAACAATTTATTGCAAAAATTTTAGTTGGGGCATAACGGTAATATAGGGGTGGAGCAATGGCATGCTATTTTCCAAATACATTTATCATCCTGACTGTGTTGTACTCATCAAGTTTTTTCAAACCGCAAAACAAAGGGTCAACCTCAAAAATCAATGTTTGATTTGATTTGATTTCTATATTCCGTGTCCCCAATTAGTGCTTCAGCGCTAGGAGACTTGACACTAAAATAAACTGTGCATTATTATTACTGCCAGGGTCTTCAAAAGAGGCTAAGAAATGGGAAAATTGGTCACATTTTAGAACGGCTTTCAATTGAGTGTCGAAAGTAATTTGCGAATTGCTTTGGGTCATGATTACTTCACTCAGTGATTGGTTGAAATTTCTCGCGCCACTTTTTAAGCCAAAACTCATCGCGGCTCGCGCGTGCACATTTTCCCGCGCTTTGTGTCGGCCAGGCGTAATTACTCCCAGTTTTGATTGGTTTACCGGATTGTCTCCATCCTTTTTGATTGGCCAAAGTAATTACTTTCGTTTTGGTTTTACGACACTCGATTGAAACTTGCTCTACAGCAATTAATTTTATGATGTTGCCTTCTGAACTGAACCAATATTGCTTGGTACAATTTCTGCATGGTAAATTCCTGTTTCATTCAACTTTCAAGCAAAATTCCCGAAATATTTGGTGAAAAAGTACGATGTCCTACACACCAAAAAAATGGGCTTCATTTTTCAATACATCCTGAAAAATATTATAAGCTTTTTATACCAAACTTATATTTTTCTTCAACAAAAAAAATGTGGAAATCCATCTTAAAAAATCCACATTTCATAAAACAGTACATATCAAACGAAGCAAAAAAAGCCCTTGAATATTATGTACCTTAAGGCTCTGTCCAACCCTAGATATAAAACGTCGAACAAAATCATATGACTCTTGCTAAAAATCATGAATTCATTTTTTCTGGTGAAAAATACGAAATTATTCTATTTCAAGGCATCCTACAAAAGTACATTTTCTATACCGACAAAATTACAGTAGTCCCAAAACTTTGATCTTCTCGTCACAATATGGAAAAAAAGGGGGAAATTTTGGCAGTACAGACTGATAAAATAACTCCATTGTGATCAGAGTGGCATCCAGGCCTGGGTTGCTCGAAGCATGGTTAGCGCTAACCAGCGTTAAATGCCATGGAAACCTATAGACCTTATTCATAAATGGCGGTCAATTTATAAGTCTTTTGTCGAAGTGCAAATTAGCCTACCAAGCCTCGATACCCTACAGTGTTTTGAAAAGAATTCTTTCTCTAAAATGAGGCCTGGTAGGCTAATTTGCACGTGGACAAAAGAATTATAAATGTGACCGCCATTTATGAATAAGGTCTATAGGTTTTGATACCTCTTAACCAACGGTTAGCGCTAACCAGGCTTCGAGCAACCGGCCCCAGGTATTCAACTTGAATATAATAAGTTGTCGGGCCGATCACATCATCCAATGGCCGTCAGCTGCATCAATCAGAGCTTGAAGAAAATTTGTGTTGTTGGCACTTAATGGGAGAAACAAGTACGTGAAGATAACATCAGCTTTTGGAATTGATCTTGCTGCAGATTGGCTGAGAAGATGGTGCCATCATAGAGCCGTTTCATTACCGATATTTTGATTTCTACATGTTGAAAAATATCGATAAATTGAGACTTGCTTGCTCGAAAGTGCTTTCTTGCACCTACAGTAGCACTGCCTGCCTATGTCTGGTTTGCAATATACTGGCACACATGACTGTCTTCGTCTGTTGTGGTTGGCCCAAATAATTATTCAAGATGTTTAAGTCTTGGGGCACTCAATGGAGTACAGAAAACTATAAACTGTTCGTAAAAGAAGTAAGCGCGAGATACAAATTCCTTCATTTCCCAAGATATGGTATGAATTACCAGCGAGAAATTTGACAGCAAGGTTAAAAACTTCAAGGTGTGTTTGGTGCAAAAATTCCACGCTCTTTGGAAATCCCCACTTCACAACACTTCGACTTCGATATCGGACGGTCCTACATCACCAGCTTTTCCAACGCCAACAGAACTACGTTTGAACAACTCTCTTGGACGTCGAGAAATCTGAAATGACAGGTTATCATCTTTCCATTTAGTCATTCCCCCTCCTGTTTTTGATGACAACTGACAATAACCGGAAATGGATGAAGGAGATCAGCTCTAAAACGGTCATTGGCAAAAA
>OX421451.1:44225515-44273015 GCA_949126865.1 Montipora capitata
TTGAAGTCAGTTGTTTGGTCCAGCCTCATACAATCAGCACATGAATCACCAAGAACACAACCTACAAAACAGCAACATTAAGTTATGATGAAAATAACCAAATAATCTAGGTATAAGTTCATTAGAAATTCATAAGGAAAAACAAAAACAAATGTTTCATTAATTACTTATTATTAATGGTTCTTTATCTGATACAACATTCTCCATCAGTTGATAACATCATTCTCTCATAATTTTGAGTTTCGTTAACCCATTGACCCCTGGGAGTGAGACTTAACAGATTTTACTCTGTCAAACGCCAAACGATTTTACTCGTCAACTGGGAGTGTCCTTAAGAGCACCTGAGGAGTAGAGCGAGTTTCAATCGAGTGTCGTAAAACAAAAACCAAAGTAATTACTTTGGTCAATCAGACAATCCAGTAAACCAATCAAAACTCGAAATAATAGAGTACCGAAGTGTGATGTCACAAAAAAATAAATTTGTGAAATTATGGGATTTGGCGCCATTTTCAAATAGAGCGTCCTTAGAAAGGGGTCCTTGCCAAAAATCACCTCTTAATTGTAATTCCCTGGCAGCTGAAATATAAAGGATGAAAGTTTGATACTGCCTTATATAAATCTCTCTAATTTTGAGCTGGTTCCAAACTGAAGGAACCAGAACAAATTTTGAAGGGTTTGTATGGGATGCTATCAAACTTTGATCCCTTACATCTCCATCAGGAATTGCAAGGCAGAGCTAATTTTGGGTATGAGGGCATCATTTAGGATCCTCTATAAGAATATGGCATCATATCCCATAATTTCAAAAAAATATATTTTTGTGATGTCATCACTTCGGTACTCTATTACACGTACTGTAGGCGACACAAAGCGCGGGAAAATGTGCACGCGTGAGCCACGATTGGTTTTGGTTTCACTTCTGATTGGTTGAAAAAGTGGCGCAAGAACTTTGAACCAATCACTGCGTGAAGTAAATTATGCAAAACCAAAGCAATTTGCTAATTACTTTCGACACTCAATTGAAAACCTCTCTAAATGGGTTAATTAACCAGTCAAAAACCCATTAACCCATTGACGAGACTTGAAAGATTTTACTGTCAAACGCCAGATGATTTTACTCATCAACTGTAGGTGTCCTAGGGTTCCTAAGCAGTGAATGGGCCAAATATGGAGTTTAAGATATTTGTCAATTTTAATGCCAGAAACATCTCATGTTGCATATTCCGAATATTCTGAGTAAAATGCACAGACACACAGAAAAGATATTAGAGCTGGGTTAATTATTCTTCAAGCTTGCAAAAGAAGACAAATAATTAGGCACTTAAAGCAAAAAAAACTATCTGTGAAAAATGCAATGCTCATGAGACAGTTTTCCTGTCAATTAGAGAAACCACTTAAAAGCAATGTTTACAAAACTTGTGTATTCTAGTCTATTGTCATTTTGAAAAAAAAAAACTAACTTGGTAAAGGATGAAGCACAACTGCTGATCCATTGAAAACACTCTTCTTGGGGATGTCAACCTGACTGTATATGTAGAAAACCCTAAAGAAAACTGGTGGAAAACGCCGTCTGTAGTATACGACAAATGCATCCGATATACCAACTCGCACAGGGTGATAACTTTGATCAGGAAGGAATTCCACAGGTACAGGAATCTTAAATTTAAAACACACATCACTGAATACAACCATCACTGAATACAACCAAGTTAATGGCCGCGCTTGCAAAAACCAGGTATAAATTAACCCTAAATTGACCCTATAACTTTACGATGCAAAACCTCAGAGTTTCGGTTGTACTGCCATGTGGTGTAGTTTCATACTTTCACAAGGTAGGAGTTATTGCGGTACCAGCTTGAAATTGAAATTAAACCACAGACAGTACAACCACAAAAGTCATCCTTTGAGGAGCTGTTTTAAGAACACAGTGGGCAACAAATTTATTTCAAAAATTGACAAAACAAAAAGTTGTCATAGAACGCTTTCCATTAATGACGGAACTGACCAGCCAGACCGGGCATCTGGAAGGACTTACTCTACAGCGCTTTCAAATTAACCCACCTCAAGGATGATATACAGTCCTCGAGAAGAATGAGAGGGTTATCATGCAAGTGTTCCACCAAATTGTTGCATTTTCCTTGCAAACTGACAGGAATGGCCAGCCACTTCTGACAAACGGATAGCGCCCATAAGTGTTTAAGGGTTATCAGCTGTAATGAGAGTGAAACTTGTAATAATTTAATGTTAGTTTTGGGCTGTAACAAATGTTGTCAAATTTCATTTATTGTGGAGTTCAATGATAGCAAAAGTTATCTCCATACAAGACATTTTCTTGTTGGCACAGGTAGGAATTAAGCTTAAAAACTTTACTTAATAACAATTACAGAATTTTAATTTATACCTGCTTGTAAGCAAACCAGATAGTTCCATTTTCATGCAAAGTGCACTGAAAGTTGAATGGGCCAACTAGTGTCAACAGAACAAAAACAAAAGAACAATTTCTTATCACCAGGACTGCCATTACCTTTCATTGAGGAAAAACATTCAAAATACAGTATTTAAAATAACAACTAAGCCAGTTTGGAGTTTCAAAAAAACACATGACTTCACGTGCATCAGCATAAAAACAAGCAGAATAATAAATTATTATACCGTATATGTAATAATAATAATAATTATAATAATTAATTTTTTGTTATTGAAATCTTTTTGTATAATTTTTGAATAAAATAATTATTATGCAGGCTTTTTTTTATTTCATTGAGTGCATGGATGCATTTCTTGAAACTCCAAATTTAAATTTCTGGTTAATAGTGAGGCACTACCATCGGTTTTATTGTGAAGCAAGACATTCAACCACTGCACTGTGAGCTGTTTTCCTGCATAAAGACACAAAACAAATTATTCTGTTGGGAAAAAAAAAATTAACTGTCATGAATTCAAGTAATTTGGAACAAACTATACACGTAGTTCTAAGCTCTAGCTAGCTTAGTCTCATTTTTAGGTTGAGATTTCCTCTCTGTCGCATGACGAAAAAATTCATGATTATTAACCATTTCAGTCCTGAAAGTGAGGCTTACATAATATTTAACAATAGGGAGCTTTAGCAGCCACAACAGCAACAAGAATGTCACAAATTTGCATATTTGGCAAGCATAATTTAAAGCAATAGCTTTGCACACCCTGCATGTGCATTTGTGCATTTTTGTCTATTTCCTTGCCATCATCAGCAACACAACAACTTGAAATGACCAAATTTGAAGTCAGTGCTTGTGGATAAATTTTCATTTTAACCCCTTAATTGAGTTCTGTTCATTACTAGTTTCATTCTTGAGGGTTTGTCACACCTTTGTCACGTTAAAATGCTTTGAATACGTGGGAAGCGATTACCATTATAATGCAAATTCACATTCAACAACAACATTCTTGTTGTCGTCGTTGTTGCTAAGGCTCCGTAACTATGCCATGAGCATGCGTTGGATATGAGATGGTAAATATAGTCAACAAGGCACGCAGTGTCAACTGGGCCATAACCAGTCTCATATCCAACAAGCATGAATGGAATAATTGTAATAATAATATTGTTTTCTTAAATTTCATCAAATTCTGAACTTGTCAGATGTTTTGTCTGCACACATTTTTCAGCTTTGCAACACTTGACTCAAAATAGTTTCCATATTAGGTCATACAGTATATAAGGTGATCAATGTTAAACCAAGATTGAGTGAACCAATCAGAAAGCTAGAAACGCAATATCATCGGAACTAAAAAGTGGCCAAAGCAAGCAGTTAACTATTCTAATATTGAAGCAAGAGCAACAAAGTACCTGGGCTATATATATTAGACCTAAGCTGCACATTCAACAAGTCTGTCAATTAACGTGAATTTATTTAGTTAGCTAATTATAGAATAGGCTGGACAAAGACTGTGTAGGCTATCTGCTATCTGCAGCATCTTGTTGCTTGGCTGTTTTAAGATTACTTACAAAAATACAATAAAATAGAAATTACAATACAAATTAAAGGCTATAATTATAAAGAACAAATTACAGAGGTTTTCTCTAATTTAACAGCCTAATTTTATTTAATTGTATTTTTGTAAGTAATTTCAAATCAAGTAAAAAAAAATTAATAAAATACAAAAAAAAAATCTTGTTGCTTGGAATTTGATGACCCTTTAAACCCATTAATGACTCCTTGGAGTGGGACTTTATAAATTTTGCTGTCTATAATGAAAGATGATTTCATTCAATCATCAATGGGGAGGTCCAGGTGTCTGTGGGTTAAAAGATTAATTAAAAAACTAAGAACAATTGATCGAGTCATTGAAGACAGTTAATATGTGACTGTAACTGCTGTTACATTAAACCAATGTACATGTACTGGGTACAGCAAATGATAACATGACTTTTGTCAAAGTTTGGTAACACGATGAGCAAGTTCAGTATCGGTGGCTCAGTTGGTAGCGCATCAGGCTGTCACGTGGGAGATTGAGAGTTCAACTCCGGCCAAACCAACACTCAGGGTCTTGAAATAACTGAGGAGAAAGTGCTAGTGCCTTTGTAATTACACCCGCAAATGGTTAGACTTTCAAGTCTTCTCGTATAGACTGTAAACCAGAGGTCCCGACTCATAGCCCTTGTTGGAAATCAAATAGTATGGGATGTTAAAGAACCTACTCACTTCTCGAAAAGAGTAGGGATGTTGTCCCCGGCATTGTGGTCTGACCTAATCTGGTCGGGAACATCTTTCACTTTCTAATAAATTATAAACTGCGTAACAAGCAGTCTGACCAAAGACCCTAACAAAAAAACATTTGTAAATTATAGTGCTGATTTTTATATTCTCACCATCATCAAGCGTAAGAACTTTTGAGTGTGCATGCAGTTTGGGATTGAAGTAGGCCATAAGTGGGGCCAAATACTGAACATCCTTCATTAGTGTTGTGTCATGTACATCCATGTAAAGAAAACCTAAAAAGACACATAAAGAACAGAAAATACTGCAGGTCATGCTTTGATTTTTGTCTTGAAAAAGAATCATTAATTTGAGATTCTTACATGTATAGCTTTCTCATACCTGCTGATACATAGACTGTACAATTGTCATGTACATGTATGCATGCCTCTGACCCAAAAAACAGGGTACGGTATTTAAATTAAACAACAAGGATAAACGCTACTGAGTGGAGTGCAATTCAGGACTGTAATCGGGCAATTTAGTAATTGTGCTCTCGGCATGATTACCACTGAATTGTATGGCACAAGGCCCTACCTAATACTAATTGTAGCTATAACAAAATGCAAGAAAATCGGAACAAAATTCAAGATAAAAAGTCTTTGAATAACTTTTTGCGTGAAAAAGTTAAAATTATTTTCAATCTGTTTTGCAAACATGCAGTGGGAAAACAACAAGAAAGACATCATCCAAGTGCATGTGATTGACACGCAGATGGCGTAGGTATCCAATTACAGGACGGTATCCAAATTTGGAGTTGCTCAAATTGGATACAGTGTACATGTAATTGGACAGCCACGTGATCGTGTTACGCTACAAATAGGCGTGCACAAACTAGAACCAATCAGACTTGAGAATTTCGTATTAAATAGTTATGATTACTTGTGTATAAATCAGAACTGATTTGTGATTATTGCATCTTGTTCATGTACGTTGCATAATGACGACCTAGTAACCCACGTACATACATGAACTGTATGATTCAGTGACCAGATTACGGGTAGTAATGTAGAAAAGCCATTATGATAATACATATGTAAATTTAGAAAATGAATGATTGACTGTCCTATTCTCACTACCGTATTTACTCGAATAAGCGCCACCCTCGATTAAGCACTGCCCTCTTATAAGCGCCGCATCTGGGACAAAAAAGTTAACAAGCGCCGCCCTCGAATAAGCGCTGCACCGCCTCAGAATTTGAAGAATTTACCCCTGGAAATACATTTGTAGTCTGACAAAATATACACTTCTTGCTCATTTTCAATACCGTACATGCCTGAAAAAAATGCAAAGGCACTGGTAATCATTCTTGACCTCACAGCTCGTCACCTTTGTATGACATGACTTGAGTGGCTGATCACTTTTACTGAAGTTCTCAAAGATTAAAAATGCGGGTCAGAAAAAATTCAAGGACTTTCAAGGACCAAGAATGAACAGCAGATATTTGCAAAGACCTTCAAGGGCTTGAAAATGTACTCTCAAAATGCAAGGGTTTTCAAGGGTTTTCAAGACGAGTGCGAACCCTGGATGTCTGTGGTTTAAATGGACGGCTAAAGTCTAAATAAACGATTTCTAATTTCGTGAAACTTGCAGCACAATTCTAGGAAAAAATGAAAAGCTGAAATTATAAGAAACTGTGTTTTTCAAAGATTCTTAAGCGGGCGGATTAAAACATTAGTAGATGCGGGTGCTTTGAATTGTCATGTGGACCACGAGATCATTTTTGGGAAATTATCTTTGAATGCAAACAGCATAAGCGCAGGAAGCAGAAAGAAGGCGAAATTATCCTTTTTGCCTTGTGTTTAGGGTTAAGCTGCCAAAAGATGTTATTGAATCTCTACAATTACAATCTATCGATCTCTATCTACATTGTAGATCCATCGCAGTTTTTTTCATTGAGAGAAGACTGTCAAATCTACTAGTGACCACTCAATAATTAAAACAGTTTTGACAAAACTTCATCTCACCTCCTGTTGTAAGCACCACACTGTCAAGGTAATGTCCATAATATGGAAATTTGAAACTCAAAAGCAGCCGCTTTGAAACAACAAAAAAAATCAACATGAATGAGTGAAGAAACTTCAATTGATACATACATCTAAATTAAAATAATAATATTCAGCTTGACAATGACACTAACTGTCTTAGAGGACACCAATAACAAATAACATTAAATTAGTAATTCAATTAACTTTTTTGTCAGCCTTGCTATCAGCAAGAATCTTTAGGCCCTGCATGTCCACAAAGATTTTAGCTGAGATAATTCTGACCTCTGAAAAATTAAACAACAACAATTACCTGACTTCCTAAGAATTGGTCTGAAAGACCAGAGTGGACTGTGGTGTTAGGATGTCCTTCAATATCCCTCCAGTATGTTTGGCCATCACGAATAACCTCTGATGTATAATATCTATGATTTATCTAAAAAACACAATGCATGTTGCAACAAAGTTTATATAATTTGTACATGCCTTGTGATTAACAACTAAAAAAGCCTCACCTCTGATCTGTTCTGTTGTGTGGAGCATGCAGGAAGCGGATAGAGCACAACAGATGTGTAGGGAAAACAAGAGACGTAGTTGAATGTTTAATCCCTACTTCTTGACAGTAATACTACTGGCAAACAAGCTGCTTAATTAATATGTGTGGCTAGTATTTAACAAACTGCTCCTGCATTGTGTTGTGTGAATGAATTGAACTACAGTCAAATTTATGGGAAGAAGATTCCAGAACAGATCACATGCGAGGCTAATCTTTATTTGGTTTATAATAAAGAATAATCTTAATTTCCTCAGCTAGAATAATTTTTCAGAAAACTTCCCTTACAAAACAGAACACTATTTTTTAACTATTTTTATGCTATTTTTGAGGTCTATTTAGAATACATTTGGAACCTATTTGGGAACTATTTTGGTTGTTTTTCGCAAAATATGATTTAAATAGCTATTTAAAGTTTAGTTTTGATGCAGTTTTGAACTGTTTTTAATGATGTTTTAACCTAATTAAAACACATTTGAAAACTATTTTGAAAATACATGAAAAACGTATCCATCTCTGCAAATAAGGCTCCAAATAGGTTTCAACTATGTTTCAAATAGTTTTAAATATTATGACAACCAGCCTTGTAAAGATTTAAAATGTAGTTGTAATGCCTATTTGAAAGCTAGTTCAAATAAAATAGCTTTAAAATAGGTAAAAAACAGTTTAAAATCACCTTTTTAAATAGGTTTTAGCTAAAGCATCATAAAAACACAAAAGAATATTGTATATTTAAAACCTATTCTACAGCTATTTAAATCCTAATTTACAGCTATTTAAAACCTATTCTAATAAGAATAGCTCTAAACTAGGTTAAAAACAGGTTAAAAACAGGTTAAAAACAATTTTTCAAATAGGTTTTAACTAAAGCACCATAAAAACACAGAAGAATATTGTATATTACTGTTACCTATTCTGCAGCTATTTTAATAATTTATAGCTATTTAAAACCTATTCCAATGCAAATATCTTGATATGGCTGATTGTTTGCAGAAACAAGAGATTCGTTGCTTTGTCTGCTATCAGTAGCTCCCACATACGTCAGTTATAGATTTCACAGCTTTCCTCGCCAACCCAAATCTTGATTCTTGTTTTAACTTTAAATGCGAAAAAAGCTTTTAAACGTTTCAGATAAAACACAGAACTAAAACAAGTCTGCAAAGAGAGATCCTTAAATACATCAAACCATAACTGGTTGAGGAGACAGAATTGACTGCTAAGCATTTTTGTCTGCTGTAAAGGACCTTAATTTCCCTGCTGTCCCATCAAAGATTTCTTTCAGGAAGTGTCTCTTTATACTCTTTCATGGCAACTTTAAAAAAATACGGTATATACGGTATTATCATACTTCAATGATGCATGTAGTGATTCCTCTAAATCACTGATCATTTCTATTACAACTAAAGTGTGTGAAGAGTAAACTCATAAATTTGGATCTCTTTACTTACAAACGTCAATAATAGCTTTCTCAGGCATTTTCTGCATTGATTACAATAGTTAAAGTGACAGCATTTAGCATTTTTACGAGGAATCAAATCATTTGTCAATCGTATACATACAAATTGCGGTATGAGGCGAGAACACTTGTTTTCCAAATCATTTGCTTCACCATTTGCTCTAAAAAATTATTCTTCAGTAAAGGTTTACCAATTTTTTCACAGGATTATAGCATTTAAGCCAAATTGAGTATCCTTGCTTCACAAATTGACTCGAAGGTGTGAAAATACATACAGGTAAACCGTTCCTCATTTTAAAGACAATAAGGCATCAAATCAAATGTTATTCGCTTAAAGTTAACGCCTACCGTTTTACTTGAGTTGTTGTAAGCATTTCCTTGCCTGGATCAGGATTTAAAGAGTAAAACTAACCAAAAAATCGTCACCATGCACGAAAGTGTGATTGTAGATCGCTTGAATAAAACCGCCCAAAATCTGTAAGAGCTGGACTGGTTACCACTGACTGCTGACCAAAACGAAAAGGGCTCACTAGTTTCCAGTCCGGTCTCTCAGGTGTTATTCAAGATGGCGGAGCTGAGGATGACAATCTTTCCACGGATTCATTATAAATGGGCAAGATTTGAAATATACCGGAGTTCATTGAAAGGCTTAAGTACTGAATTGGAGTGTTTAATTTTCAAGAGTAATGCATTATGTTCCTTTTGGAATAAGGCCGATTATGAGAGCATCAAACAAGGTAATCCGTTGATGATATTAAATGTTACAATCTATAGAATACATCAGAATAAAAGCTTTAAATTCTTTTTCATTTCTCCGTGTACAGATAAAGGACATTGTTTAAGCAAAGTACATATATTACGAGTAGTGAATGAACTCGAAGAATATCGCATTCACAATGGCATGCTTTGAATAAGACCAAACCTTGTTATACATGTATTGAAGGTTGAAGTTAAAGCTCATTTTTTCAAGGCACCAGATGAAATCAAATCCTAAAAGGGCACTTAAACTTTGATTATTGTCTCACTGGCACATTCAGTTCTATTGCACAAAATTCTCAAGAATTTCAACTCACTCAAGTGACCCTCAAGTTGAATCATTGAGTGGAATTCGTAAAGATTCCCATAAAATCCCAGCTGTACTTTAGCATCATAGAATGAGATGGACTTGCTTAAATCATTTACATAGCTCTTTTGTCAGAGACTCTGTACATCTAAGAATAATCATGCAAAGGTTTAGTCTCAGGTGTCAAATTTAGGAACAGTCAATATAATATTCATGTTGAAGTGTGAGATATAATATAATGTTTACGTTGCTACATTAAAGATAATTGGCCTTTAAACCATGACATCATCGTATTTTACAAGATTGTTACTTGAAAGACAGTTCAATTGAGCCCACAGAGTTTGGTTTGGTCACTATTCAGACACTGTTACACTAAATTGCGGTCAATGTCCGTAATCGTGAAGACTTAAACACTTTTGGCCTGGAAATTCAAAAAAGCCTGGTCAAGCCTGGCTTGAATCTTAAGGTCTGGAAGGCCGGACTTTTTTGACCTTCAGATTTCTTGCATACAAATACAGACTTTATTCACTCACATGAAAAATTATCCAGCATCAAGCTCATTATCATGATTCGAGTATATACTCAGCAATTCGAAAATACCTTTAAATTATTCTTTCCAATTTGAAATAGTTATAAATAGACTATTTTATCCCTATTTTGAAGCTTTATGATGGCTATCCATTTTAAATAGGTATTAAATAGGTTATTAAAAATTTGTTTGAAAAATTTTAATGATTCGAGTATACTCAGCAATTTGAAAATACCTTTCAAATACTCCTTTCAAGTTCAAACTAGTTTTAAATAGACTATTTTATTCCTATTTAGGAGATTTATGAATGCCATACATTTGAAATAGATTTCAACTAGACTATTTAATTACTATTTTTGTAAAGAATATTTCACAACCACTTTTTAAATCATCAACTTTTTGGTAGTTGCTTTGTAATTAGTATTTAAATAGCATATTTTAAACTATTTTGAAACATGTGTGGTGTATAAATAGATTGCAAATACCTATTTGGAACCTATTATTCTGAGAAATAGATTACAAATAGCTGAACTCATTCTATCAGTGGTCATTAACTAGTGTTTAACTTCTATTTAACTACATTTTAAATACATGGCACTATTTTTCAATTTTCGCAAAATAGGATTAAAACAGAGTATGATGACCTTAAACTAGTGTGCAAATAGTTAAAATAGCATTCAAACAGATTCAAACCAGGTTAAAAATAAGGTTGGTTTGGTAAGGGTTCATTTTTTAAATACTGTGCACCAGTGACATGCCATGCATAGATCTGTACTCTGACTCACAAAGCACACTGTTTTAACCAATCAGAGTGTGTGTTTTATGGTGAACTTTATTAGAATTATACAATAATTTGTAACAAATTGACAGGTAGTACTAGTGCAGACTGGTGGGCTCAGTTGGTTGGGCATAGCACTATCGTGCTGAAGGTCGTGAGTCCAACTCCAGCTTTAAGTAACTATTAAGGCCCGTTTCAACAGTTGAACTTGGCATGTGCCGAATCTAATGCTAACAAGACGCCTCCAAAGGCGTATCCGTGGAATGCGCAAACAGTTGACACAAATTGTCCACTTACAGTGAACTTCAAGTACAGGTAAACTTCGGAAAATAGCGAGAGATTACCAGAAAGATACATCTGTAATATAACTTGAAGTTGCCTGTTGTAAAAACTCATTATTAATGTTACTAAATTTGCAAATGCAAACAAGGAAGCCCTATTAGCGGGTTTTCGGGATACGGGATCTTTCATTTATTTATTTTTTGGAATGAGACTTTATTTAAATCCTACAGTTTTACTTCCTTCCTTAACTACGTTCATCCAAAAATTACAAGATCAGCCTTAAATCATCCGAAAAACTTATTACAGATCACAGTTCAACAACTTATCATAACCACGGGCATTACCCTACCCTCTGTGCCACAACAGTGTCGGTTGTTTTTCTTAAACAACCGAAACTGTTCTGTGCTTGCCCCTTACGGCACTGACAAAAGTACCGTACGTTAGTACATGGGTACTTGACCGTAGCCATTGGCCAAGAAACTAATCTTAGCCAAAAGGCCGAAAAGCGATCAGCACACAGGAAAACTTAGGTAAAAAAATAGTGGAGAAATGGAATTTTTGGCTGGGGGGCAGGGGGGGACTGAGGAGATACAGGATATTTTTTAAAGTAGGAGCGCATTGCATACGTGTGGTAGTGCAGTAACTAGACAGTGTTTTCTCGAGAAGCAATCACTAGGTTTGTTTGTTTTCGCGTTTGATAGTTTTTTGTTCAGCTCTAGTGTAGAATCATGATGAACTTTTGTAGTTTGTGAGAACTATTTACTACTTGTAGCTTTTGTTGAGTTTTGAATCGATAATAGAAAGAGTTTTGGCGATTTCAACCCAGACTGGACTACTGGATTTAAGCTTTTTCCTTGACAAAATTTCAAGTTATTGTGAAACGTTTGGTACCAAGTTACTCTAATACAGAAATCAAGATTATGGAATTGTAAAACTAGAACTTTGGACTGGACTATAGAACGCGCAATTACTGAATTTTACATTTTTGAGCATTAATTCTGAGAAATGGAGTTCACATGTTGTCTTCTTGTCTTCGCCATGGCAGATTTATACAGTTTGCAAGAAACTAAACCAGGATTACGGAACCGGAATTCGAATACATGGCCCCATTATTCGAAAGCCGATTACCTTAATCCAGGATAATTTTGCGTAAACTTTTGTTTCATGTTTTCAACTTTTTGGTGAAAGTTTCCTTTGCTTATTAACTTCTTCTAATGTAAAGTTTCGCGGAATATCAGCCTTGAACAGCATTTGGGAGTAGAGAATAAAACTCGTTTGTTCATTTTTAACCTGAGATTAGCATTAATTGGCTTTTGAACAACTGGCCCAGGATTACCAGGGAGGATGATGAAGATTCGGTCTGATCGACACATAACTAACAACTGTGGTACACGATATTGTTTTGGTATCATAACTCATTACAGTGTCATGGTAGATATCTTTGGTAGATACCCCCTGAGAAGACATGTGGTTCAGTAAAGACTTACTTAACGCAGAACGATTGAAGAAAATAAAAGCAAATCGAGAAACATTTAGCTTCAAGGCTGACAAGTTGATTATTTACAACTTCTTTTTCACCACAAGCTTAAGCGTGTAATCTGAGCTTCTGACAGCTTTCCAAAACCAATTTGCATCGATGAATCCCTTTCCGGCGGGGTTAGTAACTGGATGGGAGACGTCAAAAGATGTAACTTGCTGTCAGGAACATACGACCAAAAATTCTATTTTAATGCCCAAAAATGCGAACTAAGCAAGGTACAGATTTTGTTAGCCTGCCTTACATGTATGCAAAACAAATATTGACGCAAAAGTAACTAAACAATGATATGTAGTTTTTAAGGAGAGCAGAAGGAACTTTTAGGAAGTGTCGATCGAGAATAAGACAATTTGCGAGATGAAGACATCATAAATTTTGTGCCACGAATATAATACAAGTTACCATCAGCGAAAAACATTTTGGGAGATTTTTGTACGTTCAATTTGAGTTCGATTTTTCTATCGTACTTTTGGTCGTACAAGTAAAATCACAAAATCGAGAGTGACATCGATTTTAGCGGCCGCCTGTGATCAAGTTACCTTGCGTGTTTAATATACTGACGACTCACGAAACAAAGGATGCTTCTGTGACAAAATGACGGCAAGATACCGGGTTTTTGTTAGTTTACTTTTTTTCTTTCAAGTTTTAATAAAGTTCGACAAGATACATGTGCGAATTTAACACAAAGATCTCAATCGTTGATGTTAGCCCAGGTGTCAGCTGAAGTTAAGCTCCTCCGAATGAGGTTAGTACTTGAATGGGGGACCGCTGCGAATTTAAGTCCCCGTTACGGACATCAGTAATTCTTTTTTAAAACTTGATTTCATTTTTTATTTTGTTTGGCCGTTGAAAGCTATTTTCTTATTTTCTTTCTACGTCAAAACGGCTGAACAAACCGGTTCCCAAGAAATATTAGAGTATTCGTGCTATGCAAAATACTCCTAATGAAGTATTCGTTCTGTGCAAAATACCGTAATGTTCACAGCGGAACACACAAGTATAAGTACGAAGCAAGATCTAACAGAAACGTAGAAAATTCTTCTTACCTTTAAAGCTTGTCTTTCTCAAAGAAAAAATATCTGTCCACTTTATCGAATATTTTAATACTGTGTCAATCATGGCCGGCGGAAAGATTCCACATTAAATAATTGCTTTCCTCACTGTAATGGGACTGTGTCGCGGTGGCCGAGTGGTCTAACGCGCGCACATGATCGCGAAGCGCAGGGAGAGTATATGGTTTCTCTATGGGGCAGGGAAGTTCGGATAAACTGAAGAATATAAAGATAATTTCACCCGATTGTAGCTCAATCCAAAATTCATGGGGTATGCACATTTGTGACTACCACCAAAACAATAAAATATGACACCGGCCGGGTTTTAAGACGTGGAATGCCGAATGCCGAAGGCATTCCACGTAAGGATCGAAAGCAATTGATTTTTCACATTTGCATTAGATTCGGCACATGTAAAGTTCGACGTTTGAAACAGCTTAAGGAGAAAGCGCTGCCTAATTCTAATTACATCCACAAATGGTTAGACTTCAAGTCTTAATTCTCAGATAAGGAAGTCCCATAAACTGTAGGACCAAGCTGTGTGGATCCCACGCACTATTTAAAAGAGCAGAGCAAAGAGTTTCCTGTGCTGTGGTCTAAAGCTTGTCTTTATTTTATACCTCTTCACATTTTATATGAATTTTAATCTATAGATTTTAACAGAGTCTGTTCACAGGGTAAGTTAATGTCGTTCATGCCATCTGAGTACCGTAAACAAGCTTTGTGAGAGATTGCGGAGTCAAGAGAGAAAGCGGGTGAATGAGAAAAGTGACAGAACTTTGGATAAATACAGCAACACCTGAAAACAGCTGACCTTTTCAGTGCAGTTTTGGTGAGTGTTACAAGACGTTTCATTTCCATTGGTGCTTCTCGGAGATCGGTAATGATGAAAGATGTCAACAAATTTCTTTGCCGCATTCTGTTCCTCAGAAAATCTTTGATACTTCAAAGCTATAAATCAATACCAAATTGGAAATCATGATATGAGGAGAATAGAATTACGATTTTAATACAAATAAGACATAAAAATAAGCATCGTAAGCACTAATAAATGATTATAAAGTTCGAAAGAAAAATTGCGATTCCTACACTGTACCTTTAAATCCTGGATAAAAACATGAGAGTAAAGCTCCGAAAATCAAGCAAACAACCCAAAGTTTCATTGTATTCCTTTCTTTTTTCAAGGAGAAATATCTCCCTGGGCAGCAATTAACTAAAAAGTGACCAACAAAAAGTTGGCAACAGTGCGACACAAAAAATGTCTACTCTTTTTTTGGAATGAGGAAGCTTGTGCGTCAATACGCCTACGTCTGTTGGAGCTTTCCAGTAGTAACGGATGTTTAAACGAGACAACAGTGCAAATATTGGATCACTAAAAGACGAATCAATAACATCGATATTTCGCCTGTCATGATGACTGATGCACGGCTAAAACAAGCTTTATAATTACTAGGGATATTAAGAGTCACAATGTATCAATTGATGACAATTTGTTAACCGACGGGGAAAAAACGAAACTATCCCGACCACTTGAAAGGCAAAAAACTTCGATGCATCATGTTTCGCGTGTATCGGAGCAGTCTAGAATGACGCGTTTTGGCTCCTGGTGAACTTAATATAACATATTGTTTCGAATAACGACGGCAAATTTAAAACGTAGCTGGTATCCTGCCCGAATTTAAACCGGCGGGGGAGGGTATATTCAGGGCGCTTATAACGGGCACTCCGCTCTTGGTCCAATGTGTGATGCGGAGAAGGACTGGCACGAGCGCTCCTTCCGCGCTTCCGGTGCAATTAATGGCTGCCAAAAATATCCTCTTTACAAACCGGAAATTACGTTTTCTTTCTTTATTTTTGGGCCACCAGTGGTGTATTATTTACAGGCTTTTGTGATATTTTTGACCCAAAACTCAATACTATTTTGTCTGTTGGAATATAACTCAAGTATTTTCGTCGGAAGCTGCTTAAATTTGAGTAAGACAGTGTCGAATGCAGGTATGTCCCGCTTATCGTGACCAAGCCGTGTTCCGCTCCTTCTTTTACGAGTACTCCACATTTCTCCACTCTAAATTTTACTTATGTTTAAGATCGATAGCTTTTACAAAACATAGTAAAAAACCAGCTGGATATATTTGGATATAGCAGCGTTTCAGAACTTCAAACTTGCTCACTTAAAATCGCTCGCGACGAATCGCCCGCCGCAGCGGCAGGTACAAAACGCAGGTCACAGGGCACAGGTCACAGGTCACAGGTCACAGGTCATTGTTTTACCTATAAAGAAAGTATCCTAAACATTCATAAAAGCTAACCTTAGGCCTAAAAACTTTTCTTTAGGCCTAATTAGGCCTAAAATTAGCTTTTATGAATGTTTAGGGTACTTTTCTTTAGGCCTAATTAGGCCTAAAAAGACCTAATTAGGCCTAATTAGGCCTAAGGTTAGCTTTTATGAATGTTTAGGATACTTTCTGTATAGGTTAAATAATGACCTGTGACCTGTGACCTGTGACCTGTGACCTGTGCCCTGTGCCCTGTGACCTGTGCCCTGTGACCTGTGTTTTGTACCTGCCCCGCCGCAGTCAATTTTACCGACAATAAAAAACTATTTTCAAGATTTCGCCCGCTTGGGAAAATCAACAAACAAATACGGTTTAATCAAGGCGCTTGTAAGTTCATCTTGATAATTTAAATAAAATACGAGAAAAGCTTGCTGTTAATACTCTGTCCGAAAAAGTTTGCAAAGACATGATGGCTTTGCACAACACCACAGAAAAGACCATAGGGAGCCCACACAAACAGTGTGTCTGTTTGTATGTTCGAAATATAAAGAAATGTATGGGAAATATTGAAGAGTCCTAATATAGTAAACTTACATCGAGAAATGACTATGTTAAAGCTCAAAATAACCTCAGTTGTTGTGTATTGTCATTTTTGCGGCTGAAAATGGTGAATTTGAGCGATTTGGTGGGTTTTCCGTTGACTGTTACTACACGTCCTTAGAAGGAGACAAGGGTGGAAAGCTCATTTTCGACCGCTCCAGCGTCAAGCCGATTTTCACCCAGAAATTAGAATCGCCCGTCTTTCAAATCGAACACCAGATAAACTGAAAGGTTGACGCTTCTTCTCGTGCCATTCAATCGAAGATCCATTCAAAATCCAAGCGCTAACCGCCAAATAATTTTCGAGAAATGCAGCTTTCGAAGCGACCAGCATCCGCGGCCGGGATTTCGTGTGCCAAGGTTGCTTTGCTCCACACTGATTGGATGCATTGTTTAGCAACATCCAATCAGTGTGGAGCAAACAGCGTGACGGTTGCTCCTTGGCACACGAAAATATTCCCATACATTTCTTTATATTTCGAAAATACAAACAGACACACTGTTTGTGTGGGCTCCCTATGCTATTCCATGGCAACTCCTTCATATTTTGTAACAACTGAGGACAAAGCAATGATTACAGTTCCTTGTAGAATATCCTCCCGTGAGGAAAAGCAATTTGTAGCCTATCACTACTGCTACGTTTTAAGACTGACCCCATCCTCTCCCAAACCCCATATTGTTTTCTTTGCCTTTGTGCAGTTTGGACACAAACAAATTTGCTAACCTGTGGCTGATCAATATGATCAAATTTTTGTTCCATTGTGTGAAACATAAATAAAATAATTACAAGCATAAGCCCTGGAACATCCCTTAAAAAATAACAATGACTGTATTTATTGTTTAAGGCTTGACTAGCAACACCGCACAGAGAACTTAAAAAATATAGCATAACTATTTCACACTCAAGGATCACAGGCATCTATTTTTGGGGGTCTGAGGGCTTATGTGTGGCTGATCTAGCCCTTTTACTCAATCAATTAGCACAAATCAATACAGTAACTCTCTGTTTCATATTGTTTTCAAGGTGTCAGTGTCATATTCCAGCACTCGGCAAGGTCTCTTTTTGACTTGTGGCTGTTTCTGCTTAGGTGGCCTCATACACCACGAGCCTTTTTGGAGACATCACCGCCAAGCCGGCCACTTCTGCTGAATAATTTTCATGGTCAAATATTTGTTAATCCCTCCTACGTGATTGAGTTTTTCATACATGTACTATCTGGCTGTTTCTGTGATTCAAGTTTTTAATTTCACTCAGGGTTTGTTTCATTTGTTAACCTTATTTTGGGGTTGAGAGTTTGCTTTGTAAATTTCTCCCCCTCATTCTACAGACTAACCCTAACTTTTGTCTATGATTTTTCCTCAACTCACCATTCACACACACAATATTGCCCTCAAACTACCTGCTAATTAGTGAATATGTTTTAGTTAGTGGAGAGAAACCCTTCTTGTAAAGAGGATTCTTCTATCAACACCAATTAAGAAAGCTACAAAGGTTGCTAGGTTAACGGCTGCTTGATGTATTACTATTAAATAACCAAACTTAATTTAACTTAGACAGTTCATCTTTAATTCAATATGGCTCCTTCTTGGGGGACCAGACACAAATGGTAACATAATTATTGTTTAACCACTGTTTGCAAGACATTATATTTTGGTGCGATATTGTTTCTTGTCGCCTGTTTCCATTATTTTATGTCATCTGTATTTCGTACACAAAGTAGAGATTTTTGCCATACATTCAGACTCCCCTCACAGGGTTTGTGATTCAAATGCTTAACCACTCTGCAAAATTCCAGTCTTACTGATTGGGTTATGGAGCCTATAATCCAAAAAAAATACATTTATCACTCTTTTGTAAAGGTCATTCAAAAAATGAGGGCAATAGAATTTACGACCTTGTAATATCTTGTCTCATATTTCCAGCTTAATTTTTTTTTAGATTATGCCCTGGTATATTTGATCAAGCGCGTGGACGGGGATTTACGTGTGACTCAAAATATGCCATCTAGTTGTGCATTTGTGCATCCACTTTCAGATAGTTTCAGATACCTTGTACGCGACAATGCAGTGAAAATGCCGGGCCCGCGCCGTATGCGACAGCTTTCCTTCCTTGTAAGATTGTGGGGTCGTTAAACGCCCGGGTGTCTCAAGACTCTAACACCCTAAAAACACCCCGAAAACTCGGAAACGAATTAAGTACCCCACAACCCTCAATTTGGCTAACCCTAGGCCTAAAGTTGGTTTTTAGGCCTAGGGTTAGCCAAATTGAGGGTTTGGGGGTACTTTATCCGTTTCCAAGTTTTCGAGTTTTCGGGGTCTTAATGGCCGTAGGGTCTTCGTTTCCGTCCCCCCCCCAACATCCTCCGCAAAACCTATTCTCGGTCACATGACGTCACGGCCGCCATGTTGGAGCCCCTAAACAAAGGAACGGCGGCCATGTTGGAGCCCCGACCAAATCCTCCGGGAATTTAACTCTATTATTATGAAAACGTTTTCTATTGAAAAACATGGCTGTTGATCACGTGAGTGAAAACCAACACTAAATCATTCAGCGGTACAACGAAAAATTGGCCCTTTCTTATGTAATACCTCATTTTCAGTCCCTGTAGAAATGATTTGCAAAATGGCGGCTGCCAGTTCTCTTCGATTCATCGGTGTGTTATATGATTGTCGTTTTCTTTAAGTGTACCACTCTTTTAGGGCTAAACTGCAGAATACCTGGCAACTTATTTGCATATGAATGGCATTATTCGTACACAATATTCTGCAGTTTTTCCCTTTGTAGAATCACATGCACCTTCCATGGATATGTGTACTTATTTGCAGCGGTTTCTTTTTTCGTCCTCAAGATATAGGGGTGAATCTCACAGGTAGGCGCTATTGGATCTACCTTTCTGGTTCAAATTAAATAAGCTGGGGAAAAATATACATATATTCAGGTTCTTTATGCTGATTGACTGTTGACGCAAAGGGTCTTTTGGTTTCCGTGGTTTAAGCAAGATTGTTTTTCAACAAATATCTTCCCTGTTTTTTTAAGCATCTAAATCACGTGTGGGTTTCATGTTTTATCCATCCACGCCATGTAATTGGACTGCCACGTGATCACGTTACGCTGCAAATAGGCGTGCACAAACTAGAACCAATCAGACTTGAGAATTTTGTATTAAATAGTTATGATTACTTGTGTATAAATCAGAACTGATTTGTGATCATTGCATCTTGTTCATGTACGTTGCATAATGACGACCTAGTAACCCACATATATGCATGAACTGTATGATTCAGTGACCTGATTACCAGTAGTAATGTAGAAAAGCCATTATGATAATACATAATTATGTAAATTTAGAAAATGAATGATTGACTGTCCTATTCTCACTACCGTATTTACTCGAATAAGCGCCGTCCTCGATTAAGCGCTGCACTCTTATAAGCGCCGCATCTGGGGCAAAAAAGTTAACAAGCGCCGCCCTCGAATTAATGTCGCAGTTCCCGCGGATATTTATAGTTAAGACACACTACAAAAACAAAACGCAAGAGACAATGTTGGCGTAAAGGGGGGGGACACCGCTCCACGATCGGCGTGACAGACGACTTCCGTAGCGTGACTAAAAGCCTGAACTTATCTCCCCGACGCACGAGGCGAACCGCGCCGGATCGGACAAGTTGTAGGCCGGTAAAAGCCAAATAATGATATACAAGCCTAACTTTCCACGGCACTACGAGCTAAACCTCCGGCCAGCATCGTGCTATAATGGAAAGAGTGTAGGCGGTAAAAATAGCTCAAGCCTCCTTATCTCCCCAGCACTACGAGCCGACTCCGCCGGCACGTGCTGGATCGGACAAGAACAAAGGCAGATAGAGAGCGTAAAATGGCATAGCATGAAAAACACCGAAGCTTGGGGAAGTCGCTGCGAGACTTAACCGCCACTGATACGTGCGAAGCATGTATCCCCCCAAGCGCAAACTAAACAGCAACTAACTATGGTAATGAAACGACAGCCATACGCAGCGCAGCTGACAGTAAAACGTTGCGAGGCGTGCGAATGTAAAGCTGGTAGCAATCCGATGACCAGCGACCTAAGACCTTAATTAACCAGTCCGGCAAGCCCGCTGCAGCTGCGGTAGATGCGGCGCCGATGCGAAAACTGTGCCCTTTTAGCGACTTGTAGGGGAGACCGGCATGTCGAGCCGCATCCCTAAGAAGGTTAACAACGGTGGACCTAGTAAGCAAACGACCTGAGTGGAAGTAGAAAAGCGGCCCGTGCGGGCGGGCGGCCAAAAAATAATTACGCATAGCGGTAACTGCGCAAATTGGTGAAGGGGAACACGCAATAACCAGCGTGTGGCCCTGACGATAAGTGTCTGTCTTAGAAGCTTTAAGGAGAACGGACATTTGCTGCGGGCAAGCCTGACTAGGATGAAATGATACACAGTCGGCAGACAGATCAAACCGGGGGCGAAACTGGGAGATCCCGTTATAGGTAAATTCGCTACAACGGAGGAAGGCAAAGAAGGCTAGGGTGAAGGCAGCCCATATCATAGTGAAGTCCCGCTCCCCTAACCAGGTACGAAGAATTGGTTGGATTGCTGCTAACACAACGGGTGTGACGGGTTGGCGAAGGATACGAGACTTGCCCTGGAAACGAAGAATGCCCCGTAGCACCTTTTGCAAGAGAAGTTTTCCGTGAAGAGGATCGCCGTGGCCACAGGAAATGTGTAAATTACGAACCGCAGAGAGATACAATTTTATGGTACTATGCTTAACTGTTCGAGCGAGGTACGAGGCAAAATAAATAAGCGTCCCCTCAGAAGCTGGGAGTATGTCCCCGTCGTTTGACATAAGTCGGTTCATAAGGCAAAATTGGAGGAAGCGTTTTTCTCCGGAACTGTACGTACGGTTCGTGGTCCACGCTAGTCCCCACCTCGCGTAAGTTTGGACTTCATCCCTTAGAGGGTCATGAGCGAAGGCGGGATGGTGCAAGGGGTTTTCTCGGCCGTGGGAGCCGCTGACCGGAAACGGGCGTCCTGAAAGCGTGAAAGGGCGTCAGCAATTTCGTTAGAAACCCCGGGGACGTGACGTGCTCGAATAAAGAAATTATGTTTCATGGATATTAGAATAAGGAACCTAAGGAGGTCCATGATGCGCGGAGCCTTTGAATGGCCCGAATTGATAATGGCCACAACGGATTCGTTATCGCACCAAAATTGAATACGTTTTCCCGAGAAATGAGGGAACCAGATTGCGCATGCCACCACTATGGGAAAAAGTTCCTGCCATTCGATGCTTATACCCCGAGCCCTGTTAAGCTGCATGTGAGGGGGCCACCTACCCTGGAACCACTGCCCATTGAAATAGCCCCCAAAACCAACGGAGCCAGAGGCGTCGGTGTACAGTTCGAGATCAGGAGAAGGGGTAACGGTGGTGTCTAAGAAGAAAGAGCGCCCATTCCACCCTGCGAGGAATGCTTTCCACATTAAGAGATCTTTGAAAAATTCTTTGTTCAAGCGGATGTGGTGAAAACGGCTAGGGACTCCCCGAGTTAAGTTAATCATGCGCTGTAAAAACGTTCTCCCAGGTACTACCGCCTTACAAGCGAACTGTAAGGTACCGATAAGGGATTGAAGCTCCACCAGCCGCACGGAGCGGCGAGTGGTAAAGGAATGGAGTAGTTCCCGGGTGCGTTGTAGTTTGTCCGCGGGAAGCCTGGCCTCCATGCGAGTGGAGTCTAGTTCAATACCCATAAACTCAAGAACTTGGGAGGGACCCAGAGTTTTGGATGCGACAACAGGGGCATGGACAGACATGAAAAAACGGAGTAATGTACTGAAGCTAGCCAGGCATTGGAGGCGAGAGGGCTCAGCTATGAAAAAATC
Source organism: Montipora capitata (assembly GCA_949126865.1). Taxonomy (NCBI): domain Eukaryota; kingdom Metazoa; phylum Cnidaria; class Anthozoa; order Scleractinia; family Acroporidae; genus Montipora; species Montipora capitata. The sequence continues at coordinate 44,248,240 of OX421451.1, forward strand.
GTCGAGGATATGAAGGACACGCTGTAACCCGTAATTGTGTTTTAAAACCCATTCCAAGGCATCGGAAAGTTGGTTAAAAAGGAAAGGTGCGGAACGAAGCCCAAAAGGGAGGTAGAGGTCTACATAATACTGTTTTTGCCAGTAGATACCTAGCAGGTGCCAATCGTCCGGGTGAATTGGGATAAGACGAAAGGCCGATTTGAGATCAGTCTTTGCCATAAATGACCCCGGGCCCAGGGACTTGAGGATACGGATTGCATCGTCTACCCGGACATATTGGAGGGCATAGGGGTCCTTGGGAATGTGGTCGTTAAGACTATCCCCGTCAGGGTATGATAAATGATAAATTGTACGCCATTCGGAGGAGTGTTTCTTGGGGACCACGCCTAAAGGATGACACTGTAAATTGGGGAGGGGAGAGGAGATAAAGGGTCCTGCCACGCGCCCCAGACTAATTTCCTTGTAAAGATTCGATGTCACAATGTCGGGGTGCTGATTAGCAGAAATCAGATTGCGGGATACCCTGGGTTTGTTAGGACCAGTGTAGCCGACATGTGTACCATATCGAAGACAATTAATTAAAGTGTCAACAAAATTGCGATCGGGGTGCCCCGAAAGTTCCCTCTCTAAAACATCAACGTTAATGGGGGTAGTTACGTCAGGTGAACCCTGCTTGGCAAGGAGCTGAACTTTATCTCTTGCTGCGTTCGCCGGAACTGGTAGAGGTATGGTGGCGTTGAGTGGTCCGTGAGATGCTGTTAGGGCAGTTGACGATGGAGTGGGCAGCGGACCGGCAGCGGCGGCAGACGTGTGGGAACGGGCAAGTACTTGAAGTGCACCCAGAGGTACGGTTAAATCGGAAGCAGACAGGTCCGTTTCGGGGCTGCTGTCTTGGCGGCTCTGCGCTAGGACAGTCGATCTGGCTGTGGTAGGGGCACGCAGAATTTTGTCCTCCAAATTTCTGTCCAGAGGGCGATGGAGGCCCAGAGGAGAACCTGCTCCTTGTCTGTGAGGTGTTGGAGTTTCTGTGTTGGGCGTAGAAGTGCCCAGAAAGGGCTCGACAGGCAGGTACGAGCGGCTGTTGAGCGCTTGCTCCACGGACAAACGAACGGTGTCCTGTATGGCGGCCATTTGGGCTTCGGAAAATGCACCCGATTTCTGGACGGGCGTCACGCTTTGTGGGGCTGACAACCCGAACTGAGAGAGATTTTCATCGTCCTCCGCCAGGTCATCCACAGAACCAGCGGACGAGGAATTGTCGCTCACTTCGTCGACTCCGTCAGCCCGTGCAGTAACAGGGTCGCGATCAGAACGGGAAGATTTTTTCGACGTGGGTTTCCTCACTCGACCGGGTGGTGGCTGCTTGGTTGGGCGAGGTTGTTCGACGGCTGCTTTCAAGCGGGAAATCAGTTCGGCTTTGCCGCCAGTTATCGGCAGATTGAGGGCCTGAAGACGAAGGCGAAGAACTTCTGTCGACAGGGAAGGGAGATTTTCCCTACGACGATGGCGAGGTCGAGGAGCTTTCGAACTGCCACGCGGACGAGCCATAATAAAATTCGTAAACAGTAAAGGTACTCCTTACAGTTAACTATAGAGCTCACAAAGTGATACTTTGGACTTTACTAGACCTTTTATACTGAGACTAATGTCTAGGACTAAACCAATGGTGACTAACGTACCATCTAAAACAAACAACTTCTGTAGCGCTCAACGCGACATGAATGGGGATAGTTGTTGCTTTTCGCCAATCCAGATAAGGGATATAACTGTAGGCAGACAGTATTAAAGACAAGGATAAAGGAACACAGTTCGGATTGTTAGAATATAGGAATCCATTCATGTCTCGTTTGCGTTGCGTAATGTTTACGAAATAACGTGACATGTGGAGGGATAGCTCTACGAGTCACGCTCCATTAACTACGTTTTCAACGCTGTTGTAAAGCTTTATAAGCACTGCACCGCCGATGCGGCGCTTATTCGAGGAATTTCGTATAACCAGGAAAAACACTATACATTGTTCCAAAACAACAAAGGAGTTCGCTCTCACCGCTGATATTCTCGCTCTCGTTATCATGATACTCTCGGGTTTTTTTTTTCACTGCGTGAATTTCCCTCGTAATTCTAGGTTTACTATCAGTTTAGTATCAGTCCATAGGAAAATTAACAGTGTACCGTTGAATAAAAATATAGAAAAAGTAAATTTGTCTTGTACAGTGTTTAAATATTAAGCGCTGCCCTCGAATAAGCGCCGCACTTGTGGCGCAAAAAATTAAATAAGCGCTGCAGCGCTTATTCGAGTAAATACGGTATGTTGTTAAAACCTTAAATACCATCATGCAGTGGACGGGAAAAAATTGCATTGAAATGCATGCCACATTATACAGCACCACTTCTTAACCCTTCAACCTTGTGTTTCATGATGCTCCAATGGAGGGGGTAGGTGGACAATTATTGTGACTGGGAATGGGACAACATACACTAACGATTTTTCGTTTAACGATCAGAAAAAGCGCTTAAAAACAAAAACAAAACGCTTTAGTCTAGCATTAAAAAGATTCTCATTATCATTTATACGGATGTCTCAGGGTTCGTACACTTTTTTAGACCAAAAATTCAAGGACTTCTCAAGGACTTTCGAGGGCCAACTTTTGAAATTTCTTTTTTATTTACGTTGAAGAATTTACCCATGGAAATACATTTGTAGTCTGACAATACAATTCTTGCTCATTTTCAATACCGTACATGCCTGAAAAAAATGCAAAGGCACTGGTAATCATTCTCGACCCCACAGCTCGTCACCTTTGTATGACATGACTTGAGTGGCTGATCACTTTTACTGAAGTTCTCAAAGATTAAAAATGAGGGTCAGAAAAAATTCAAGGACTTTCAAGGACCAAGAATGAACAGCAGATATTTGCAAAGACCTTCAAGGGCTTGAAAATGTACTCTCAAAATGCAAGGGTTTTCAAGGGTTTTCAAGACGAGTACAAACCCTGGATGTCTGTTGTTTAAATGGATGGCTAAAGTCTAAATAAACAATTTCCAATTTCGTCAAACTTGAGCACAATTCTAGGAAAAAATGAAAAGCTGAAATTAAGAAACTGTGTTTTTCAAAGATTCTTAAGCGGGCGGATTAAAACGTTAGTAGATACGGGTGCTTTTAATTGTCGTGTGGACCACAAGATCATTTTTGGGAAATTATCTTTGAATGCAAACAGCATAAGCGCAGGAAGCAGAAAGAAGGCGAAATTATCCTTTTTGCCTTGTGTTTAGGGTTAAGCTGCCAAAAGATGTTATTGAATCTCTACAATTACAATCTATCGATCTCTATCTACATTGTAGATCCATCGCAGTGTTTTTCATTGAGAGAAGACTGTCAAATCTACTAGTGACCACTCAATAATTAAAACAGTTTTGACAAAACTTCATCTCACCTCCTGTTGTAAGCACCACACTGTCAAGGTAATGTCCATAATATGGAAATTTGAAACTCAAAAGCAGCCGCTTTGAAACAACAAAAAAAATCAACATGAATGAGTGAAGAAACTTCAATTGATACATACATCTAAATTAAAATAATAATATTCAGCTTGACAATGACACTAACTGTCTTGTAGGACACCAATAACAAATAACATTAAATTAGTAATTCAATTAACTTTTTTGTCAGCCTTGCTATCAGCAAGAATCTTTAGGCCCTGCATGTCCACAAAGATTTTAGCTGAGATAATTCTGACCTCTGAAAAATTAAACAACAACAATTACCTGACTTCCTAAGAATTGGTCTGAAAGACCAGAGTGGACTGTGGTGTTAGGATGTCCTTCAATATCCCTCCAGTATGTTTGGCCATCGCGAATAACCTCTGATGTATAATATCTATGATTTATCTAAAAAACACAATGCATGTTGCAACAAAGTTTATATAATTTGTACATGCATTGTGATTAACAACTAAAAAAGCCTCACCTGTGATCTGTTCTGTTGTGTGGAGCATGCAGGAAGCGGATAGAGCACAACAGATGTGCAGGGAAAACAAGAGACGTAGTTGAATGTTTAATCCCTACTTCTTGACAGTAATATTACTGGCAAACAAGCTGCTTAATTAATATGTGTGGCTGGTATTTAACAAACTGCTCCTGCATTGTGTTGTGTGAATGAATTGAACTACAGTCAAATTTATGGGAAGAAGATTCCAGAACAGATCACATGCGAGGCTAATCTTTATTTGGTTTATAATAAAGAATAATCTTAATTTCCTCAGCTAGAATAATTTTTCAGGAAACTTCATTTTTTAAATACTGTGCACCAGTGACATCAGCCATGCATAGATCTGTACTATGACTCACAAAGAACACTGTTTTAACCAATCAGAGTGTGTGTTTTATGGTGAACTTTATTAGAATTATACAATAATTTGTAACAAATTGACAGGTAGTACTAGTGCAGACTGGTGGGCTCAGTTGTTTGGGCATAGCACTATTGTGCTGAAGGTCGTGAGTCCAACTCCAGCTTTAAGTGACTATTAAGGCCCGTTTCAACTGTTGAACTTGGCATGTGCCAAATCTAATGCTAACAAGACGCCTCCAAAGGCGTATCCGTGGAATGCGCAAACAGTTGACACAAATTGTCCACTTACAGTGAACTTCAAGTACAGGTAAACTTCGGAAAATGGCGAGAGATTACCAGAAAGATACATCTGTAATATAACTTGAAGTTGCCTGTTGTAAAAACTCACTATTAATGTTAATAAATTTGCAAATGCAAACAAGGAAGTCCTATTAGCGGGTTCTCGGGATACGGGATCTTTCATTTATTTATTTTTTGGAATGAGACTTTATTTAAATCCTACAGTTTTACTTCCTTCCTTAACTATGTTCATCCAAAAATTACAAGATCAGCCTTAAATCATCCGAAAAACTTATTACAGATCACAGTTCAACAACTTATCATCCTGGGCCAGTTGTTCAAAAGCCAATTAATGCTAATCTCAGGTTAAAAATGAACAAACGAGTTTTATTCTCTACTCCCAAATGCTGTTCAAGGCTGATATTTCGTGAAACTTTACATTAGAAGAAGTTAATAAGCAAAGGAAACTTTCACCAAAAAGTTGAAAACATGAAACAAAAGTTTACGCAAAAACTGGATTAAGGTAATCGGCTTTCGAATAACAGGGCCATGTATTCGAATCCCGGTTCCGTAATCCTGGTTTAGTTTCTTGCAAACTGTATAAATCTGCCGTGGCGAAGACAAGAAGACAACATGTGAACTCCATTTCTCAGAATGCTCAAAAATGTAAAATTCAGTAATTGCGCATTCTATAGTCCAGTCCAAAATTCTAGTTTTACAATTCCATAATCTTGATTTCTGTATTAGAGTAACTTGGTACCAAACGTTTCACAATAACTTGAAATTTTGTCAAGGAAAAAGCTTAAATCCAGTAGTCCAGTCTGGGTTGAAATCGCCAAAACTCTTTCTATTATCGATTCAAAACTCAACAAAAGCTGCAAGTAGTAAATAGTTCTCACAAACTACAAAAGCTCATTATGATTCTACACTCGAGCTGAACAAAAAACTATCAAACGCGAAAATAAACAAACCTAGTGATCGCTTCTCGAGAAAACACTGTCTAGTTACTGCACTACCACACGTACGCAATGCGCTCCTACTTTAAAAAATATCCCGTATCTCCTCAGTCCACCCCCCCGCCCCCCAGCCAAAAATTCCATTTCTCCACTATTTTTTTACCTAAGTTTTCCCGTGTCCTGATCGCTTTTCGGCCTTTTGGCTAAGATTAGTTTCTCGGCCAATGGCTACGGTCAAGTACCCATGTACTAACGTACGGTACTTTTGTCAGTGCCGTAAGGGGCAAGCACAGAACAGTTTCGGTTGTTTAAGAAAAACAACCGACACTGTTCTGGCACAGAGGGTAGGGAAATGCCCGTGGTTTACCAGGGAGGATGATGAAGATTCGGTCTGATCGACACATAACTAACAACTGTGGTACACGATATTGTTTTGGTATCGTAAATCATTACAGTGTCATAGTAGATATCTTTGTTACATACCCCCTGAGAAGACATGTGGTTCAGTAAAGTACTTAACCCAGAACGATGGAAGAAACTAAAAGCAAATCGAGAAACATTTAGCTTCAAGGCTGACAAGTTGATCATTTACAACTTCTTTTTCATCATAGCCTTCAGTGTGTACTCTAAGCTTCTGACAGCTTTCAAAGACCAATTTGCATTGAAGTTAAGCCCCTTTCCGGCGGGGTTAGTAACTGGATGGGAGACGTCAAAAGATGCAACTTGCTGTCAGGAACATACGACCAAAAATTCTATTTTAATGCCCAAAAATGCGAACAAAGCAAGGCACAAATTTTGTTAGCCTGCCTTACATGTATGCAAAACAAATATTGACGCAAAAGTAAATAAATATTGATATGTAGTTTTTAAGGAGAGCAGAAGGAACTTTTAGGAAGTGTCGATCGAGAATAAGACAATTTGCGAGATGAAGACATCATAAATTTTGTGCCACGAATATAATACAAGTTACCATCAGCGAAAAACATTTCGGGAGACTTTTGTACGTTCAATCTGAGTTCAATTTTTCTATCGTACTTTTGGTCGTACAAGTAAAGTCACAAAATCGAAAATGACATCGATTTTAGCGGCCGCCTGTGATCAAGTTACCTTGCGTGTTTAATACTGACAACTTACGAAACAAAGGATGCATCTGTGACAAAATGACGGCAAGACACCGGGTTTTTGTTAGTTTACTTTTTTTCTTTCAAGTTTTAATAAAGTACGACAAGATACATGTACGATTTTAACACAAAGATCTCAATCGTTAATGTTAGCCCAGGTGTCAGCTGAAGTTAAGCTCCTCCGAATGGGGTTAGTACTTGGATGGGGGACCGCTCTGAAGTCCCCGTGACAGACACCAGTAATTCGTTTTTTTTTTAAAACTTGATTTCATTTTTTATTTTGTTTGGCCGTTGAAAGCCAGTTTCTTATTTTCTTTCTACGTCAAAACGGCTGAACAAACCGGTTCCCAAGAAATATTGGAGTATTCGTGCTATGCAAAATACTTCTAATGAAGTATTCGTTCTGTGCAAAATACCGTAATGTTCACAGCGGAACACACAAGTATAAGTACGAAGCAAGATCTAGAAATAACGTACAAAATTCTTTTTACCTTTAAAGCTTGTCTTTCTCAAACAAAAACATCTGTCCACTTTATCGAATATTTTAATACTGTGTCAATCATGGCAGGCGGAAAGATTTCACAGTAAATGATTGCTTTCCTCGTCGCAATAGAACTGTGTCGCGATGGCCGAGTGGTCTAACAACGCGCGCACATGATCGCGAAGTGCAGAGATGGTACATACATGTATATGCCAAGTCTCCAGCTTTCAGACTCATCTCCAGCTTTCCAGCCGAGCAAGTAAAATCTCCAGCTGAGCTTGGGTTAACAAATTTTGTCATACATATATCATATAAAATTATTGTTCCACAAACGTAAAACTGTTCATGATCTAAGAAATCGTCAAATCGACGAGAAATCAGCAGCAAATTGAAGAGGTATCAAGAAATTCTAGACCCAAGACCCCTTTTCTTCTCACTGCTCGTGTTTGTTTACCCGAAGTGACTTGGTAAAATGTGTAATTAAATTACCTCAGAATGCAGGAAAAGTGATCTAGGAGAACTCAGATTTAAAATTTTTCCTGGTTGGGGGGGGGGGGGGGGGGAGCCCCCGGACCCCCAAGAAAAGTTCGCGCCTTTGGCGCTCGCTCGGATTATAGGCGCTTCATTAAATCTCTAGCGAGCCTCTCCCTACAACCCGATCGGACCTTAATTCAATATCCGTGGGTATGCACATTTGGGAATCGAGGCTGGGCCACATTGTGCTCTCATCACCAATGCCGCCATTCCTGCTCCCCTAATGTATCTCATGAACGTTTGGCAATCTGTTAAGTCACAGAAGACAAATGATTCTGGTCAAGTTGATAAGCCTGCGCATGTTGCTTGTGTATGACCAGAACGCGCGTAATGCTCGAGTTGTCGTCAAACGGCTAAATTTCGCTTCCTGGGACACCGGCCTCAGTTGGAGATGCCATGTTGAAATTACAAGTCCTTCCAAGACCGCGCCCTTTGTTATTCTTGGCAAAAAAAGGGGAAAGGATGGGAATCACTGACAAAATCTTCTGTTAGCTGTTGCCTTTCTTTAGTCAATTGCTGTTTGCCCTCTAGATATCGTGATTTTACTGACAAGTTACAACACGTTAAATGCAATTTTTGACAATGAAAAAAACCAGGGGCCCATGGGTCATGTCATTTCTGAAAAAACTTACAGTAGGAACCTACAAACCGTATGCAAGCTTGGAAATTCAACATACATGAGATATCAGTTCTCGTATACACTCGCTTTATTGCAAACAACTTTTAAGTTTATATATTCACTTCTGTTACTCAGCTGGATCGGCTCTTTATTTATTCTGAGTAACTTTTACCTTGTAATGATTTGTTTTTAAAAAGTTGCGAGACGCTAACACCTGAAAAAAAATGCATGACGTTTCGACGTTATCGTCACGTCCGTAAGTCAGAAAATGATAAAAACTATGACTTCTTATCACGTTTTTAAAGAGTGTCTCTTTGAAAGGTTCTCTAAACAAAAAAAAAAGGTAACAAAGTTCTCTCGTTTTATACACCCTAAACAATTTATTGCAATATTTTAGTTGGGGCATAACGGTAATATAGGGGTGGAGCAATGGCATGCTATTTTCCAAATACATTTATCATCCTGACTGTGTTGTACTCATCAAGTTTTTTCAAACCGCAAAGCAAAGGTTCAACCTCAAAAATCAATGTTTGATTTGATTTGATTTCTACATTCCGTGTCCCCAATTAGTGCTTCAGCCCTAGAAGACTTGACACTAAAATAAACTGTGCATTATTATTACTGCCAGGGTCTTCAAAAGAGGCTAAGAAATGGGAAAATTGGTCACATTTTAGAACGGCTTTCAATTGAGTGTCGAAAGTAATTTGCGAATTGCTTTGGGTCATGATTACTTCACTCAGTGATTGGTTCAAATTTCTCGCGCCACTTTTTAAGCCAAAACTCATCGTGGCTCGCGCGTGCACATTTTCCCGCGCTTTGTGTCGGCCAGGCGTAATTACTCCCAGTTTTGATTGGTTTACCGGATTGTCTCCATCCTTTTTGATTGGCCAAAGTAATTACTTTCGTTTTGGTTTTACGACACTCGATTGAAACTCGCTCTACAGCAATTAATTTTATGATGTTGCCTTCTGAACTGAACCAATATTGCTTGGTACAATTTCTGCATGGTAAATTCCTGTTTCATTCAACTTTCAAGCAAAATTCCCGAAATATTTGGTGAAAAAGTACGATGTCCTACACACCAAAAAAATGGGCTTCATTTTTCAATACATCCTGAAAAATATTATAAGCTTTTTATACCAAACTTATATTTTTCTTCAACAAAAAAAATGTGGAAATCCATCTTAAAAAATCCACATTTCATAAAACAGTACATATCAAACGAAGCAAAAAAAGCCCTTGAATATTATGTACCTTAAGGCTCTGTCCAACCCTAGATATAAAACGTCGTACAAGATCATATGACTCTTGCTAAAAATTATGAATTCATTTTTTCTGGTGAAAAATACGAAATTATTCTATTTCAAGGCATCCTACAAAAGTACACTTTCTATACCGACAAAATTACAGTAGTCCTAAAACTTTGATCTTCTCGTCACAATATGGAAAAAAAGGGGGAATTTTGGCAGTACAGACTGATGCTCGAAGCATGGTTAGCGCTAACCAGCGTTAAATGCCATGGAAACCTATAGACCTTATTCATTAATGGCGGTCAATTTATAATTCTTTTGTCGAAGTGCAAATTAGCCTACCAAGCCTCGATACCCTACAGTGTTTTGAAAAGAATTCTTGCTCTAAAATGAGGCTTGGTAGGCTAATTTTCACGTGGACAAAAGAATTATAAATGTGATCGCCATTTATGAATAAGGTCTATAGGTTTTGATACCTCTTAACCAACGGTTAGCGCTAACCAGGCTTCGAGCAACCGACCCCAGGTATTCAACTTGAATATAAAAAGTTGTCGGGCCGATCACATCATCCAATGGCCGTCAGCTGCATCAATCAGAGCTTGAAGAAAATTTGTGTTGTTGGCACTTAATCGGAGAAACAAGTACGTTAAGATAACATCAGCTTTTGGAATTGATCTTGCTGCAGATTGGCTGAGAAGATGGTGCCATCATAGAGCCGTTTCATTACCGATATTTTGATTTCTACACGCTGAAAAATATCGATAAATTGAGACTTGCTTGCTCGAAAGTGCTTTCTCGCACCTACAGTAGCACTGCCTGCCTATGTCTGGTTTGCAATACACTGGCACACATGACTGTCTTCGTCTGTTGTGGTTGGCCCAAATAATTATTCAAGATGTTTAAGTCTTGGGGCACTCAATGGAGTACAGAAAACTATAAACTGTTCGTAAAAGAAGTAAGAGCGAGATACAAATTCCTTCATTTCCCAAGATATGGTATGAATTACCAGCGAGAAATTTGACAGCAAGGTTAAAAACTTCAAGGTGAGTTTGTGTGTTTGGTGCAAAAATTCCACGCTCTTTGAAAATCCCCACTTCACAACACTTCAGCTTTGATATCGGACGGTGCTACATCACCAGCTTTTCCAACGCCAAAAGAACTACCTTTGAACAACTCTCTTGGACGTCGAGAAATCTGAAATGACAGGTTATCATTTTTCCATTTAGTCATTCCCCCTCCTGTTTTTGATGACAACTGACAATAACCGGAAATGGATGAAGGAGATCAGCTCTAAAACGATCATTGGCAAAAACTAGCTATTTAATGTAAAATGTTTTTCCCTGGAGCTTTCTGCCCTTTGAATATACACCTGGCAAGTAAAAAAGGATTTTCAATTCACAAGTTCCAGGAGCCTAGAGCGAACCAGCAAGTCACTTTCCTAGAAGTGGGTCATGTTAGAAAGTTAGTGACCGTAAACCAGCTAGAACAAAATATTTGGCTGTCTGCCACAACAGCTTAACATTCTCATTGATCAATTAATGATTAATAAATACAAGACCGACTCAATTTTCGCACCAACATCTAATTCAATTACATTAAAGACTTTTGAATATTACATCCTTACGTCCACACCAGTCTACGACGGTGACCCTAACTTATTTCACTTACGTCAATGAGAAAAAGTCCAGATTTGGAGGTAGGGTGGCGATAAGCATAGAAACACCATGCAACAACACTGATCACCAACACTAGCACAATAAAGATGGCAACAATAGCCCCAGCCCCAATGCCCTTGTCCTCGGATTGCTGGCGTTTTACGGCTGTTATTGTGCCCGCTAATGCTGTTGTTGCTGTCGTAGTACTGCTGCTTTCAATGTTGTTTCTGGTTTGGGTAAATGCTGTCGTTGTTGGTCTGCCTGCAACACACCTCTCGTCCGATATCTGAAATTCACGTAACATAAAAGAGTTTTTCTAACATAACGGTATGACGGTAGGACGTGACAGTATTCCTTTTGTTTTATGGGAAAACTCTTCTAATAGTTAAACAATGGACATTCCCATGGGTCACGTCAACAAATAACACGTCATGGAAAAGGTGTTTGGAATCTGAAGAAAAGCAGACAAAATCTAACTAAGGATGAGTAAGGACACTAAAGGACGGCAACGGATGTGTAGGACGCTAAAGGACGGCAAGGGATGTGTAAGGATGCTAAAGGACGCTAGGGATGTGTAAGGACGCTAAAGGACGGCTAGGGATGTGTAAGGACGCTAAAGGACGGCTAGGGATGAGTAAGGACGCTAAAGGACGGCTAGGGATGTGTAAGGATGCTAAATGACGGCTAGGGGTGTGTAAGGACACTAAAGGACGGCAACGAATGTGTAAGGACGCTAAAGGACGGCTAGGGATGAGTAAGGACGCTAAAGGACGGCTAGGGATGAGTAAGGACGCTAAAGGACGGCTAGGGATGAGTAAGGACGCTAAAGGACGGCTAGGGATGTGTAAGGATGCTAAAGGACGGCTAGGGATGAGTAAGGACGCTAAAGGACGGCTAGGGATGTGTAAGGATGCTAAAGGACGGCTAGGGATGTGTAAGGACGCTAAAGGACGGCTAGGGATGAGTAAGGACGCTAAAGGACGGCTAGGGATGTGTAAGGACACTAAAGGACGGCTAGGGATGAGTAAGGACGCTAAAGGACGGCTAGGGATGAGTAAGGACGCTAAAGGACGGCTAGGGATGTGTAAGGATGCTAAAGGACGGCTAGGGATGTGTAAGGATGCTAAAGGACGCTAGGGATGTGTAAGGATGCTAAAGGACGGCTAGGGATGTGTAAGGATGCTAAAGGACGGCTAGGGATGTGTAAGGATGCTAAAGGACGGCTAGCGATGTGTAAGGACGCTAAAGAACGCTAGGGATGTGTAAGGATGCTAAAGGACGGCTAGGGATGTATAAGGATGCTAAAGGACGGCTAGGGATGTGTAAGGATGCTAAAGGACGGCTAGGGATGTGTAAGGACGCTAAAGGACGGCTAGGGATGTGTAAGGATGCTAAAGGACGGCTAGGGATGTGTAAGGATGCTAAAGGACGGCTAGGGACGTGTAAGGATGCTAAAGGACGGCTAGGGATGTGTAAGGATGCTAAAGGACGGCTAGGGATGTGTAAGGATGCTAAAGGACGGCTAGGGATGTGTAAGGATGCTAAAGGACGCTAGGGATGTGTAAGGATGCTAAAGGACGGCTAGGGATGTGTAAGGATGCTAAAGGACGGCTAGGGATGTGTAAGGATGCTAAAGGACGGCTAGGGATGTGTAAGGACGCTAAAGAACGCTAGGGATGTGTAAGGATGCTAAAGGACGGCTAGGGATGTATAAGGATGCTAAAGGACGGCTAGGGATGTGTAAGGATGCTAAAGGACGGCTAGGGATGTGTAAGGACGCTAAAGGACGGCGAGGGATGTGTAAGGATGCTAAAGGACGGCTAGGGATGTGTAAGGATGCTAAAGGACGGCTAGGGACGTGTAAGGAGGCTAAAGGACGGCTAGGGATGTGTAAGGATGCTAAAGGACGGCTAGGGATGTGTAAGGACGCTAAAGGACGCCTTAAGGGATGTGTAAGGACGCAGGGATATTCGAAGAAATGTTTTACTCAAATTTATAATAAGGCTTTGTATGGTGACGCCATGTTTGTGTCCCTCTCAGGGGCACAAATATGGCGGCCGGAAGCTGACAAAAACATATGTCATCGAGTTTTGCTATAAAAAGCCAGCAGTCTTCTTCCGAGGGCTCATGAACATCTATGTGAGTACTTATTCTCATACAAGGACTGTTCAGATTGCAAAATCTCAGCGGGTAAGTCACTTTTTAAACTTACATGATAGCATTTGCGACCACAATTTTAACATCGTGTCACGCAAAAGCTTAGAAATTCAACCTTGCTTTATCACAAGTCTTCAGCTGTTCTAATAACTGACTAAACTAAAATCTGAAAAGGGATTGATAATTCCTTATTTTTTAGTTTTGATGATGTCACGTGAAAACCAAGAATCAGATTTCTTGCACCATACTGTGAAATGAGCTTCCCTGTCTGATTATATTTCTTGGTGTTTTGTGATCTTCAGAAGCTCACACCGGTACCTTCGCCAAATTCCCAAACAAAATCTAAGCGTGCTTGTTCGATTACGCCCCTTTAAGGCCACCCAACAGCAAACATTCATCCAGCGTCAGAGACAAATTAACCTCAATCTGCCAGCCATAAATTTGTGATTATCTTGTCACGATCGCTACTGTCACGTTCATAGTCTTCTTGTATTACACCAGTGAAAAACCGGTTTGATCGTCCCCCTCGACCTAACCAATGGCAATCCTTATAAAAACGGTTTGTCGATCGACCAATGAAATCTCCAGGGTCAAAACTTGACTCTGGAAGTGAAAAACGCAACGTGACTGGGGTGGCATGTTCAGAAGGGTTAACGGCTTGTACCAGAGGTTTTTCTCGCCGCTTCGCGACTCCCTCTTTTGCCGCTCTTTTCATAGCGAGAAAATAACCTCTGGAATCCAGGGTATTCCTCTTATACTCTCAGAGGCCCAGAACCAAAAAGTGATCAGAGGGGAAGATAAAACCGGCAAAAAAGGGGTAGGATGCTAAAATTTTCTTTATTGCCTTTATAGACTTTATACCGTACTGTTTCAGAAATGAGTGCCATCTTGAAAAATCAAGCCTGTGCAACGGAAATGAGAAACTTGAAATACATAAAAGGTAATAAACTCATTACACAACTGTACTTAAGACTTACATTTCTGACAGAAACTAAACTGCACCGCCTTATCTCCCATTCTGCACGATGGCGATCTGCTCCATCTGAACACCTGTTGCGGAAACATGGAAAAATGCAGTAAATGTTTAATTAAAAGTCAATAACACAATGACTCCGAGAGACCACAGGGAGCAGAGGAGTCCTATTTGACCGTTTTTCCAGTTAAACAATTGCTGCGCGAATCGATCTTGTTGATTTAAATCATCTTACGTGATGAAACGACACACAAACGATCGTTTTACGTTGAAATCCTAACTGCGTCAATGTTCGCCCTTTGGGCGACAAACTCAGGAAAGCGAAGCTTCCCGTACGAGGCGCCCATGTTAGTCACCACTAGTGACAAGCCCACAGTGATTACTGTAAGCGGCTTTCGTTTCGGGGTAGGATTTAAACTGCGGAAACACGATCAACAAGATCGATTCGCGCTGCAATTGTACAGTGAATTTAACTGGAAAAACGGTCAAATAGGACTCCTCTGCTCCCTAAGGAGAGAGATTATACTCTCAGTAACGCCATATGATTTTACTCGTCAATAGGGGCTGCTGTAGGGGCGAATGGGTAACTACACGTAGCCAACACAAAGCGCGGGAAAATGTGCACGCGCGAACCATGATTGGTATTGGTTCACTTCTGATTGGTTGAAAAAGTGGTGCGAGAACTTTGAACCAATCACTGAGTGAAGTAAAGGCCATGTTACACGAGGCAATTTTTCTTACAACTCGCAACGCAACGATGACGAATAAAAAACCTTTCAAGTTGCAGAGGGTATGTTACACGTTGGCAACTTCTTTCGCAACTTGCAACACGTACAATAACAAACAAGATGGCGGACGCCCTAAGATGAGCTCTGATTGGCCCATTGTGACAAAATTGCGTTGTGAGTTGCAGAGGGGATGTCACACGCAAGCAACTTGTCTCGCAACGTTGCGAAAAGTAGTGGGTCGTTCTACTTTTCTCGCAACTCGCAACGCAACAATTGCAACGTTTGTTGCGTTGCGAGTTGCAAGAAAAATTGCCTCGTGTAACATGGCCTTAATGCAAACCCAAAGTAATTCGCTCTTTACTTTCGACACTCAATTGAAAACTGCTCTATACACCACCTTGATCATTTCACTTGGAGCGGTTTTCAATTGAGTGTCGTAAAACAAATACCAAAGTAATTACTTCGACCAATCACAGCAGGCGCAAAAAGCGCAATAAACCAATCCGAATCCGTAACAATAGCCCATTTCCGAGTTGCTGCATGCCTCAGTTTTAAAGCGAGTCCTGGTGCACAACCATTCAAATGGAACGAGTTTCGTATTATGCAAATCAAACTCATTTCCTTTACAATTTTTGAGCACTAAGACTCACTTCGAAACCGAGACAAACAGCAACTCGGAAATGGCCCATTCCATGTAAATTGCTCAAATCGCGGGAAAAATTGAGCGTGCACGTCGTGATTGGTTTGTTTTTCCTTTTCATTGGTTCATAAACTGGCGGCACCTTTTTAAACCAATCACGAAGCTGCTCTAAGGACCTTGCGAGATCAATGAATTAACGCTTTAAGTTAAAAAGAAAAAAAATTCAATGAGAGAATTAGACCTTCAAGTGGAGGAACAATGGCTAAAGAACTTTCTGAGAATACAAAATGTGAGCAATTTTGATCATTTTAAAAAGGATTGAGGTTTTAGGAAAGATAATCTTAGAAGGGAGGACAAATCCAAAATCAAAAAGAGGAACACCAAGAAGACAACAGTAAAGAGATATACATGATGCTTTCAATAAGCCAGTTAGAGAAATCAATCAGTCCCCAGTTGTTCAAAAGGTGGATAAAGCTATCCACCGAATAAAAAAGACACCCCCTTTTCTTTGCATACAGTATGAGTCTCAGAGTTCTTACAATGTATAACACATCCACAATTATAATATTTATGCGCAAGGGTATTGAGATGTCAGCTAATGAACCCGAAGGAGTAGTTGAGGATTCAATAACAATAATTGTACATGTATTGTAGCATCAAAACACAACTTTAAATAAGACATGATAAAAAATCAGACCTATTTGTGATGGGGCACCACTGACAGTTGAAGTCAGTTGTTTGGTCCAGCCTCATACATTCAGCACATGAATCACCAAGAACACAACCTACAAAACAGCAACATTAAGTTAAGATGAAAATAACCCCATAATCTAGGTATAAGTTCATTAGAAATTCATAAGGAAAAACAAAACATTATGTTTCATTAATTACCTATTATTAATGTTTGTTTACCTGATACAACATTCTCCTTCAGTTGAGAACATTAACTTTCATTTGAGTTGTGTTAACCCATTGACCACGGGGAGTGAGACTTAACAGATTTTACTCTGTCTAACGCCAAACGATTTTACTCGTCAACGTATTAACTGGGAGCGTCCTTAAGAGCACCTGAGGAGTAGAGCGAGTTTCAATCGAGTGTCGTAAAACCGAAACCAAAGTAATTACTTTGGCCAATCAGAAAGGACGGAGACAATCCACCAAACCAATCAAAACTCGAAATAATTACACGTAGGAAACACAAAGTGTGAGAAAATGTGCACGCCCGAGCCACGATTGGTTTTGGTTTCACTTCTGATTGGTTGAAAAAGTGGCTCGAGAACTTTGAACCAATCACTGAGTGAAGTAATGCACAACCAAAGCAATTCGCTAATTAATTACTTTCGACACTCAATTGAAAACCTCTCTAAATGGGTTAATTAACCAGTCAAAAACCCATTAACCCATTGATGAGACTTGAGAGATTTTACTCTGTCAAATGCCAGATGATTTTACTCATCCACTGTAGGTGTCCTCGGGTTTCTAAGGAGTGAATGGGTCAAATACAGAGTTTAAGATATTTGTCAATTTTAATGCCAAAAACATCTCATGTTGCATATTCTGGATATTCAGAGTAAAATGCACAGATCAACAGAAAAGATATTAGAGCTGGGTTAATTATTCTTCAAGCTTGCAAAAGAAGACAAATTAGGCACTTAAATTAAAGCAAAACAAACTATCTGTGAAAAATGCAATGCTCATGAGACAGTTTTCCTGTCAATTAGAGAAACCACTTAAAAGTAATGTTTACAAAACTTGTGTATTCTAGTCTATTGTCATTTTGAAAAAAAAACTAACTTGGTAAAGGATGAAGCACAACTGCTGATCCATTGAAAACACTTTTCTTGGTGATGTTAACCTGACTGTATATGTAGAAAACCCTATAGATAACTGGTAGAAAAGGATGTCTGTAGTATCCGACAAATGCATCCGATATACCCACTCGCACAGGGTGATAACTTTGATCAGGAAGGGATTCCACAGGCACAGGAATCTTAAATTTAAAACACACAAAGTTAAAGCATCACGAATACAACCAACTAAATGGCCACGCTTGCAAAAAACAGGTATAAATCAACCCTAAACTGACCCTATAAATTTGCGATGCAAAACCTCAGAGTTTGGGCTGTACTGCCATGAGGTGTAGTTTCATACTTTCACAAGGTAGGAGTTATTGCGGTACCAGCTTAAAATTGAAATTAAACCACAGACAGTACAACTGCAAAAATCATCCTTTAAGAACACAGTGGGCAACAAATTTATTTCAAAAATTGACAAAACAAGGTTGTCATAGAACGCTTTGCAATAAATTATGACAGAACTGACCGGCCAGACTGAATTAATCTACAGCGCTTTCAAATTAACGCACCTCGAGGATGATATATGTAGTCCTCGAGAAGAATGAGAGGGATTATCATGCAAGTGTTCCTTCAAATTGTTGCATATTCCTTGCAAACTAACAGGAAAATTGGCCAGCCAGTTCTGACAAAAGGATAGCGCCCATAAGTGTCTAAGGGTTATCAGCTGTAATGAGAGTTAAACTTGTAATAATTTCATGTTAGTTAAATGGGCTGTAACAAATGTTGTCAAATTCCCTTAATTAATTGTGGAGTTCAATGATTATAGCAAAAGTTATTTCCAAGACATTTTCTTGTTGGCACAGGTAGGAATTAAGCTTAAAACCTTTACTTAATAACAAGGAGTAGCAATCGAGTGTCCTTTAGGAGAATAGACTGAACATAATAATAATATAATTATTATTTTATGTACATGTACAGACATTGCAGACTCAAAACATAAAAACATTTCCAAACGCTCATACATTACAGAATTTTAATTTATACCTGCTTGTAAGCAAACCAGATAGTTCCATTTTCATGCAAAGTGCACTGAAAGTTGAATGGGCCAACTAGTGTGAACAGAACAAAAACAAAAGAACAATTTCTTATCACTAGGACTGCCAACCTTTCTTTGAGGAAAAACATTCAAAATACAGTATTTAAAATAACAACTAAGCCAGTTTGGAGTTTCAAAAAAACACATGACTTCATGTGCATCAGCATAAAAACAAGCAGAATAATAAATTATTACACCGTATATGTAATAATAATAATTATTATTAATTTTTTGTTATTGAAATCTTTTTTGTATTTTGAATAAAATAATTATTATGCAGGCTTCTTTTTATTTCATTGAGTGCATGGATGCATTTCTTGAACCTCCAAATTAAGCTTCTGGTAACTAATAGTGAGGCACTACCATCGGTTTTATTGTGAAGCGAGACATTCAACCACTGCACTGTGAGCTGTTTTCCTGCACAAAGACACAAATAAAACAAATTATTCTGTTGAGAAAAAAAAAATTAACTGTCATGAATTCAAGTAATGCAGTTCTAAGCTCTAGCTAGCTTAGTCTCATTTTTAGGTTGAGATTTCCTTTCTGTTGCATCACGAACAAATTCATGATTATTTCAGTCCTGAGAGTGAGGCTTACATAATATTTAACAATAGGGAGCTTTAGCAGCCACAACGGCAACAAGAACGTCACAAATTTGCATATTTGAATAGCAATAGCTTTGCACACCCTGCATGTGCATTTTTCACTTTTGTCTATTTCTTTGCCATGTCAGGAAAACAACAACGTGAAATGACCAAATTTGAAGTTTTAGGGAGAATGTCAACGCTTGAGGATAAATTTTCATTTTCATCCCTTAATTGAGTTCTGTTCATTACTAGCTATATAGCTTCATTCTTGAGGGTTTGTCACACCTTTGTCACGTTAAAATGCTTTGAATACATGGGAAGCGATTACCATGATAATGCAAATTCAGATTCAACAACAACATTCTTGTTTTTGTCGTCGTTGCTAAAGCTCCATCACTATACCATGAGCATGCGTTGGAATATAGCCAACAAGGCATGCAGTGTCGAGTTGGCCATAAACAGTCTCATATCCAACAAGCGCGAATGGAATAATTAATTATTTAACAAATAGATTCCATGTTGCCGTGCGTCTGTTCAGTAATAGATCACAGATGACGTCAAAATGTGGTAAGAACAAAAAAGTGGCACACGAGGCGATAGCCTCATAGATCATAGATCATAGATCATAGATCATAGGCGATATATCATAGGCAAGAACCAATCAAAATCCGTGAATAACTTGTGTTATTATATAAATAATAATATTATTTTCTTAAATTTCATCAAATTCTGAACTTGTCAGATGTTTTGTCCTCAGAAATTTCGCCTCCTGCGCATTCTTCAGCTTCGCAACACTTGACTCAAAATAGTTTCCATATTAGGTCATACAGTATATAAGCTGATCAATGTTAAACCTGAAGATTGAGTGAACCAATCAGAAAGCTAGAAACGCAATATCTGAGGTCCAAAATATATAGTTTTAACTCTGTCTGATGCCAGACAATTTTACTCATCAATGAGGGCCGGCGTTGCTAAAACGAGGGTAAGGGTAAGACCAAGGGTCACAGTAAGGGTAAGGATACGAATACAGAAAGTATCCTAAAAATGCATAATAGCTAACCTTAAACTTTTGTTTAGGCCTAAGGTTAGCTTTTATGCATGTTTAGGATACTTTCTGTATTCGTATCCTTACCCTTACTGTGACCCTTGGTCTTACCCTTACCCTCGTTTTAGCAACGCCAAATGAGGGCCGCTTCTGGAATGAATGGACTAATTAACCTTAGTCCTTTTTATATATATGATCAACTGCTTTCAACAATAATTATTATGACTATATGTGGAGTGGTTTATTAAGGACAGCGCCTATAATACTAATTCAAAGGTATCTTTGCGTAGTTTACTGAATATTCGGGAAAAGCAGATCCTAACAAGTGTTATTGAAATCCAACAAGAAAATTGGGGGTAACCATGCATTTCTTGAAGATAATTCATCAACAATCTTTGCAAAAAGCTTTAAAATACAAAGCAATGTATGTTATATTCTTTTCCAAATTGAAGCTTAATTATTTCTGAAAAATGCGTGGTTACCCCCAAAATTATTTTCTTTTTGAATACCAAGAGCACTTGCTAAGTTCTTCTTTCTCCGCATAGTTTTGAACTGCGCAAAAATATCCCTGAATAATAAGCACCAACCATAGAAAATCTGAGTATCTCGAGATGCACAGAACGTATGCGCAATAACAATAAGCACTGTCCTTAAAGCTGTGTCAGCTAGTACATGATGATGATAAATTAATGTTGGTCTCCTTGTCTTAAGTGTAAGTAAACTACAGTTTTGTTTTAAATGTAATTAGAATGCCATCATCAGAACTCTTCCCGTACGGACTGTAAACCGGAGGTCCCAACTCATAGCCCTTGTTGGAAATCAAATAGTATGGGACCTTAAAGAACCTACTCACTTCTCAAAAAGAGTAGGGGATGTTGTCCCTGGCGTTGGTCGGGGGCAATACTTCTTTCACTTTCTAATTTATGAATTGTAAACTGCGTAACAAGCAGTCTGGCCCAAGTCCCCCACAAAAAGCATTGTAAATTATAGTGCTGAAATAGCCCTGAGGGGGAAGAGACTAATAACTTCACTTAATTCACTTCATATTCTTAAGGACATTTTTATACTCTCACCATCATCAAGTGTAAGAACTTTTGAGTGTGCATGCAGTTTGGGATTGAAGTAGGCCATAAGCGGGGCCAGATACTGAACATCCTTCATTAGTGTTGTGTCATGTACATCCATGTAAAGAAAACCTAAAAAGACACAACAGAACAGAAAATACTGCGGGTCATGCTTTGATTCTTGTCTTGAAAAAGAATCATTAATTTGAGAATCTTACATGTATAGGTTTCTCATAGGCTAATACATAGACTGTACAATTGTCATGTACATGTATGCCTCTGACCCAAAAAACAGGGTACAGTATAATTAAACAACAAGGATAAACGCTTCTGAGTGGAGTGCAATTCAGGACTGTAGTCGGGCAATTTAGTAATTGTGCTCTCGGCATGATTACCCCTGAATTGTATAGCACGAGGTCCTAACTACGGTAATATTAATCGTAACTATAACAAAATGCGAGGAAATCAGAACAAAATTCAAGGATAAAGAGTCTTTGAATAACTTTTTTGCGTGAAAAAGTTAAAATAATTTATTATTTTCAATCTGTTTTGCAAACAGTAGGAAAACAACAAGAAAGACATCATCCAAGTGCATGTGATTGACACGCAAATGGCATAGGTGTCCAATTACAGGACGGTATCCAAATTTGGAGTTGCTCAAATTGGATACAGTGTACATGTAATTGGACAGCCACGTGATCGTGTTACGCTACAAATAGGCGTGCACAAACTAGAACCAATCAGATTTGAGAATTTTGTATTAAATAGTTATGATTATTTGTGTAATCAGAACTGATTTGTGATTATTGCATCTCGTTCATGTATGTTGCATAATGACGACCAAGTAACCTACGTACATACATGAACTGTATGATTCAGTGACCAGATTACCGGTTTACCGATTTACTGAAGTTTTCAAAGATTAAAAATGCGGGTCAGAAAAAATTCAAGGACTTTCAAGGACCAAGAATGAAGAGCAGATATTTTCAAAGACTTTCAAGGGCTTGAAAATGTACTCTCAAAATGCAAGGGTTTTCAAGACGCCTGGATGTCTGTTGTTTAAATGGATGGCTAAAGTCTAAATAAACAATTTCCAATTTCGTCAAACTTGCAGCACAATTCTAGGAAAAAATGAAAAGCTGAAATTAAGAAACTGTGTTTTTCAAAGATTCTTAAGCGGGCGGATTAAAACGTTAGTAGATACGGGTGCTTTTAATTGTCATGTGGACCACAAGATCATTTTTGGGAAATTATCTTTGAATGCAAACAGCATAAGCACAGGAAGCAGAAAGAAGGCGAAATTATCCTTTTTGCCTTGTGTTTAGGGTTAAGCTGCCAATTAATGAGTCCCTAAGGGTCAGTGACATAAAAAGGGGGGAAAGCCGCGGGGGATATTCGCATGCCCAGGAGAGGGGCATGAGCAACTGAGGGTAATGATGATTACTCCTCCCCTCACCCTTTGCAAGGCTTGTGAAACTAGAAAAGGAGGAACACAAATTCTCCTTTTATCTATTTATTTTTTAAATCAGTTACAATTATTATGTTAATCGCTATCTTTTGGCAAAATTTGGGTGGCAGGGAAGGCAGAGCCTATGCCCCCTAGGGTAGCGGTGTCCCTAGGAGGACCCCCTAGAGTAGCGGTGTCTCTAGAGGCAACCCTACATTAGAATGTAACATAGGGTGGACCAGAAGAGGGGTGCCCTTCTGGAAGGAGAATAGGTCAGATGGTGAGTTGTACCATCTTGGAGTAAGCAATCCGGACCTATTGCCAAGGAGGGCTGTCCCACCTACTGTGGGGTAAAGTGCAGCCCAGGGTGCACTTCCCTGCCACGATTGTGTGAGCCGAAAATATTCTGGTCAAGAATGGGGGAACACAATCACCCCACAGTAAATTGTGTGGACGTTGGCTGCAATACCAACTGCCACATGTAGAAGAAATAGTATACGATATAGGCATGCATAGCCCACAGGGGGAGCAAAAAACCCCGTTCGCCTCGTTTGGTTTGCGCATGTATTGTAACATGCAGGGCTAGGGAAACAGCTGTTAGGGAACCAGGTCTAGCTTCTGATGCCACCCAAGAATAATGTTACTGTTTCAATTAGAAGAGTAACTAGTTGTCATGATACTGGTCATCAGGTAGACAACAAAGAAGGGTCTAACCTACAATAATTATTATTACTTCAGTTCATTGTCAGTTGTTTAGGGATAGCCATATAAAAGATTTTATTGAATCTCTACAATTAAAATCTATCAATCTCTATCTACATTGTAGATCCATCACAGTTTTTTTCATTGAGAGAAGACTGTCAAATCTACTAGTGACCACTCAATAATTAAAACAGTTTCGACAAAACTTCATCTCACCTCCTGTTGTAAGCACCACACTGTCAAGGTAATGTCCATAATATAGAAATTTGAAACTCAAAAGCAGCCGCTTTGAAACAACAAAAAAATCAACATGAATGAGTGAAGAAACTTTTGATACATTACATCTAAATTAAAATAATAATATTCAGCTTGACAATGACACTAACTGTCTTAGAGGACACCAACAATAAATAACATTAAGTTAGTAATTCAATTAACCTTTTTTGTCAGCCTTGCTATCAGCAAGAATCTTTAGGCCCTGCATGTCCACAAAGATTTTAGCTGAGATAATTCTGACCTCTGAAAAATTAAACAACAACAATTACCTGACTTCCTAAGAATTGGTCTGAAAGACCAGAGTGGACTGTGGTGTTAGGATGTCCTTCAATATCCCTCCAGTATGTTTGGCCATCACGAATAACCTCTGATATATAATATCTATGATTTATCTAAAAAACACAATGCATGTTGCAACAAAGTTTATATAATTTGTACATGCCTTGTGATTAACAACTAAAAAAGCCTCACCTGTGATCTGTTCTTTTGTGTGGAGCATGCAGGAAGCGGATAGAGCACAAAAGATGTGTAGGGAAAACAAGAGACGTAGTTGAATGTTTAATCCCTACTTCTTGACAGTAATATTACTGGCAAACAAGCTGCTTAATTAATATGTGTGGCTGGTATTTAACAAACTGCTCCTGCATTGTGTTGTGTGAATGAATTGAACCACAGTCAAATTTACGGGAAGAAGATTCCAGAACAGATCACACGTGAGGCTAATCTTTATTTGGTTTATAATAAAGAATAATCTTAATTTCCTCAGCTAGAATTTTCAGAAAACTTCAATTTTTAAATACTGTGCACGAGTGACATCAGCCATGCATAGATCTGTATTCTGACTCACCAAAGCACACTGTTTTAACCAAATGTGTGTGCTTTATGGTGAACTTTATTAGAATTATACAATAATAATTGACAGGTAGTACTAGTGCAGACTGGTGGGATCAGTTGGTTGGGCATAGCACTATTGTGCTGAAGGTCGTGAGTCCAACTCCAGCTTTAAGTAACTATTAAGGCCC
>OX421451.1:44285515-44338015 GCA_949126865.1 Montipora capitata
TTTATGACATTGAAGCGTGCTAAGAAATTGTTCGGAACAGCAGTATTACGTTCTTTGGAATAATGCTTGTAAATAGATGACGCCTTTTGACGGTGTCCTTCAACGCGCGTTTGAAGGTGGCCTTTTGTGTACCCGACATAACGTGCATCACACAGTTCACACTTGAATAAATAAACAACGCATTGCTGGGTTACGATGTTAGGCTTGGGCTTGCACCTTGCTGCTAGAGACCTTTAGATTCTAGGACGAGAACGAGTACGAGTTTTGACTGCTCGTTTTTAGCCAAACTACTTGGAAAATTTATAACCCGTACGATTAATCTTACTCTTTGTTAGCAGTATATATTGCTCAGTTATTCTTACTGCTGGTAACTGACCCTTTTCCTGGTCGAAAAATGCTAAAACTACTACCCTGTTGGTGACTTGTTTTGACACGGCGACATTTTGCAAAACCTCGTACTAAAATGATGACGTCATCACGTTTTTCCCGCCAAAATAACCCTGGTTTACGTGCGCTCAGTGTTGTTCTGTGAGAAAATCTCGTACTCGTGGTCATTCTCATCCTAGAATCTAAATCTCTCTATTAACTCTGGTTTGACAGACAATTCCTCGGCTTTGCTTTCTTTTTCATAGCCACCTAATGATAGAGTTGCGTCTGAATGGTACGCAAACACGTGTAATACAGTGAAGTTAGAACAAAAGAAAATTTGTCCATTTTTTTTTTTTTTTTCAGTCAAGTTTTAGAAGTCGTCGCAGAAACTCGCGGGGAAGACGCACAGAGTCTAGCGGAAGTTGTTTACGAAAATACACAGGAATTGTTTTTCAGATAGCAATATCATGTACCGTATTTGTCGATGAGGGCAATGTTTTATCTGAATGATGTGGCAGGATATTAATAGTAAATAAATGAAACGACAAGTGAAATCCATGTTATTGAATGTTCTGTGTACAGTTTAACAAATAGATTCCATGTTGCCATGCGTCTGTTCAGTAATAGATCACAAATGACGTCAAAATGTGGTAAAAACAAAAACGTGGTTCACGAGGCGATGGCCGTGTGTGTCACTGATGTTTTTTACCACTTCTTGACGTCTTCTGTGATCTACTAAGGACTTGAATTAAGATCTACGTCGGCGACGTTAACGAAAACGTCACCTCAAAATATAACTTTTCACAATCCTAAGGTCTTTCGGGATTATCATTCACGATCTACTCATTCACCTCCTACAATGTGGGCGAAGTATCCTAAAAATAAATCGGTACGAACGGTTTCAGAGTAAAAAATAGAGAATGAAATATTCTCTGTTGCATTCTCACGATGTCTTCAAAACCTCAAATTTGGTGCATGATTTCACGTCGTCATTATCCAGAGTACCGCAAAAAGACGTGCAAAAATACGTGCCGATATTTCTTTTTTTGTTTGTATTATTATCATCATTAGTATCCGCAAATAACTTTTCCAAGCTAAATACCTTTGACACTCAAATAAAGTTGATGATGGTGATGAGTCTAGTTGTTTTATTTAATAAAGAATTCTATGTTTTTGATCATGACGTCAGATATGCGCCCGTCCTGTAATAGATCATAGGTGATAACCAATCAAAATGCATGCATAATTGAGCTCATTATATAAACTTCACTAACCTGCTTCTTCACAATGTATAGTTATTTCATCTATCGTTTAGTTTCCAGTAATATTAAATTTTATTAACAATTTTAACAGCAAAAAAAACTTTCTTAAGTGGTTGCCAATATAGAGTACTTGACCAAAGCGTTCCAGAAACGTCAGGTCTAAGTTCAGAATTTCTAAACTAGCAATTTTGAAGGTCAAAAAATAGCCTTGACAAATTGTTGAAGCTAATCAACTGTTGAGAAACCGTTTTACTGTATGAGATGATTTTAAATTACATTTAGTTTTGCACAATTCTTTCTGTGGTTAGCATTTACTTAAAATTTTCTCGATTTTCTTCATAAATGTTAAATATCAAAACTACAAAATTCCAAATCAAACTCGCTTGTTCCTATTGTACCATACTTTTAGACAATGTTTAGCCTCGCATTCATGGGTTGGCACTTAGCGATTTAAGGTGTGGCGCATTCAGTCCGTTTTTCAACATTTTGACAGGGACCTAAAGATCAACAACGTCGACAAAAACGCTTTTAAATATTAGATAGACTATTTATTACTATATTATTTATTACAGGGGTTTCATTAGAAGCCAGTCACCGGCGGTATACCGCCGTCTGTTTGACAGAAATTTGCCTGTCACCGCCGGCTACTCTGTCTTGATTTTCACTCAAACCCTTGTTAAAGATAAGAGTGACCGCCGCTTACACTGTTTAGCCCAGTTATTGAAACCCATCATAGAGTTAGCTCTGCGTTTACGCGCAGATGGCCAACGATTGTATAACCCTGATAAAGAAAGGCAACGCCTTTCGAATTATTGGCTTCAGTTAATACCTTCCTTAAACGTTCAATCAGACTCGCTCTTTTTCGTTTGTGATAATATTAATATTGCAGGTTAGAGGGTAGTCTCCTTGGGGAATCACGCAACGCTCGTGAGGGGAGCGTTGCGTGACGCCCCAAGGAGACTAGAGGCTCCGTTTCTTCTGTTTGTTTACGCCGGTCTTTGCTTACATAGTTATAAAGCGGCAACCGGCAGGCTTCTTCTTGTCATAAAGGCATGAAAGTTTTCTTACTTAAAAGTGTCTTCCTCTTTCGGCTATTTACGTATAGTGTGTGTATCTAAACCTATTTGTGGATTTATGGAAACTATATAATTTCGAAGAGTTGCTCGGTATCGAAAGCTAACAGGCGAGACAGTCAGTCAGTGCTGTCCACTTCATTGTGAATGAAGGTTCGTGCCCCTGTGGCTTCTCTCGTCTCGCCGAGCTCGCTATCTGGGAAAGGTGGAACTCTGCCAGCCTCTTGCCCTGTCTTGTCTGTTGCCTCCAAGCTGTACGGTAAGTTTCTCGTCAAACCTACTGATCCTCGAACAGGCACAAAATTAGCTAAGATCAAACATATTTCTTTGATTTTTGGCCAAGCCCATTTCAGCCTGGCGTTAGCCTACACACCTGGCGGTTCGGTTGTTGCGGAACACGAGAGATCTCGGCTCTGTTCGTGCGTTTTTACCCTTTGCACAATTTTCTTTGCCAGTTTCTTTGCAAATGTGCAAAATTAAATAAAACAAAATCTCAAGTGCTATCAAAACATGAAAAAGGTGTGCACAAAATGGCAAATTTTTCCTCTTGAGAAATTCTCAACACCGTTCCGACCAATTCGGTTACGATGTGGTTCGGCGAGATTGTGTAAGTTCATCTCATTGGAAAATTCACGAAAACAAAAAAAAAAGGAATTTTCCATGACATCGTCGTTGACTTCGGCGTCAGTTACAGTGCAGTGTGTAGATCTTGGTTTGCTGTCGGCTGCGTCGTTGGACCCACTGGGCCCCTGCAGCTGGAGTGAAGGAGCACTGCCTTTGGAGACGCGAGGGCCGTTCTTCGGTACACTGCAGGCAAGGGATGTTAGATCTGTCTGTCGCAGTAGTCTTAAACAACTTCTTCCTTGGCATGACTTGCGAATGCGTCAATATTTAGTCGCATGCCAGCTCTGTTTCTCTGTTTATCTACTGGGATGTATTCCATCCCTGTGGTTCTTGATCTCTTCGGCACTGTTCGGAATCTCTGTATCACTTTCCGACTGAGGTTTCGTGACTCCTCGACAACTCACATACGAAAACAGTGTCCAAAGGCTGAAGAATAGGAAACCACTCATCAAAAAGATCCAGATACCTGCCACTGAAACAAAAACAAATATAACAATGACTAAAAATGTATAGAACGCAAGAACAAGGAGAACACTCGCTTTAACGGCGCATGCGCGTTAACACCTTAGTAAATTCTTCCACTCAGTTCTCGGGGTGGACTAAGCGAAGTACTGGTTTGTTGTGGGCGAAGAAAACGTGAAGAACCCGGCGTAAAACCCTCGTTGCTGGGACAATAACGAGCAAAAACTCGAGCACAAACAAACCCTAAGGGTAGCACATTTTTGCTGTATCATATTGTAAACAGGTTTTTTCTTTCGTTAAAATTGTAACGTCGATTAGCCAAGGACCATTGCTTGTAACACTAGGGAGCTTACGAAACGAGGACGACGACGGCTACGAGGACTTCATTTAAAAATACGAGTTCGCGTTATTCATATCACTACGAAACTATTTCATGTCGTTTCGCGTTAAAATTGTGTAGTAACTGTCGAGGAATTAAACTGGTATGAGTGGACTGGAAGCGTAGAGAGAGAACTGAAAATTCATCGTCATGTGCTAACGTCCTCCACAGCACCTTGAATTTGGTCATTTCACGTCGTCATTTAGGAGAGGACGGCAAAGAAATGTACCAAAATGTAAAACGCACGTGCAGAGCCATTGTTTTTGCTCACTAAACCTATTGTTTTGTAGCGTCGTCGTTTCGTAAGCTCCCTACTCTCATGGAGAAAGGCAATGCCTTTCGAAATATTGGTAAATACAATAGATATTCCTTCACTGTTTGATCAAAAAGTTACACACGTTAACTTCTTAAGCTTCATTCATAACTTTCCTATCCAGGATAGCATCATATCTATATCTGAATATCAACCTAGTTGCAGTGTGAACACTAACTTGGGAGATGACTCTACGTTATAAAGGAGAGCAATTTTTAGTCGGGTTCACACTAGGGACGTAAGAAGGCTTTAAGTATGTTCGAGTTCTACTACTTTGAATGTGAACGGGGTTTTGTTTTAGTTGAAGTACCTTACTTTTTAACCTTAGAAACGAGGTATCTTCAAAAAAGCCGCGAAGTATGATCTCAAGATTAGTTGCGTACTTGAGCAGATTAAAACACGATAAGGCTGTTTTTTTGCCGCCTGGTTTGATAGACAATCTGCAAGTACCTTACTTTATAAATTTTAGTATTCACTACTTGCACAATCCCATAATACACCTCTATTACCCCCCCAAACTTTTGCATAACCATTGTTTGCAATTTCTCCTGGGACATGAAAATGTCCCAAGAGAAGTCGAAAACAATGCCTATGCAGTTTTTTTTTTTTTTTTTGGGGGGGGGGGGGGCGGGGGAGGTAAAAGAGGTGTGTTATGGGATTTGCGCTTGTATCTAAAATAGGTCTCATTGTTGACTTGAGATTCTGTAGCACTTATGGCGGCCTACTTGTACCCCAGTATGAATCCTCCTAATATCACACCTGAACACTGTTTGTACATTGGAACTAAAGTGTCACAGTACGCCTGAAATTCAGCACTGCCGTGTCCGTTTAGGAAGGTCTGAACTTTAGCATCATCGAGAGTAAAGAGGCCTCCTGAAGTGCAATCGAACAAGTAACTTGTGAGCTACTTAATACATGTTTCATTTCAAAGCATAATGGCACACATGATTTGGCAATGTAATGTAGAATGGAAATAGATGTGAGCTATCTTGAAATCCTTTGTTTCAAATAGCTATTATGGGATTCTAAGGGAGCAAATTAGTATTCTTTTCCCCCTTAGAATCCCTTAATAGCTCTTTGAAACAGTAGATTTCAAAATGGCCGCCGTATCCGTAAAATAGTCTATGGCAATGAAACGTAATTGAACTAAAGGAAGTGATAATTGATTTCTTGTGCTTCCTTGTTTCGGTAAAACGGTAAAAACAAAAAGGCAGCATTCCAACCATGCTAAAGAAAAGATGAAACACTGTGTAGATATACCTCTAATTCTCAAAACTGTGATACAATAGCACAGTTCACAGGATTATGAGGACATTAACGGGAGTCGCCATTGATGAGTAAAGTCATCTGGCGTTAGACATAGTAAACTCTACACGTGTCGCTCTTGGGGAAAAAAGGGTTCAATCGAAAAACAAATCAATTACTTGACCAATCATAGTAAACCCTGACAATCGAAAGAGCCAATCAGTACGCGAAGTGAATACATACAGTTTGTGTGAGTTAAGCGCGCGCAATCAACTATTTCTTTAAATTGGCTCTGATTGGCTGGGAATATTTGGAGAGATTTACAAGCGACTCTTCCGCGAAGAAATGATTGGTGAGGAGTTACCTGGCCAGCAGAAGCCTTTTGTTGTACTAAGAACAGATCTGCAAAAAAAAGCAACTTCCTTGTTACCTTTACTACTCGTCTATTTCCCTGCACCTTTTCTAATCCAAAGAAAGCAAAAATCAAAACTCTCTAACCTGACGCCATTTATCCATACAACCACGTGACCCTTGGGACACCACACACCGCCATATTTGATGCAGGACTTACAGCCCATGAAACACGTCTCCCGGGGCATGTCGGGAGCTCGGCAGTACTTATGAAGACGACCTGGTAAAAACAAACGAAATTGTTCGCTAGCTAGTCAGGGTCAGGTTTGATGCCAGTATCAACTAATTCCTTTAAAAGACCTTGGCTGGTTTGATCACATAACATCTGCCACACATGAAATGAACAGAGGTGACTGATTCTCAAATTTATATCTTGAGTTTTACGGAAGAGGAAAGTGTAATTGGCCGCTGCTCAAACAACTCAACCGTGATTTATTAAAGGCTGGTTTTCACTAGCGACGGAGTCGGAGTCGTAGGAGCGCTTATGACCTAGTGAAATCGGAGTCGTAAGCAGAGTCATAAGCTCGACGGAATCGGAGTCGGAAGAATCAGAACGTTTCCATTTTCTTTCGACTCCGCTTATGACTCCGTCGCTTATGATCATGTCAAAACTAGATTGTCGGAGTCGGAAGAAAGTCGGAAGCAGAAGCTGAAGAACCAACCAATCACAATGCTTGGAATCGATGTTTGTGATTGGTTTATTCTTCTGCTTCTGCTTCCGACTCCCACAATGCAGTTTTCACTGGATCGTAAGTGACGGAGTCATAGCGGAATCGGTATTCTGCTTTCGACTCCGACAGTTTGATTTTCACTAGATCGTATCGCTCTGCGCTTCTGATTACAACTCCGACTCCGACTCCGACTCCGACTCCGACTCCGACTCCGCCGCAAGTGAAAAGCAGCCTTAAGAGAAACGCGTGGCCATTAATCGACCATTTTACAACTGCTTATATTTTAAAACTGCTTTTGTAACGAGTGACTTGTGAAAAGTGACCTGCCGAGCAAACGATATCGCATAAAGCAGGAGTCAATGTAAACCCCCACCCCGGGACAAGGTGCGGATTAGTGGGGAAAAGAAGGGGATTTGAGGGAAATCGTACCCCCGAGGTGCTGGGGGATTGGGTAATATTTGTATTTCAACCCCCCCCCCCCCCCCCACCCCCTTCAGGTTAGGGGTTTGGGTGGGGATTTGTCGTGAGCCGGCTGTTGCGAGGTCAGCGGTTGTTCATCCCAAACATCATCTCGTGTGCTTTTCCTTGAAGGATCCTCGAGAGGTGAGTGCTTTTGTTACTCGGCATGTCTGAAAACCAGCTTGCTGAGTCATTTACCGTGTTTAAATACAGTTGATTGATTGATTATTTGATAGAACTGTGCTTTATTCTTCTCGCTTTTCAGGCTCCTAATCCAGTACATTTCAGGCAAGGGAGGCCCCACATGGTGGAGCATTTGAGGACTTTGGTAGGTGGACAGCTTCCCCAGGGTGAGGGGAATTTGTTAATATTTGAAATTAGGTCTGTAACAAATCCCCACCTTGTCCCGGGGTGGTTGTTTACATTGACTCCTGCATAAAGAAGAGTGTTAAAACGATTTTATCTCAGAGATCACAGGTTCAAATCCCGATCAAGTCTGACTTTCTCATGCTTTCGGCTTTCACTACAGTTTAAGGCAATTTTTCCTTCGTCTCTAAAGCACACGTCAAATATACATTTATTTCAATTTAAGATCTTCAAGTAACGTTTGTGGTCTAAATCACCATGATATGACAGAATAATGAAGTGACTCACCTTTCACTGTATTGTTGACACGAATTGGATTGCCTGTGTCAAGGAAAATAGGTACTGGTGTGAGAAATATATTAGGGGAAAGATAATTAGATAAGATGTGTGACCCAAAGCAGTTTTCAGTAAAGGCAAAGCCACTTGTGACCTCCTCGCACGCCTTTCCCACGCTTTGAGTGTCAGCTGCTTGTAATTGCTTTAAATAATGATAGGTTAATTTCATGACTGTTTTTTTGTTTTGTTTTGGAAAGGTAATTACATTGACTGCTTTATCGCACAAGTTCTAGTGACGAACTTAGAGAGACAAGAAAATGAATTCAATTTTTTACATACCACATGGTCCAGCTTCAGCATGTGAAATGTTGCTGGGTGCAAATCCGATTCTCTGATTGGCCCGATCAAACACTACGACATTTCCTTCCATAACAACCTCACCTAGCACAGCTCCGGACTGTTTGGCGCCAATGCTTAGACAGTAAAATTCACTGGATGAAAAAAAAAACAAGGAAGATTTCTTGTAAAGTTCTTGAGGGAAACACAATGATACGGATAAAGTGCATAAATTGCGAGAATATGTAAGGTGACTTACTCTTGTTTTCTGACGTAATGCTTGCCAAGAACTGTCAAGCCAAACGAACCTCCGACTGCAAAGTAAGACAAAAACGTAAGGTTTTGAGACGTACGACGCAAAACCTGGGTATCCTGTGTCAGGAACCCATGACCTGGATCACTTACTTGTGTCCTTTAGGTAGATGGTTATGTAAGGCCATTGATAGGGGTCCGTATCAACACAGTAACTTTCCCAAAAGCGTTCATCTACAGGTGGACCACGCTGAGAGAGAAGACAATTTATTAACTTACAATCCACACGATCGGCTTTATTTGCCAAGTAATATGGTCATAATATTTGAGGAAAGACTTACGAACCAACTTCAGTTGAGCTATAACGGCTGAATAGACCTCGGGATGCAGTAAGATATCCGTTGTACCTAAGGAGAGGAAGAAATAATTTGATACAGATGAAAATTTGATTTGATTTGCGTTAATTTATTGATCTCAGTTTTTAGTGTCTCCCCCCCAACAATATAAGACTAGACACTTTAAGTGTCTAAAATAAGTGTTTAAAGTTTATTTCCTTTTTCCTTTTTCCTGGTTCATTTGAAATGGAAATTGAAAGTGCAGTTGGTAAAGGATCCACATGAAATGGCAGCTGCGCTGTATTGTAATTGAGGTGAGCGTTAGTTTGTTGTAAAATGACCCGTCTTGTTTCCTTGCAGCCGTTTAAAACTTTCTTAGACATTTTTTTAATTCCTCGATTTCAGTAACAAATTCGTTTTGGTGGGCGACCAGCCCTACAAGAGAGAATTATTCCGAGTGAAACAAATTGTTGGTGTGAAGATTGTTTAATTTTCAGCAATAATTATCTGGAAAAACGAAGTCAAACACTAGTTGGCAAAAGTATGAACTCTTCTCTTACCCTTGAAAACTTTCAGGCCAAATTTTGTGGCTTTCTTTGTCTTCTGTAGCACAGCATCATTTTGTATTCTCAATATTTCCGATTCATAAATGCTGGCGAGTTTAGGCCGGCCATTTTGTTTTGTTTGGATCAAGCATTATTCACTCCGTAGGGAGTGAATAATGCTCAATTACTCCGAGATAGCGAACCAATCCGATTGCTTGGGACACCAAGATCAGTGAGTGAGTATATACTAATCAACTTTATTTATAGAGGGTAACACAACAGTAATCACTGAAAAACTAGTGGCCCTCAATTCCTAGGAAAGCAAATTAAGTGGTAGTTTCTTCGCATTGTCAAAAGAAAGTTTCGTCTGTAAACGCAAATTTTATCCGACAGCAGTCTCGTGAGGCAAAATTTATTGTCTTAGGAATAGAGATAGAAAATGAACAGACCGGCTGGTGGACGAGGCGAGTGACGGCAGTTTCAATACTCACCGCTATCAACAATGGCGGATGAATAACTGGGTGGCAACAAGCCAAGATCATTGCCGGCAACGTCCTGAGAAACAATGGAACACTGTATGTTTAGATTTAGAAGAAATAAATACTGATTAAAACACAGGCGAAACTAATGAACTCACTCACAATGCCTGTCATAGAAACACTGTACCAAGTCTCTTGGTTGATATCGGTGTAGTGGATGGGTGAATGATATTCGAATGTCTCTGGAAAGTCCAGCCAGATTTTGCCCTAAAAAAGTTTTTGATAAAAATGATAGCCTCGCTTTTTTTTAATTCCAGTCGTGTGCAATGAAAAGTAACTTTGGATTGTGTTAAACCCAGATCAAATAAAGTGGGACACAAACAGGGAGGTAGCGATGGCCGAGTGTTTAAAGCGCCAGACTCCGGATTTCCCGAGAACATATCCTTCTCTTACTTCTCTAACTGAAGTTGTTCTGAGTTGCCCAGTTCAACTTTTCGGTAGCGGTTGTCAAAATGGCCAACATGTCTGCCTCCCACAAATTGAGATCCTTGACGGTTTGCTTCATTGGTCAATGATTTCCGTCAAAAGACCCTAAAGGGGAGTGGTTAATTTGGGACATATTTCCATGTTTTTCGTTAAAAGGAGGTGTTTATACTTGCTTAATAATTAAAACAAAATATTAAATTCAAATCGAAATCGGAATCGAGAGCCAAAAGTAAAAAAATGAAAATGAAACGCAATGTGACTCTGAACCTGAAAAAAAGAGGAGGATAAAAAGAAGAAAAGAAATGGGACCCAATTAAAGGGGCCATGTCACGTTATTTGGGATGTTTCGCAGAAATCTTTAGTTAATCACGAGTTTAAAACTCGAAAATGGTATTGTGGAATTCCTTTACCGATAAAATTATCGTTACATGGCAAACAAGATGATTCGGAGCAAAAACGACCTTTATCCGGGCGATTTGCTGTAAACTTGAAAAATGTCACTCGCCATCGGGTCGACTTCTTTCACGATTACTCAAATGGAATCCGTTTCAATCTTGTCTATTTGTGTCTATCCCTGTTTTTCTTTCCTTGGGCTCTATTTCTTTTATTTGTTCAACAGTTTTAAGTGGTTATTGCATTGTTTCATTCTCAATTTTTTGGCATTTTGGGTGTCATGAAATACATCATTTTGCGGGACATGGCTCCCTTAAGAGGGAGGTACTATAACGAGAAAAACTGTCAATACAGAGCTGATTGCGTGCCCAATAAATTATGGCATCATCCCATGTCCTCTCTACCATTTCTCATTCCCACAAATCATTTCAGGCCTCCCTTGAAGGAGAGTGGTGAATGGGACCGAAAGCGGCTTCATTCAGTTTATTTTACAAACTTAATCCAACCGGAGATCTACTTACCATTCCATTGCACAAGCCAAGAGAAAACACATTGGGAACCTTGTTGTCTTGAACGAGTTGATCATACAAAGGCTGTAAGGACAAACATTACGCGAGGCACTTTACTAACTGCTTTCAGTATGACATGGTCCAAAATGTGAAAAAAATCGCCTTACCTGAACATCATCCGTCGCCAAACTCTTATACGCGAGACCAAGAATGCCTTCATTGATAGAATTTCCTGAATCAAAATAGTAGGAAAAGTAATGAGTTAGAGCGACTAGGAATACGAAAATCTAGGGATGGGTAGAAAACGAATTCCAAAGACCAAAAAAACATTTGAAATAATTCGAAATAGTCTTTTCGACGGAATTAAAAAAAAGGAACAACAAGATATGGAAGCTGAGCACGGTCTTCGTTTTCTGCCGAAATCCTACCTGAAGAGGAATACGAAGACCCCGGCTCAAAATCAGCTTAAAATCATTTGCAAAAATCTCGAAACAGTTTTTTAGTAGGAATATTACGACTGATCTAGTCTCTTTGTAACTCTACCTTTAACGGAGTAGCTCTGATTGGTTTTGTCGAAAAAAAAAAACTGATTGAGAATTAAGAAAACCATTGGGCGAAAAAACGTCAATGAGATTTGCAAGTTAAGCTGAAATTGTAAACAGTGACTCATATAGTGACCTCCCTGATTCGTGCATAGTACTCACTAAGAAAGAAGTCTTTTTCGTGACTGATGACTGCAAACTCTGCTATTGTTCTTGGGCCTAAAACAATTGAGACAACGGTCAAAATGATTTCTAATGTTATAGACCCAGACTTTCGTTCAACAAAACGAGCACTGTGGTTGGTTGCTTCTTGGTCACGTGGCCCTGATCAAATTTCAAATGTATCCCAACCGGGATACAATTCCGCAGTTGTTGCCCGCTCCGGATGTTTTGCTGCGATTGTTGCAGGAAAAGTCTAAATATATAACAAAGCACTTAATGTCTGGTCCCTCGGGAAACTAGTTAGTTTTGTTTTTCCTCGAGTCCTGATGTTTCCCTCGACTTCGTCTCGGGAAACATGAGGACTCTCGGGAAAACAAAACAAACTGTTTCCCTCGGGACCATACATTAAGTGTATAATATATATTGAGGCAAGCCTAAAAGCGGAGCTCCTGAATTATTATTTACTTATGTTTTTGTTTTCAGATGTTTTTATGACAAGTCTGCCAGAGTCTGCTTATCAGAAGACAAGTCCGGCCTGCTCATTACTTCAAGTTAGTCTATTTTCCCGAGGCAAATGAAAGGCTATACTATACGTAACTGAAGAGAGAAGAGAAGCACATACAGTGCATTTTTACTTTTTCGACACACTCATCCGAAAAATTGGGGGTTTTTTTCCTGAGCGGTACTCGAACCCACTTCTCCCTGATTACTAGTCGGGCATGCTAGGCCACTACACCATCAAGCCTACCACGCTGGCAACGCAGCAGATTAATGAGGTGACTTAGCGGCGTGAGGATCACCCATAGGGCCCAACTTTTTCTTCACTTGAGTGTGTATCCTTTCCTCTATAACCCCAGACGGGGCTTAGAACAAATGAAAGTTAGAAATTTCGAGGTAAATGAAAGGCTATACTATACGTAACTGAAGAGAGAACAGAAGAGTACACAGTGCATTTTTACCTTTCGACACACTCTTCCGAAACGTGGGGAGACGTGGGTTGGAGTCCCGCTCAGGGCAAAAACCAATTTTTTGGATGAGTGTGTCGAAGGGTAAAAATGCACTGTGTACTCTTCTCTTCTCTCTTCAGTTACGTCTTTCTTGTTTATTTTCGCCGTTTCTCGTCTAGCCTGCAGTGCAGGCGTATTTTGGGCGCGCGAGTGCACATTTTCGTATTAGGCCACCATCTTAGATTTGGTAACTGTGGGAGATTGGGGCGAGGAAATATTTGCCGAGGGAGTAGGTGTTAAGTGGAAAAATGCACCAACCCTCTCCCGGTCAAGCATCTAATCACAATCCAAGATGGCGGCATCGAAAACCTGATTTATCTAGCTTTCCGCGCCAAAATAACGCCTGCACTGCAGGCTATTTCTCGTCCCCATTATTTCAGCCTTTTTTCCCGTGCTCGCACTTGATCTATCGTCGCCGCTCTTCACTATGATTTCCTCTCTTTATTTACTCTTTCTTGATCTCTCTCTTTGGTTGTTACTGATGTACATCTGACCCGGCTAAAGCCCAGGCATCCAAATCCAAAACCCTAATCACTGCGTTATGACACTTCCTTAAATTCCGAGGCGTGGAAAGTTAGCAGCTATTTTAGTTTAAAGTTGATGATTTCGGATCAATGCTCTCCTAAATCTGCAACTGCGCAAAGATAATAACGGGAAGACATCCTCCTTTATCTTCTATTCATGAAATCGTTCGAAAGCTACCAGTTATTACTTTAGTAAGTTATTCTCTCACCGTCCCCTGGAAAAGCAACAATGTCGCGGTAAATATCACCTGACCACGCCCCTTTGCCATATTCTGTTTCAATCTGTGACAGAAAACGTCGAGCCAGTAAATAGTTAAGAGCTTTAGGTCTTTCATTTGATTTCATAAATCTTAGTTAAAACAGATTCCAAAACAAAATGGTTTTGAGCTAAGGAAAGATATTGTAGATATCCTTAAACTTTATGTATCCCAGGGCTTAAAATAAAGATTTTATGGTATGCGGCCAAAGCTAAAAGAAAAAGGGCACTTGTAATTTCCCTGCCAATTCTGGGCTAATTGAGTCTAGTCAATAATACAACGTGCATTTGAGCTATGAACTATAAAATCAAACCTACCGGTATATGTTGATCTTCTGATGTGCTTGATTTCTCTGGATAATAAAATGTTTCTATTTCGCACTTGCGATCCATTTCGTCACGACAACGCGGACCTTGAGTATGACAAATTGTGTATTATTAAGTAACAAGCTCGGGTATAAGTACATAGTGTGTGTAGTGTGTGTGTGCTAACAGAGAAATGAAATCGACTGCTGAATTACATTCATTTTTGAGACGTTCAGTATACTCACCTGCGATTGCCATGTTAGAAGAACCAGTATCGACAAGAAATTCCAGCTGCGGTAAAGAAAGATAGTTTTTGCAGAAATACCAAAAAATTTTTAATCAGGGCTTGCAATGACGACTTGTCGGTTGAAGGGGATCTTCGTGAACATGATTCCCGGCTGGCTCGGTTACCGAGATGAAATTGGTTTCTGTTCATATGGCGACTTTCAGTCCCCTTTTCGAGATAAAAGATTTGAAAAGTTGTGACGACGCGACCATTCAGGCGTGAAAAATAACGAACAAGCCTGACGAGAATTTCTTGATATTCTTTGTTTAAACAACCTCAAATTTCTATTCAATTTATGTTAACTATCAAATGGAACTATTTCAAGCTTCATTATAGAAGAAAAGAGAAGTTAAAAACTCGGTAATGTTCCTTCTATCGATCACGAAAATGCATAGTATTACTTTCCTCCCGGTAACCGAGCTGAAGCTTAAGTGTTCATGTGGCAAAATTTTCAGCTCGGACACCAGTCACGCCTGACTCAAATTAACTGGTACCCAGTCCTTACGCGGTGCGAAGCTTTGTTCTCGCGCACTAAACGCGCAAAACTTAAAAGATAAACAAAACTGTATATGTCAGGAAAATGTCCAAAACAGGGCTCTATGATTATGTGATCGAATGTATTTTTTGCAGTTGTCTAGCGTATCCGCTAAAGGCTTCTTACCAATGTTTGCACCCGTACTCTAAAGGCTACTACAATAAAACCTTAGTTGGCGTTTCATCATATTGATCATAATTTGTTCGGGTATCTGGTAACAGTTAAACAGGTGTATGATTTCCTGCATATATAGATTTTTCACAATACCAGGGTAAAATTTCAGACTAGTAACAATCAGACCGGTACGATTACTCGCGTGCGAAATGATATACTGAGAGAGAGAGTGATAAGAGGAAAACTAGTGCAATGGAAACAAATATCGGTAAGCTCTGAAAAGCCCCTTTGGGGAGAGTTTAATAAATTATTGTATTGTATCACTCCCTCCACTCATCTCACTTGATAAAACAAATGTCTCACCCGTTGCGGAGGCGTGCCAAGGTCCAGTTCAATGACATAGGCGTACGATGTACTCTACACACATACAAAATGGAAACACTATCCTAGTGAGACAAATGAGCGAGTATAATAAGGAAATCAGCGATTTCTATGTTTATTTAGGTTGGCAATTTCTCGCTTACCCGGAGAGAAAACTCCATTTCTTCATCACTAACTGTCATGGGCACTGGAGTTGGAGTCGGAGTTGTTGTGTTTCTTGGGCGATGATGTTTAGTTTTCCGACGTAAATCAAATGACAAGGTGGTCGACATTTTTCTTTCAAATGCCAAAGGGCGTATCGCTGAGAGAAGAGTCAACAGTACGAATCCTGTTAAAACCCATCGATTGAGCATAACCGTTTGTCCTTGGATAAGACATTGAAGAGGAATCACTTGGCCTTCATATCTCAAATGGGTGTGACAATGAAGAGAAATTTGCCATTTTTTACGATGCTGAGGGCAAAGTTTTTTTTGTCCCTGCGCGAGCAAAAGAACCAAATGTGTGAAATCATGCGTGACGTCACTTATGGTACCTGCCGAGTTTTCGACACGGCATCAAACAAGCGATAAGTAAATGCAAATAAGTCAAAGAAGAATTCTCAAGAAAGTTAAAAATTGAAGGGCTTCGAATTCGCTAAGCATTGGAATTTGAGAAAGGCACCAAAAGTTGTATCAATGACGGTGTGATAGATGATATCAAATGTCCACCGAATCTTCGCCCCGACGAAGAAGATTAAGTGCATGACTCATGGACTCTTGAGCAGTTTGCAGATACTGACAAACTCGTCACAGGTATAATATTCAGTCGCCTCAATTTAATAATATCGCACTGTGAATTTCCATAACCTGTCTCGGTATTTACAACTAGGACCTTAATTACGGACGCTTTCTTTCGCTCCCGGGTGGCAGCAAGAGAACCTCCTTTTTTTCTCTTGGTGGAAGTCGTGGGGAAATGTATTCGAGCGAGTTGGTACAGCTACACAAACTAGGAGCTTTAACACCATGACATCTGGCCCTTGATCTCAACCCAAATTCATCATCTGCTGTGGAACAAAAAAATTGGAATAGCCAGCGAAAACAGTCCGCAATGGCCGGATCCCCTCTAATAAAGAAATAGATTGAAATATGATGTTCATAGAAATAGCATGCAATTATAATCTAATGTCATTCCATGACATTCACCTTGTTAGTTTTGCCGAATAGCGATGGTTGACAGTCATCGAAACTGTCAACGTTAAAAAGCTTACAATCTACTTTTATCTTCGCTTGTTACACAACAGTGTCTGGAATCTCCATCTCTGTTTATTTTTGCCTTCACTCATTCTTCCTTTTTTTCCACAGTCTCCCTGTTTTTCATAAAACATATAGCTTAATTTAAAATAGGAACCAAAGTCGTATTTCTTAATTCCTTCACTTCAAAATCTCGAGAAAATGATTCGCTCAGGAGGGTACATTTGATTTGAATGAAGGACCGTTCTGTGAACAGTTTTTAAGCGCCAATCTCTTACTACGGCTATTATATGAAAAAAAAAAACTCAGTTTATCAAGTCTAGTTAATTACTAACTAATGGTATTTTGTTCTAAAAGAGCAACCTCGTTCCCAGGGCTTTTCTCCGCCGAAGGGAACGAGGGCCTGGGAAGCCCTGGGGACGAAAGCCCTGGGGACGAAAGCCCTGGGAACGAGGTTGCTAAAAGAGAACCCCACCTTGATTCCTTTGCTTGTCTTAAGGCTATAGTGGGTAATATTCACAAATAAGTACTTGTGAGCCAACTTACAACATTTCTCCTGACAAACAAAGGAGGGAATTTACATAATCGCTTCGTTTAGCCGTTCCTCGCCATTCTTAGCTGCAAATGACTGATGACTGACAACTTCAAACACAGTGGTTCTTGGTAATGAAACTAATATTACTTTTTAGGTCTCTATTTATCTGTTCAAATATGTTTTTGTTTTGTTGTGAGAAAAGTAAAATAGTGTAAACCTGTCTCCTTAATTGCTGAAAAATCTCAGAAGCGTATGATGATCATGGCATCTTCGTCTCAGCCCGTCTCAGAACAAAACTACCTCTAGGTTACTTGGAAATGATCTTAATTTTCCTTAGATCTTAAACACAATGTCTGGTATTTGTCCATCCGCTGTTGTGGTCCCATTGAAACTTGCCTCGTCCACATCGAATCGAAACCTGACTCCTTCAGCGATTACATCTCTCATTCCATCCGTTCCCCCGAGCGTAGACGGCCCCTTGAGAAGGACTCGGATGATGTATGGCCGATGACCTCTTACGATCACGGGCTCATCAAACAGAATATCGTGCACGTGCTTGTTCACATCGGAAAAGAAGCTTCCTTCGTAAGTACACATCACATCATTGTGCGAGTCTAGAAGCTCCACATCGACGCTAAACGATCTTGAACTGTCTTCTATGTTGCTGATTCCGTAAAGTCCAACCCCAAGCACAGTAATGTCCCTATCAACCGTGAACTTTATGCTGTCCACGTTGGTTCCCTCGCACAGCCAATTCTGTCCATAACTTGGGAAACGCGTACAACGGTAAACTCTATGTGCCCCAGGGCGGGGGTGTGTTAGGAAACTTTTAACTTTGGAGTCATCCTTGGATCCAAAATATAGGAATATGTTAATTGTTTCATCTGAGGTCAGTATTCCAGATTGAGCTGCGTCGTCCGAGAACTCCTTGAGGGTCATAACCGGAAACCTAACAAAATAAAGTGCGCTTGAAAGCACGCTTCGTTTGTTCTCGGGTGTCGGCGGAAGAATCTTCCGATTGCACTCGGCCTCAGCCCAGTGCTTCACGGCCTTGAACAACTCTGCTTCCAACACAGTCAAT
This sequence comes from Montipora capitata, assembly GCA_949126865.1. Classification (NCBI taxonomy): domain Eukaryota; kingdom Metazoa; phylum Cnidaria; class Anthozoa; order Scleractinia; family Acroporidae; genus Montipora; species Montipora capitata. Next base: position 44,303,719 of record OX421451.1, read on the forward strand.
GTATCACGTGTTAAAACAGCCAAAAGGGTTTCGTGGTCAATTTCAGTAAAGGAGTCGGAAGACAGAACCTTAGAGGTTTCCCTGTCAATTATTTCCCAGCATTTTTCCTCCAGTTTAGGTTCGCAAAAGTAGCGTGCTTGAGCCAGTAACGTGAAGGCGTTTTGATGATCAATATTCTCTTCCAAAAATTGCACGCAATTTTCCGCCAAAAACGGCACGATGTATTTCTTTGCCAAATATAATATCCCAAACACATTTGACGGATCAATTTTGGCTTCGTCGTAGTAAATATACCTCAACAGCTCCATGAAGCTGTTTGGTTCGCAGTCGGCGATTTTAATTTCGCAGCCTTTCTCCGCCATTCTACCGTAAAACATGGCGTAGAATACCGGACTACTGATTCCCATAACATATTTATGAGCTGGAATCCTCATTTTTTCTGACTTGCCTACAGTAAAAAAGACATCGCTCATCAATTCATTGTTGAACATATGTCGATTTCGTTCTCTGATGTTTCTCATTTCGGTTTGCCATGTGTCCTGGTCGGAGTGACTGGAGTTTGTATAACCCGCCATATTTTTCCTTAAGAGATTCGTTTGTGGCATGAGTTTGTTCACCTGTATATATTTGGAAAGCCACCAGTTCTTATTTTAACCCATTCAATTTCCTTCCAGCCAATTACAGGAGTTTGGGAACCAAACCCAGAAAATTATAATTTCAAATAAGACCAATCTGTTATTGATTTAGCAGGTTCCTGTGTTTAGTTAAAGCTAAGACCTTTACTATTTCATTAAAAGGGCAAGTAAACAGGAAATAGGATGGATTGAATAAAAATTCACCTTGAAACGCATGCGGAAACAGCGTGTTTAAAACTCATTGTAAGCGCATGGAAATTTCACATTGCAAAACAGCACGCCGGGAAAGAAACTTGAGAATGTTCCAACGCATTGCTGTAATATCGCAAAACTTAAATTCATGATACTCAGGAAAGAAAGAGCCATACTTTCAACTTGGGTTCGCAACAGGAGTGCTTTTTCTTTCGGTCTTGAAGGCTTGCCTTTAATAAGAAAGCCGAGCGTGTTCAATGAAGATTTAAGTGAGCGCTTGCCAATTTCGATTCTTCTTGCTTGCACTGTTGTCCTCAGTCCACTGAATAAAGGTAACGCAGGCTCTAGATGCTCGATTCCTTCTTTAAGAGTTTTTATCTTCGGGAAATCGAGAATGCATTTTTTTAATTGCCTTGTATTGCTTTCGATAGTTTCGCGCAGATTTTTGTTATGGGAGAGAATTGTTAGGATCTGAGGCGAGAAATGATTTACGTCGTTTTATAGACGTTCGCACTCATAGTTTTCACGAATTAGTACTGACGGTGTCGTGTTTGTCCTACTTCGCAAAACAATGAGCATGCGCAATACATGTAGGAGTGGTAAACAGGGCGACAGTGAGAGTCGTCGAGGCTATCTCTTCGAAAAACCCAGTGACAAGAAAACCAAAAGTCTACGTTAACAGCACACACCAGGGCTACTCCTTAGTAGCTGGCTAGAAATTTTCTTCTCATTTTTTCCTCCGGCCGCGCTTGAGCCAGTTGCCTCGTTCATGCCCACAGAGAATTCTGGGTAATTGTGTCATTCCACGCACAGGAAATTCCTCCCATTCCCATTTCAAAGTTTTTTTTAGAAGTGCCGGGCCACCCAGTCATACCAGCAAAATACTGAGCATCGATTTAAATTGTTAGCTTTCAAAACTTGCCCAAATTGTATCGGTAGGTCCTTGAATTCATCCACAGAAAGGTCAGAGAGACAACTTCACTAGTGAACAGCCATGTTTACAACAAAGCCTTTTAGACGACGCAGTCTTCATGAAACTATCTCTCACCTCTGCTTTCTTTCAAAGGCTTGCTTTTACACATTTCAGCTTAATGATGCCAGCCTGGGGGCTTGTGTAGACGAAGATGTCCCACAGAATCACTTACAAAATGTTAAACCTACCAGATTTGAGCCAACTTGCTCACCCGTTGACGTTTGTCACGTGATGCCCAAACCTGAGCCCACATTGACCCAAAACCGCAGATGTTTCAATGACATCTTCTCATCGGCGAGTGCTGCAAAGTGCTGCAGACCGTTTATCGCCAAATAAGTACTACCGTACGGTAAAAAGAAAGCAAGCACTTGGCCCTTAAGGGGTTACGGGGTCTTTTTTTTGCTCATTTGTTCTTTTGCTTTTTTGAGTAATAAATAAAGAGGGAAGAAATGTAAAACTAAAGTCTAACAAATTAATTAACATAAATAATTACAGACATTTTTTTAGCATTTACAATACGGCATGATACAATGAAGAAGATTCTCGTCACCAGAGCGTAGGGTAGACCCAAGGCTCTGAGAAACTCTATTTAGGAGAACATGCGCCGTAGGGTTCTTATAGCCAAAAATTGGCTATTTGAACTTTACTGCGCCTGCTCACTCCTCGTGCTAACATGAATGCATCAATTAGAGACGCTTTTGATTGTTCTTCACGAAAACCAATGAGAAAACACTTTTTTTCAGGGTTCCCCAGAGCTCTTCTCTCTCTCAGTCAAGAGAATAGCTCTGGGGTCGAGATTGAATGAAGAACAACTCAGTCAGTCAGAAGTCGAACTTGGTATACTGCATACAACTTCAAACACGAAGGCGTACTATAAAAATCATGGTGCCTTAGGCACATGCAAATATGATTTATCAATCAACCGTGGAGGCAACCGAGTTCTGCGATAATCACCCCTTATGGCAATGTGTCCTTAATGCATGTCATAAAATGTTATCTGTCGCTCTCTTTTAAACTGTTAATCCCCAGTCCCTTTTTCTCGCGCTTTTTCTCGTTTCAGGCCGGAGACAAAGACCGGATGTTTCGTCCAGTGGTTTCCCATTCCATGTCCGGTATGCTTTGATGCCGATGTCAACTGCATGTTGATCGTGACTGGTATGTCTTCAGGTAACGGGATGATGAACTTATTCTTATTATAACAGCACTCCAAAAGTGAACTAATACGATGAAAACTTGTTGGAACCCAAAAAAATAATAATAATAATATGAAAGACGATGGGACCTGGGTCCATAGGCTTGACGACTAAAGAAACTTGGTGTCCAAAAGGAGCCCATAACCAGAGGCCTATACAACTCCAATATTAGGTCTACGTAACGGCATTTTCACAGATCAAGCTATTTTAAGACGAGTGTTCTTTAATAAGATTTGTTTTGCACGAGTGATCACTCCCAGTCCCTTGGGTAATACAGCAAGTTTCACTGAATCGAGTGTCGTAAAACCAAAACCAAAGTAATTACTTTAGTCAATCAAAAGGACGGAGACAATCCAGTAAACCAATCAAAACTCGAAGTAATTACACGCAGCCGACACAAAGCGCGAGAAAATGTGCACGCCACGAGCGAGCCACGATTGGCTTTGAACCAATCACTGAGTGAAGTAACGCAAAACCAAAGCAGTCCGCTAATTACTTTCGACACTCAATTGAAAATCGCTCTAATTCCTCATGCAAGACTTGTGATTCGCTGGAAAGGTCTGTCTTCGCTGGAAAATCATTCTGAAAATAAACGCCATTCTACAAATATAATGAAGTTTCAGGCCCCCAGTCATGGCCTCCTGTATCGAATTAATCACTGAAAAGATCGAAAGACTCGTTCAATAAGGACCTCAGAAAATAAAATAGTGTTCGTTTTGTGCTTGTAAATATTCTTTTGAATTTACGTTTGAAAGCGAAGCCAAAAGGGCCAATATAGCCGCCATTTTGGAATAAGGTGTATGTTTTCATCATGCAGTCCAGACAGATGCAAATCAACTTAACTTCACCACAAAATTCATCTGCCGCATAGTGACGTGTTTCACACGAAAAAACACATGAAAAGGTTTCTTTGTTTCTTTTCGGAACATATTTAAAGTGGCCGATTTTGCGGTATGTTCATTATCTTAAAGCTTCGCTCTTCGAGAGGAAATTTTAATTTAAAAGGGTACCGTGAAGAGTCCTGCGACATTTAGCGTAACTCAGTAGGGACCTACGCGAAAATAAATTATTTATCATTTTTAAAATTTTTAATGTTTTTATTCTTTTTCCTGACTCAATTTTCGACATTTAAGAAACCGACTTCTACGAGTGTTCTAAGCTGTCATTTTCTAATAAAAATTCTAAACCAGATAACATACACGAGTTTTCCACTACCATGTCTACAAATGTGGTAAAACACCAAGATTTTAAAGCTAGTAAAAAAACCACGAGTAAATAGAAGTGGCTTTGCTGTATATGGATCTATATATGCAAATTTGGTAATAAAAACCAAAACTGCGGGCTTAATCTATTAATTTATCTGCGCGAGTTAGTTCCCATCGAATTTCCCATTTTCTTCTTCCAGCCCTCTTTTATGTCGTTTTTCACTGCGTCGGTGAAAGTGTCTTTGAAAGCTCTTTCTTTGGTCGCTTCTTTCACGTATGTTAACACGGCTTCGTATTCCTCAGGGATGATGAATGCTTTCAGTTCGCCAGCCTCCTTAACATGCATCAGTTTTGGCAATAAATTACAATCTGGCAACTTTAACATGTTTCCGTCAAGATATGCACCCGGACGTCCCCTTAAGAAGTCGTTGAGTCGTCCGAGCTCTTTGCTTAAAGCACTGCGAAGTCTGGCGTCGTTTTCAGGTTTGCTGTTTCGCATAAATAATGCGAATTTGGAATACAAATCTCGGCCGGCGTCGGTCGCTTCACTGTGCAGTGAAGGTTCGGGGAAAGTATCCTCTAAATAGGATGCTATACTGTCCGCATCTTCCATCGGCTCAAAATCACCATGACAAAGAACAGGGATCTTTAATCTTCCTTGCGATCTCCGCACAAATTCTTCCCACTTTTTTGGGTCTTTTTTATTGAGGTCAACATATTCTTGCTGGAACTTTAAATCCTTCAGACGTAAGATCATCAGGATTCGTTGGCTGGAAGGACAATCGCCCATTTCTTTATGGACTTTGAAAGGATCGTTGGAACCCTAAACAACACAAATTTCAACAATTTTTTTTTTTTAATTCAAAAAATACATCGGAAGCCAAGTTAGACAAAATGTAAAACACTCACCTTCACAAAAAGTGTCAAAGCCATTTCTTCGGAAAATTGCGCGGATAAAATCAAGAGCGAGTGGAAAGCTGTTATTAAACTGGAGCAACAACCCTCAATAAACAAAATTAAGCCTTTCCACCTCCCAGTTGGGAAAACATCAGTCGTTATCAGGTCACGCTCATTCAAATACAGCCGCGCAAAGATCAACCGGCAGAACAATCAACCCATCCTCTTCCTCTGAAATGACTATTATCGACAATTCCCAAGTTTCTCTAAATTGACTATTATCGTCAATTTAGGACGCTTAGCGCTTGTTAGGGATTATGGGAAATGACTGATAAATATAAAACTACAAATTTGCAGTTTAACCAATTTTTTTTTTGTAAACGCGTAGTTCGATCTCTTCAATAACTGACGATCGTCATTGTACCAGAAGAAGTCTGGTTTGGCCAGCCGAAATATAGTACATTACTTAATCAAATCTACCTTGAAGTTGTATCGGCTCTTGCTCAAAATATTTAGTTTTCAACTTGTAATTACGCCAGTTGATCCAACGTACACCGACAGGATTATTGTCCACGGTTGCTTGCTTCAAAACCCTGAACATGGAGCACCATTCTTAGCTTCTAGCGAAAATTAAATCCCGTTTCCAGTGCTTACACACTTGCTGGGTTTCCCCATATTCATGAAACGAAATGCGGGACCCGAAGCCAAGGGAGAGGTACTAGGAACGAGATTGCACGAGGTGTTGTTTTTATTTTTCAAGAAACTACCAAACGATAAAGGGGAACATAACTGCAAAAGAACTGAAATTGGCCATTTGCTCGACGCACGTTGTTATTCTCCGTTTCAAAACTTTCCGCAGGCTGCGACAAAACGAGCTTTTCTAGATGTACATGAATACGAAACGCCGATTGGATAGTAGTATAGTATCGCGTTTAGGGCCAACGGCAAATGTCAGGCTCAAATTTGCCTTTTGTCGAAACTCAAAGAAACGTGTTTGATGTTGGTTCATTTTTTGTGACTACTCCTCGTTGAGAGAATCCACTGATGTTGTAGCCTGCGTAGCAACCATTTCCGTGGGGTTCCACGGAGCAAAACTTTTTTCTTGGTCAAACACCGAAAAGCCCGCTTCCCGGTCTTTCTCACGGAATACGCGAGCTATTAATAGAGCGAGTGTCAGTAAACGTAATCTTCAGATAGTGTTAGGTATCGCATAGTCTGGCTTTGACCGACACGGACGCTTGTTCTTTGCATACCGTATTGTTATCCGGGGAGCTTTTACATGTTATTGTTCAAATAATCAAAGGAATGATGTCCAATTTTCATTCTACCCTACACAAGTAGTCACATGTAGTCCTAAACTATCTATATGCTTTTACCTGTTATCTACAGTTATTGAGAAATTTCTCAAGAGAGATAAGTTAGAATAGGAGAATTTTCATGCTTCTAAAGCAAATAACGGGCTGCTGTTTGACGTTTCACGTAAACACGAAGCAAAATCTATGGTCCTTCCATGTTATTGGACGCCATGTGTTAAAATAAATCAATATATACTAAAACAATGGATAGCATTGAGGGCGCGCTCTGATTTGCTGCTCAAACTCCGAATTTCCTTTGTTGTTCACATCCGAGAAATCCCCAAAATATTGTACTCGTTGTAGGCACCATCTTTTTGTGCTTCGCGGCAAGGTAAATATCCACCTCAAGCTACCCACACTGAGGTGAATTATCATTGATTATTGACTGATTGATTGAGGCGGACACGAAAGCGAAGACTTAAAAGTTCGAGCTACATTAACAAATTCCGCTTTAGTCTGTTCCAAGCTCCCAGATAGTCGAGAAAGGCAAAGAAATGCGTACGAAAAATGTGTAGGGGCTTGGGTCGAGGCGACGCCCCGACCCAAGCCCCCACTCACTTTTAACACGCAGTTGTTTTCGTTTTCCCGACTATCTGCGTGCCGAGGAATTGCGAATATGCGAACCTCAGCGGAGGAGAGAGAGACCACAACAATCATGATCACGGTACGGTTGATAACGACATTTAGTGCGGAGCCGCTCTGGGTAGAGGTGCTCCAAAGTTGGTTGGCGCAATAGCGTTGGATACCATATCCATTACGAGATTTCGACACACGAACCAATGGCTAACGCAAACCCACACTTCGAGCAACTCAACGCATACATGTAGCTAGCGTAGCAGGCGGTTTGGTGTGCTTTTCGATACAGCGTCGGCGAGAAAACTGGACAGAGGTCACTTTAACCCCAATCTCGACCCCAGAGCTCTTCTCTTGACTGAGGGAGAGAAGAGCTCTGGGGAACCCTGAAACAAAGTGTCTTCTCATTGGTTTTCGTGAAGAACAATCAAAAGAGTCGCTAATTGGTGCATTCATGTTAGCAGGAGAAGTGAGCAGGCGCCGTATGGTTCAAATAGCCAATTTTTGGCTATAAGAAGCCTACGGCGCATGTTCTCCCACATAGAGTTTCCCAGAGCCTCGGGTCATGTGCAGACATAAGACCCGAGGCTCTGGTGACGAGAATGACTTTAACCCCAGCACTTGCCTTTTCTTTTGACCTACGTCCATCTTTCGCGATGATTCTGTAAGAAACACACACCAAACCCCCTGCTTCGCAAGCTACTCGGCACAAAAATCCACATGTGTCATATCCAAGGTTACAAATGAAATAAAACGCGACATGTTTGCATTGAAATTCACCACTCTTGATTCAAATAGCTTCGTTATAAAGGGGGCGAGAGTCGGGTTTACTGTTGTGCGGCTACTGTCCACATCTTGTATGTCCGAATGACTCAGGTTGGTAGGGAGTTTCACCAGAAACCCATAAGGGTCGAAACGTGTAATTTCACGGAAGCATACCGTACGAAGCATGCCTCTAACACCGTAAGTCTTGTCAGTCACTGTTAACTTTCAATTGAATTTTATTATCACAATCAGTTGATACTGGTCTTCGTTTCCTTGACATAAACATTAGAAAGGAAGAAGTGTACCATAGATTAAGGGAAATGAAAATGATCATTATCGTGGTTAGTTCGTGATATTTTTCATTCCATAATTTGACAAGGAGCATCGCGTTTTAATATTAAATTAATTAAACACTTTCATACCAGCTCATCGAGCACATATAGCTATTTTTTTGAAATTGTGAAAATTCTATCTAATTTTACAAAATTAAATGTTCTGTGATGAGAGAAACGTACGTGCACTCTGAATCTGTCAAGGCTAACGTCATATTTTCCCATCAAACATTACAACAAAATTATTATAGCAAAATGGTTACGTAACCGCAGCCTCGATTTTTGACGGTCACTGGACTGAATGAAGTACAATTCCGGGAGTAATCTTACGAGTTCATCTCGAAATAGCAGCGCCTGAGACGCAAGGCAAGGCGTCTTTAATATCAAAAGTATGACTACTCCCTAAATCGTACGTAAGTCCTGCTTGTTGCGAACGGTGTCTTTTTTTTTTAAGTAAAAGAAACATGGTTTCTAATCACTCGAGCGAATGCCAGTAATAGGCCTTACTCTCCCCAATTGACCAATACACAGTTGTAGCTAGGGCGCCAGGCCTACGAATGGAAACGAGGCTGCCGGTGACCCTATTTTGATACAAACCTTTGTGCTTTTCTGATGTTAATGTAAACAAGTTTGAATCAGAATTTACAATTTACAATTTACATGATAAAAGCAGTGAGCTCTGTATCAATACAATGTCACCGGCAGCCTTGCAGCAAGCAACTGTAAAATGGGCTATTCATTCCAAGAGGTGTAAAAGGGATCCTTTTAAACCACAATTTCCCGACAGGAGGCTTAGAGGAGTTGATTTATGCAGCTCCTAGGTACAGGATTGTAAATTGAAAAAAAAAAAAAAAAAAAAAAAAAAGACAAACTCGCAGCACAATTCTAACATTTTACAAACTACATCCAAGTTCCTCTAATATATATCCCAGAGTAATTGACAATGCATTTCATTCTATTTCCTGACAATAACCATTTCCTTAACTTAATCCATCCACTCATCTTCATCATCCTCAAATTCAGATCCACTTTCTCCACTTTCACTGTCTAAAACGTTAAATAAAAAGTCAAAAAAATTAGCGATGGCCTTTTTTCAAGTTCACACAGTTTGCTGTTTTCAAAACCTTGCTAAAAATTTCACAACGAAAGCTCGTTCCGCTAAATAGTTCATGTCTCCTAGATATGGGTCTTCAGGAAAGTTACAGATGCGAGTACTTCATCCACACGTTTCCCCAGTTTTGACCTAATGCTCTATCCTCAAGTACATTAAGGCATGGGCCTTAACCTGGCCCCAAATTATTGTACAAAAAAGTAAAGCGGTGGCCTAACCTCTAAAGGTTTAGTAATAACATCCTAAGACTTTCGCAGACCAATAATGCCACAAAAGTTTTTACATTGATGAGGATGACGTATGCAAATGAGGTCACGTGACTTGTTACCGCCACAAAACTCAAAATAAAAAACGGCAACAGTTTATGCTAAAATTTACTTCATTTCGCTACTATTAGATTAGTCAAAATGGTAAAAGAAAACGAACTGTGCTTGGCCTTTGTTAAATGTCTTTAGTTTTGAAAATATACGGCATTTTGTACTAGTGCCTAGTCCCCTATGGAAAATGATTTCTTTATTCGGACATTTATTTAAAATATTATCTGGAAATGTCTGAGCACAGAAATGATGTACCCAATAGTGTTAACATCATAAAGGTAAATCCAGCCACCAGAAAATGATAAAAAGTGTTGCAGTTTAGCTGAGAAGATTTTTGTGCTAAAAATAACTTTGACATGTCACGTGATAATATATCATCCTATGTAGCAGTTAAAGTTTCACATCTTATTGCTGCTAACGATGTCCCAGAATTATTCCCACCATGTAATAGGAAATGGATCAATAGTTCGACCACCCTCTCACTTATTTTCATAAAATAGAGCTGGGCCCAGGTCTCAAATCAACTAAGTCTGAGACTTGTCAAAGACACCCTGAGGGGTTCTGAGGGCACAAATCAACCTTCAACTTCCTGCAACAATCACAATGATGTAAGGACCACAATTGAGCAAGGTAAAGAAAGAAGTAAAACAAGACCCCTTTTAAATTAAGGGATTTTTTGTTCTGACAATGGTATCAATGGAAGGTAGTAATGTTCCCTTAACGCCCACTGTTTGTTTATTCTATTTACAAAATCAACTTATTCAATTGTATTATATTGAGAAACAAAACAAAAGAATTGATTGAATTGATTGCAACGGAAGCCAAGCAATTCTCTTCTGAATCCTTTCCTTTCATTGAACTGAATTAACTAAGTTGCTAACGTTATAACATACCTGAGGAATGAGTGTCCTTCTTGATATTCTCCAAAGCCATTTGAAGAGCACCCAAAATACCCCCACCATCACCCCCTGGGGCAGCTTTGGGCTTTGCTTCAGCATCTGATACCTATCAAACAACAATCACAATGTTATAAGCTTATACTGAATACCAATGCAATCTATTGAATTTCAGAGAACAGTTTTCCTCAGTATTTTACATAGTTTTCCATGAAACTGAAGACATGACAAGAACACAATATTCATAATTCTGCCACAATCTTATTTTTGATCTAATAGACCTGTCCTCTTGCAGTAGCCATTATGCACTCACCCGTTTGAGCTGAACACCCGTCCTGATGTCGCTTAACAAACCACTCCTGCCATCACTGCTGATTGGCTTTCTGTCACTAGGCGACACCTTCTTCAGTGAAGTTCCTTGGTGGATCTGATCAAGCAAGGAACCACGCCCACCACCCATTCCATTGAAGACAGGAGGAGGTGGAGGAGGACCACCTGCTCCCATAGGAGGGGGAGGTGGGGGAATTCCACCCAATGGTGGAGGAGGGGGTGGTGCTGGTGCTGGTGGGGGAGGTAGTCCTGATGGTGGAGGAGGAGGTGCTCTAGACATAGGTGGGGGTGGAGGTAGCCCCCCTCTTGATGGTGGAGGGGGTGGAGGTCCACCACGAGATGGTGGAGGTGGTGGCGCTCCAACTCTGGAAGGGGGTGGAGGTGGGGCACCACGTGAGGGAGGAGGTGGTGGAGGTGGACCTCGTGAATGACCTCTGGATGGTGCTGGAGGAGCTGAAAATAAAAGTAGTTCGAAATGTAATAAGCACATTCAAAATATTGTGAAAGCTGCGGCTCAGGTCAAAAACTTGTCTTTTCCTGTGTTTAAAACTAGAAAGATGCTAAGTGCATCCCTGAATCTCCACAATGTTTGTTTGTTCTTGGACATTTTGAAGCTGGCCTACTGTTACTGAAACCTGTCATGAAAAAATGAGGTATGAAACCTTCATAACCTTTGTGAAGGTCAACAGCTTATCAGTAACAACGATAGCAGTAGAGCACAGGTGCACCAATTTGTTAATTCTCTTCAGCAGTGACCTTAAATGCTTTTATGGATCATTTCTAGACTTTTTTAGAGACATTAAAATCACACAAATCATTACCCATTTCCGTCAAAGGCAATTTCTTTTCCATCTCTATTTCCCTTGTGACATTTTCAATTCCACCCCTTTTTTCCACAAAGTCATAAATGAACTCCATGGTCTCCTTGGTTTGTTTCTGTACATCTGTTACACCAACTAAATCAAAGAGCTTCTTCCAGTTGTCATCCATCTGAACATTGTCAATCTAAGACAAAAAAAATTTAACAACTGCATCACTATTAAATGGAGGTTGGATGCCAAGGATATGTCCAGGGGCTTCCACTGGCGACCCGCCAGCCAGCCAGCCCCTTGACTGAGTAATGCTTCCAAGGTCAGCAATCCCCCACAACCCAGCCATGAGACCCCCCTCCCCACCAGGCACCCATCACACTGATGGGTGAGGGGAGGGGAAGCAAAAGCCCAACTGTACAGGCATGGCAATAATGGCTGGCAAAATGTCTGATGAATTGCCTTTTGCTTTAAGTGCCACTATGACGAAAATCGCATCTTTTCTATCGAAGCCATTTTAAGACATAAATAAGTAGCCCGTATGAGAAGAAAAATGCTCTTTACTACTTCCAAATATCTCTTTTTGTTCCAGAGATATTCAAGCTTTTAAAATATGCAAATTAGCCAAGTGATGACATCATGCACTCAACCAAATTTTGATGAAATATCATGAAAAAGGATATCTCAGCCAATTTGCATCAGAAATGTTTGATTCTTTGCAGTAAGATTCTACTAAATGTGCTCCACAATTTGAGCTTAACAGTTTTGTTACCATGGTAACATACTGGGTTCCAGACCTCTCCAATATTAAAGGCATTTCTGGCCACCGTTGGCATTCTATTTTCATATTTGCAAATGGTGCCTCATATAAATGATCTAACAAGCATATAAATATGTTAGCTGGAGTTTGTGGCCTTGTTCAACCTTTTTTGAGCTGAAAATCACTTACATATTGAAATCAAGTGGGTGGGGACTGGAAAAGAGTGAGTTGCCATGGGAACACAATGTTTATGGCCGTAGGTGTGTTTTCTGTAGAACTATTGGCCTACCAAGTTTCAATGGTCTGTGCTGCAAATTGGCGAAGATAGCTCTATTTATATACTTGATGTAATATTGGGTTGAGTGTATGACATCATCAGTCATCTTATTTGCATATCTTACACATTTTTTAACCTTAAATATCTCTGGAACTAATGCAGGTATTTGCAAACAGTAAAAGGCATTTTCATTCTTTCATAGAATTCTCTGTAATACGCCTAAAAAATCATGAGGTAAAAATTTGATCATAGTGGCACTTTAAGCGACTGAATGAGCCTGCGCCTGTGCCAAATACCGCTGACTGCTCTTTGATGATTAACCAGCCCAGACCACTAGTGCTCTTTGTAAATACATTTAACTGCATTTATTGAACATCATTTTGAATACCTTAAATTATTGGTCTTTCCTTAAATTCCACTGTTAAAATTAGAAACAAAAGAAATAAAATGCGAAGTGCCTTGGAACATAGAAATAAGAATGGCTTTTCCAAAACCTGCCCATTCATCAACCACTACTTCCAAATTACTTAAATTAAAACGCACTGAAAATGGCTTGAAATGGCATGTACTAAAATCAGGAACACCCGGAACACTCCAATTTGGCTAACCCTAGGCCTCGCTAGGCCTTAAGTTGGATTTTAGGCCTAGGGTTAGCACACCGGAACACCCTGGAAGTTAGGGTTAGCCCTCAATTTGGCTAACCCTAGGCCTAAAAACCAACTTAAGGCCTAGCGAGGCCTAGGGTTAGCCAAATTGAGGGTTTTGGGTTACTTCCAGGGTGTTCCGGAGTTCCGGGGTGTTCCTGGTTTTAGTACATGCCGCTTGAAATGATCTTAGTAATCAAATGAGTTTCTTGTTAAAGTAGTACATGTAGTTACTGTTACTCCACATGACTTCCACTGAGTTAGGTTCGTAAAAATTACATTAAGCTTCTGTTCTTGAAAATAATATTCTCTGCCAAAAAAAAGATCATTATTTCCACTGTACCACATTCTTTGTCATGACTACCATTTGATTTAAGGATGAAGTGTTGCTGTAGAGTCGGTCCTTCTCATAAAATAGTCTCTAGCGATTGTTGAAACTGGTTTGGAGCCACCTGACACCCTCATGAATCATTTCTCACTTACATCAAAACCACCTTGAGGGTCCCAGCCAATATGTCCAACATGTCTGCAAAATGGAAAATGACCGTCCGTGAATTTGATAAATGCAAGGTGTCAAAGAAGTTCAAAAGGAATAAAGAAGCACAAATGCACAAAACCTTCTATGACATAGACCAACTTACTGAAAGTTCTCAGGGTTTCCAATGTCCTCTTTTGTGATTCTCCTTTTGCCGCCTTTCTTGTTATTGCTTGAGTTTGGCTTGCTCTCTTTCCTAGTACTTTTTTTCCTCTGCATTGAGCTATCAATGGATGAAAGACTGGTTTGGGATGGTGAATGACTCATACTAGTAACATTCTCTGTGAAGAAAAAGATTATCAGTTTACTTCCACAGCAGCACCACACTTTTTTGTCAGTAGGAACCTGGACCAGTGAGGAGACACCTAACAGCATTTGTTTGGTGTAAAGGTGATAGAACGTTGATATCACAACAGTGGATTTGTCAGTAGCTCAATCAATAATGAGCACCGTCAGCAAGTTGAGCAACAGGCCAGTGGTTCAAAACATTGCTCAAAATCTTTTTTCATTTCCTTCCTTTTGTTTGCTAAAATTGAAAGTTTTACATGCTGTGTTTCGTGATAACAGATTCATGGATAAAATGGGTCAATAACATCTGGGTCTACTCAAAGCTACATCCCCTTTAACTCAATCAGTCCTGAAAGTGAGACTAACGCCAGACAATTTTAGCCCTCAATGTGGGCCCCCGGCAAGGATGAATGGGTTAAAGAGCAGTAAAGCTCACCACTCGACTGTTGAGATGCTCTCTTGTTCATGTCCACATGACCTCCAACAGCTGGGGGTGGAGGTGGCTGTTTGTGTCTGGATGAATTGTCTCTTCTCCTATCTGGAAACCAATAATAATAATTATGTTTCAAATAAACTTTGTTTTGGAAAATCAAATCCATTCCCCAAAGACTTTAAAACTTTTAAAACAACTCAAATAAATATTTCAGCTTCTATTTCAGTTACAAGGTGTTTCATCGACTTGTAGCACGATTTACATGTACAGTAGTGTAACACAGGTCATTCTTAGATATTGTGTAATTAACATCTCACAAACACATTTGGTGAATTTTCTTTGATCATCTACTGTTTACAGCTATTTCAGGAATTACCCAGGTTCCTTTGAGGGCATGGCAATGCAATCGGCATGGCACCTGACATGCAAATCCATTTTTCACTTTTTAGCCAATGATTTTTAATAAAAATACTGCCCCCAACATAAAATGAGTGGTTACCAAGGACTTCTTCGATGTTTGTTCACATTTCTTGTGCGATTTCAGCTTGCAAAATGATTGCATTAAAGGTTCGTATAAGACATTTTTTGCATTGAACGTGGAGGTAATTTGATTGTTACACTTAAATAACATTTTTCCGATGCAGTTTTTGGCAAACGCTTTTGTTTTATTTGTACACAAAGCTACCACAGTTAAGGGAATGACTCAAGACCAATAATTGAACTGTGTTATTGCATGAGTTCAAGACCTTTGATACACCAGAGGCTGAGATACAGACTTTTGCATGGGTAAGTAATATGTCAATTTCATTTGTCGAACTAGTACAACAGCCTTTTTTCTGAACATGAAAACTTATTATTTCTTCATTACCTTGAGATATCTGTGGAAACCTTTCTTACTCAATGGTAAAGGTTTGTGAACTCTGTTCAGAGGAATGATCTTTTCTTCTAGGTGCGTGTGAAAGTAGCAAGCCTTACCTTTGTATGAAATGGAGCCGTTTCTGACCCTGAGCGTAAAAAATACACACACTCAAAACAACAACTGGTGGTCAAATTATATTTCTGGTTATTTGAAAAATAGACACATAGAATTGTAATTTTGCCTGTTGTGTCATTTTGCTCAGCTAAATATTTCTGCTTGATTCAATTTTCTAAGTATGACTGTGTTGAGGGCAAAATTTTACTTTTTCAGCTACTTCATGCTAAGAATCTGTTGTGCGTTACACTCTGATTCTTGCATCCTTCTTGTCACATCTTGGATTTTTTTATACAAAGGTTCTCTCAAATGATAAAATTGTAACATATCATTAAAATACACCATTGTTGAAGCAATCTACATAGTTTGAAAGAATTTGGTCATTTGCTTGCAAAGATATTCTGAAATATATTTCAGCATCCACTGATGTACATGTGTATCGTGCTACAAGACATTATATTAGAAATCACTTTTATTTAGCAAGAACTTCTAGCTAATGGAAGGAGCAATAATATTTATTAGCTTTATATTAACACCTCAAAAATGATAAATAGACACAAAAAAGAACACCAAAACAAGGCTGTTGCCTAGAATAGCTCTGGGCGCCTTAATTTTTCACAGGAACACCTTTCACTTCATATGTTGGGCTCCTAAGTTCTCAGTGTTTAGCTCTGAGGGCCCCTATAAAATTTTCTTAGGCAGCAGCCTTGCCAAAATCACTTGTTCTTTACCCAGTCGTCTTTGCTCCTTCGCTTTTAACCTCCCCTCAATCTCATTGTAAAAATTTTTGGCTTCATTAATTTCCGCAAAGTTAAGACCAGCATTGTAGTTCTGTAAATCAAATAGTAATAATTATTATTACTGGGGTTGCAACCCATGAAATCCTGCATAATTGTAATAATTCACTCTTATTACAACTTATGGAGGAGGTCATGGGTTCAAACCCCAGTCAGGTCAACACTCAGGGCTTTAAAATAACTGTGAAGAACGTGCCCCTGTGTAAGTTCATCTGCAAATGGTAAGACTTCAATTTTCTTGGATAAGTACTATAAACAGTAGGCCCTGTCACATAATATACAACTCTGCAGGGGCCACAGAGTACATTTGAAAGTGGGGGGGCTAGGTTCACACCGTAGGAAAAAGGTTGGGGAAGGGGGGGGGGGGGTGGGGGAAACCCAGCCCCTCCCTCTCTGCAGCACCTGAGTGATCAACAATGAAAAGACTGTTTCAAGTGTTCTACTGATCGATTAGACCATATGAATATCCTTGGATAGTTGTCAAATTGAAGGATTGCAGGTATCTAGCTTCCCGCTGTAACTGGTGGACACAATAGTATTTTGTCACTTCCCATTCGGATGACACAACATCATGCACATATATAGGCATGATGGATGTCCAAAATACGAGATGTTTGACTGCTCTCTGTAATAAACAGACGCTAAGTGCAGAGGAAAGGTAAGTGAAAATTTGGGATATTTTGCTTCATAAAACCAAGCTTACATCGCCTGCAAAGGTGTAAAAGTACGGACGCGAAGCTGTGTACTTGAACTGGTTGTAAAGTTCCTGCTCCCATTCCAAGCTTTTGGTCTGAAATATAACGCAAAGCACTTTACAAATAAAAAACAAAACTACCAACATTTCCAAGGAAAAATGTCAAGCATCAACGGGCTGGATAACGATTGAATCGGTTCACAAACTCACCGCAAGACTGTACATTCGAAGAAAATACGAACGTTTGCCATTATCTTTTTCGAAACAAATAACTCCAGTAAGTTTCTTCTTCCATCGGTTCCTAGATTCTGGTGGAGCGATGTAAAGTTGGGCGACAGATGTTGCTAGAGTCTGAAAAAAACAAACCACACATTTAACGTAATTGTTGCATTACGAACTGAGTTTACAAGTTTCATCCGAATGAACTTACCGTACAGCGACGGCCAATCATCTTAAAGATTTCATCATTTTCGTACGGCCTAAGGCAAGAAGACGGCCTGTTGAAGCCGTCAGCTTTTGGCCCTGACATATTGTTGTTCTGAAAGCTCCTTCGTTGGCCGAAATTATGAAATAAACTAAATATGATGCGACCTGATTCTCTTTTCAAGAGTGCAGGAAATCGAACCAGGTTTCATTCCGGGATGATGTCACTCATAGTTCGAAAGGGAGGCTGTAGGCCCACAGGCAACCCATGTTTCGTAATCCCCAAGCGGCACTGTGTTTGGAAAAATATTGAAAAATTGTGGTCTTCAGCTCAAATAAGGAAGCAAAGGAGTAAAAAAGTGACTATGGATCTAGATTCGCCAAGACCTGGACTCAAAGGTGACAAGGGTATATACCAAGGACAAGAGAAAGTATTATTTTAATATTATAATATTTTCTTTTGGCAAGGGTAAGACTTATTCACATGATTTCTATCTATGGTAGTTCAAAGCAATTAGCCTTCTTGGGCTTCTTTCCAAGTATCTTTTTACTAATACTGCAAAACATTTTAGAACCAGCTCTCTAGGAATTGTTTCTTTTCTTCCGGAGAATTGCGAAAGTCGCTAACAAAGTTCAATTCAAAGAAAGACAAAAGCCGCGCTTTTTTTTAGCATTCCACAGTAGAAGATGGAGCGTGACTTCAATGTTTTCATCTTTCCTATCACCAATCTGGAAACGAAATAGCCTCTTGTTATTACCTATTTTGCCAAGATTGCAAAGCTATTGTTAAGCGTTAATATACACTTAATGTATGGTCCCGAGGGAAACTTCCCTCGACTTCGTCTCGGGAAACATCAGGACTCTCGGGAAAACAAAACTAACTAGTGCTTTGTTAGATATGAAGACTTTTCCTTCAAAAATCGCAGCAAAACATCCGGAGTGGGGCAACAACTGCGGAATTCCGGTCGGGATACATTTGAATTTGATCAGGGGCACGTGACCAAGAATCAACCAATCACAGTGCTCGTTTGGTTGAGTGAAAGGCTAGGTATATAACAAGGTCTATAGTGTCTCCGATTTCCTTGACAACATATCGTTTTCTGAATCAATCTCAAACCGCTGTAATAGTAGCATCTTGGCCTGTAAATACAACGTTGATGTTCCTTGCGAAGTAACTCTTTTAATATACAAATGAGTTTCTTAAAGTATGTGCTTTCTTTTCACCTTGTCATTTGCAAACAAGTTTTATTTTTGTCTGTGCTTGTGCACAAACGCGACTTTGTATGTGCACTCACATTTTCTATGGCAGATAGATTCGTAAGGTGTAATATTGTCCTGTAATAAGAATTCTTTCTCTTATACTCTTCAATTTTTACCGTTGTTGCATAAATTTGAAGCTTCTTTGTACCCTTATGGAAGTGAGGGCTTTTTTCCCGTCTGGAGGATGTACAGCTTACTGAGACCGTGACACTAAAGAAATAAAGAAGAAACAACTGACCTTGGAAAAAGTTTCACTATATTTTTAACAACTGTCAAACAACATGCTGGAAATGGTTTGAACCCAGGAAGAAGATAACTTGATGGAATCTGAACGTTCGGATGAGTAATAATAAGAACTCTGTTTGTTTCAAATGTCAACTGTATTTAGCGCTGGAGCACTAATAGGAAACCAGAATTCAGTTTGTTTTTTTTTTCTTATTTAAATTTTGTATTCCCAGTGGGGTAAAAATAACAATAGCTCTAATTAGCATGAGACACGAAAAACCTGATGGATTCTGGGAATTGTAGTCAAATGGCGTAATCATACAAATGTTCTATTGGGGGCACAGTACAGAAATCAATTCAACTCATACCAAATCGTAGCTTGGATTTTGAGGAGAGCGAAAAACCGGAGAACCCGGAGAAAACTACTCGTAGCAGAGTAGACTGATATTAATTAAACCAACTCCAACCTATGTGGCGCCAAGTCTGTAGCCTGCAGAATAGGCGGATTAACAGGGCCAGCGCGATACCGAAGCGCGCGCAAAGCGAGAAATGTTTTCTTGCCTCCCTCGCGCTTTGCGCACGAGCTCGGGTATCGCGTTGGCCCCGCTACTCCGCCTGTTCTGCCGACTACCAAGTCTAGGAATCGGTGGGAGGCGAGTGCTCTCCCCACTGCGCCATTTCTGCTCCCGATGAGAATTAGCCTCCCACGCAGACGTTCTTAGGGCTTTGTCACACGTTCTTCCCCCACTGACGTCTGCTGAAAAGAAAAACCACTTCAGTTTGTGGATTACTGACCAATAAGAGGCCGCTTTCCAGTTTGGGTAAACTCGTGTTTTGTATGGCATTCTTTCGCAGCATGTGATTGGCTATGCACAACACAATTAGTCAATGCTGACTGGTTTCTTTAAATAGTGGGCAAACAGCCATTGACCGGAAGTGGTTTTTCGTTTGTGACTGACGGTTCGACAACCTGAGTGAAAAACATTACTCGCCGTCAATCACCAACCCCTTCTCGGGACTGGCTTCACAAGGAAGACAAAACTTAATTCACCTAGGCTTGCTGAAAAGCGCGAATGTAGAACACACGAAGACTCTTCTGTTCCAGGGTTTAAAGTGATGGAGATATGGACGATCAAGTCTGTAAATCACCAAGGGTGCAACCGTTGGTTAATTGAAAGGTGCTCTTTTGCTTATGGTGTAGTCTGCGTGGCGGGCGTTCATGAAGAAGGAAGGGACTAAATCAGGGCAAGGAATGTTTGAATGCGCGAGAACGAGAGGAGTACGCGACGTTTCCTTCCATGCGCGTTCCTCTCGTTCTCACGTATCCACATTTCTTCGCGTGGAGTTCTCCTTTCTTTTCGAACGCCTTAATACCACGCGCCGCTATCACTAATAGGGAGTTTAAGCAACAACGACGGCTACGGCAACGACAACGCCACAAAGTAGGAATATGATTGGTTAAGAAAGGAAAAATACTCGTGCAGCACGAATCTCCGTGCATTTCTCTGCCGTACTCCACAAAACAAGAACGTGAAATCACCCAATTTTAGGCTTTGACGACAACGTGAACAGATATCAATAGCCAATCCAGTTGCAGGATAGTTCGCCCGCATTGTACAAGGTGAACAGAACGGAATAGAGCGGTTTTCAATTGAGTGTCAAACGTAATTAGAGAATTACTTTGGTTTTGCATTACTTCACTCTGTGATTGGTTCAAAGTTCTCGCGCCACTTTTTCAACCAATCAGAAGTGGAGTCAAAACCAATCGTGGCTTGCGCGTGCACATTTTCCCGCGCTTTGTGTCGGCTACGTGTATTTACTTGCAGTTTTAAGCGGTTTACTGGATTGTATCCGTGCTTTTTTATTGGCCAAAGTAAATACTTTGGTTTTGGTTTTACGACACTCATTTGAAACCGCTCTAAGTGCGAGCGAAATACTTGCGATAGCGCCTACGTTATGTTATGGAATGACGCTTTCGTTGGCGTTGTCTTTTACAACAGGGGGCTTTAGCAACGACAACTGCGACGGCAACGAAAACGTCATACATTTGCATATTTAGTAGGCAAAAACAATATGTTTGCACGCTCTGCACGTGCATCTTTTAATCTTTGTCTATTTCTTTGCCGTCGTCTGCAAAACAACAACGTGAAATTGCCAAATTTGAGGTTTTATGGACAACGTCAGCACTTGGAGATAAATTTTCTCCCCTAATTTAAGCGCTGCTCATAACGGTTTCATTCCTGAGTGACTGCTATACATTTGTCATATTAAAAAGCTTGGAATAGTCTCGAAGTGATTGCAATAACGCGAATTTATGTTCTTAGATGACGTTCTCGTTGCCGTTCCCGTCGTCGTTGCTAAAGCTCCCTAAAAATATGATAGGCCACGAACTCCAACATGACTACCAAACTTAATTGTTTAATTTCAGTATTCAATATTCTGCTTGTATTTAACCTCCTTTCAAAATTACGAAACAAAGAAAACAAGACGAAGCTAGGAAAATTATCCTGGAAGACAGGACCACCAAACCAGGAGCCTATAAAAATCCAATACTACAATTGTAGGTCTATGTATATAATAGCATTTTCACAGATCAAGCTACTTTTAGACGAGTTCTTAAAGAAGATTTGGCTTGCACAAGCGACCATTCTCAATTCCATGGATAATAATTTCTCATGCAAGACTTATGACGATGAACTGGAAAGGTCTGGTTTCGCGGAAAAATTATTCTAAAAATAACTCGGTCTGTAAAAACGCCCTTTCACAAATACAATGAAGTTGTACGCTCCTCCTACCTCGTTCCCAGGGGTCTCCATTGCCGTTGAACAAGAGACCCTGGGAACGACGTTGAACGCTCGTCGTGAAGGCCTCCTGCCTGAAAAACTTTGTGGTCAAGACTCAATATTGATGTCTGGAAAGAAAAAGATCCTTTGAAACACAGAAGTTGGATTATTCACCAGGCTCCAGTTGTTCAAACGATGGATAGCGAGTTATACGGTGGATTGCGTTATCCACCTTTTGAAAAAACGGGGAAAGAATGTTAGTATTCCGAAAGACAGAGCGGCTTACAGACGGGCGGACAAAAAGCATCGAAGTTAACGAAACGATGAAATGTTCATATTCTTTTAATTTAATACCCTGGCCCGGGTTGCTCGAAGCATGGTTAGCGCCAACCAGCGTTAAATACCACGGAAACTCATAGGTTTTTTCTTAACCAACGGTTAGCGCTATCCAGGTTTCGAGCAATCGGCGCCTGGGGAACAAATCACCGATGTTTCCAATTAACACATTTAAACTGATTTTGAGTATAAGCCAAAGGCTCCGAAAAGTTGAGAGAATTTCTCTTTCCTTGATTGACATCGTTCGCTCTTAGAAAAAGACAGGTGCATTTCAGCATTTTCTCTGCATTTGCATTGGACGTTGATCGGTCAAATGGTCGGCACAAAAGAATATCATTATTTTCTGAATTGTTTGAAGAGAGGATGTCTGCTTTTGCAAGACTGCTTGTTACTGCTTCTGTATTCCAAATACATCATGTCATCTGCTCCAGACATGGAAGCCATCGAACCTTGGCGACGGGACACGAGAGAACTCTGCAAAAAATAAGACAACTTAGAAGCGAGGTCTTCTAATATAACGCACGCTTTAAAACCACCTGGATGTAACCGTTTTTATAACCCGCGTGCAATAAACACTTTCCCTACTCATACCCCTTCTGTGACCTCCCCTATCTGAGCTCTACATCGGACTTCCCACTGAGCACACCCTACACTGGTATATTTATTGTCGCGTGAACGTCCCTACCCTTACCAACGATCCAGTCACAAGTGACTCGACTACTCCTCTCCTATCTCATCCTCATTCCAAAGATCCTCTTAACATGTTAGCGTACAGACACACCCGAATCGAACACATTCTCTCGTGTGACCATCCCCTTCCTTGCCAAAGATCCACCACAATTAACAATTAGACCATTCACCCGCAAGGGCTACGGGTCAATAGCCCATGAGGCGAAGCCGAATGGGCTATTGACCCGTGGCCCTTGAGGGCGAAGGGTCTAATTGTTAAATATCACTGCAGCCATCCCCTCTCATCAAACCCTCATTTATCAGTGACCCTTAATGGTATATTAACTCACTGATGAGCTGTTCCGGCTTATCGAGTCAGACGCCACTCTTTCCTCGTCAGCGTCCGCATCACTTGCAGCAAGAACCTTAAAAATAAAGACTTTGTAAGCATACAGCGGGCAAACAACCTTTGCACCGGACGCTCTATGAACGGAATGAAGATTGCCAAAGGAAATTTCGAAATTGCTTTGGTCTTGCATGCCAAAGCTTAGCGATTAGTCAAAAAAAAGTTTCACAGCAATTTTTTCTGACAATCAGAAGCATGCATTTGACGAAGCGTCTTCTAATAGGCCTTATCACGGTTTTCGACGCCATCTTGATGGGTAGGCAAAGCGGTCAGAAATTACAGTGTTTGTATGGGAATCCGATAGCAAATAACTTCTTCCAAAATTGAATTTTACACAATTTGTGAATCAAAACGTTAAAATACTAGGTAGAAGATTGTATTCACCAAGTTTGAAGGATGTAGCTTTCCTATAAGTCGCTGAGCAATTTTTTTTAATTTTCCATACATTAGTCTTAAAATTTTTTTCCCGCGAACTGCGTCTAGACGTTTGTTTACCCATCCAAATTTACAGACAAATGTGTGGAAAATTCAAAAAATTAACTGAGCGTCTTCTAGCCAAGCTACATACTTCAAATTTGGTGAATACAACCTTCTACCTAGTATTTTAACGTTGCGATTCAGAAATTGTGAAAAATTCAATTTTGAAAGAAGTTATTTGCTATCGGATTCTCATACAAACACTGTAATTTCTGACCGCTTTGCCTACCCGTCAAGATGGCGTCGAAAACCGTGATAAGGCCTATTAAGTGGTAGAGGAATAAGACGAGTGTTAGTGATTGGCTTAAAATTCTCGCGCCATATTCTCATACAATCCAATCAGAGCATTGCTCGCACTCGTTTTCCCGCCCTTAGCATTAGTTACCAACACTTCTCCTTCCTGACCATATTCGTGACCTCTGTCTTTGTCTGCTTTGATTGGCAAAAATTATTACTATGGTCATAGCAGGTTATGAAAATAGGAGAGCGCTTTTGCAAACTGGCTGAAGCGAATTTTTCCCCACCTGTTGAAGAAGCTCCTGCTGTTTCCGTTTGTCTCCAAGTTGTAAGTTCTCCTGTTTGTCAAAGACAAGACGACGGACATTTTCACATTTTAAAGCACTTTGGTTGAATGATGAACGCGTGAATCAAAGTGAAAAAAAAAGAAAAATCAGTCATACCTCCTCCATTCCGGCCAGTCTTGTAATAACCTGGTCAGAAAAATAAAAGCATAATTGTAACATTTAGCCCATAACGTCCGGCTCTTTAGGCCGAAGGGTTTTGTCGTTTATTTTGTATCTTGCTAACTTTTCATGATTATATGCACCTACATTGTATTATTAACTTACCTTGAAACTTATTGAACCATGGGAAAAAATTACTTAAATATAAGGAACGTGAAAACCATTTATTCAAAACTAAGCTACAAGCACTCAAGGAGACGAAGATCCTCTTACTTTGAAGCTGTAGCCTTGATTCACCAAAAACCGCTGGCGCTTCGCAGAGTAGTACATTTCTTCCGTGTCCTGTTAAATGACGGTGAAGAGAAGGTAGCGGTTTATTAATACTTGTTCAGTGATGGCTTTTGCTTTGAACTGCTCCGCGCTCCTGCGATTGGGTTAAATGCCAGAGGCAAGAAAAAAAAAACAAACAAACTACATCTACAAACACGTCTTTTACTTATTCGCACGCCTGTCCCCGGTCAATAGGCTAGTTTCGAATTGTACAGCAACAAAAGGATAGAGTCAATGTTCAAAAAAAGGAAAATGCAAATTATTCCCCTGAACCTCGAATCTGTTCTTTTGTTGCTGCACAATTCGAAACTAGCCTATTGAATGTTGCGCATGTTGCTATTAGGGAGCTTAAGCACCCGGACTGAGGACGGCATCGGCAACGGCAACGGCAACGGCAACGGCAACGGCAACGGCAACGGAAACGGAAACGTCACAAAACACGAAAACCATTGCTTAAAAGAGGGGGAAATAGTCGTGCTGCACGTGCAGCACGCCAGCACGCATTTTAGTACATTTCTTTGATGTACTCCACAAAATAACAACATGAAATAACCAAATGTTAAGTTTTGACGACAACCTTGAGCATATAAGGCCCGTTTTTAAGCCGCGCGTCGCATTTTACATGTGCCGGATCTAATGCAAATGAGCGAAAACAATAGATCTTTCTCATTTGCATTAGATTCGGCACATGTACAATACGACGTTTAAAACGGGCCTAACAATGAACCGTTCATTTTCTTCCTTTACTTAAAACCGTTCGTACCATTCCAGTTGTGTGATAGTTCACCCTTTCTGCACAACGTGAAAAAGATGGACTATTCGCGAAATTCTCACGAAAGCGCTAAGTCATATTCTTCCTACAATCCCAATGAGGAGAGCCCTAATTTTGACAAGGAAAATTTCCTAGCTTTACAAGCACATTAACGAAGGCGGTCAAAGAACAGCACGTAAGAAGGCATGAGGTTAGTCCTCCAAATATTGCTTACCGTCGAGACAAGCGTGTAAAAGAATGCGTTGTATTCCTCGGCAGCCATGTCTATATATACAGAGAAAAAGCATTTTGAATAGGCACAACACGACCAAATGACATTGCAGGAAAAAAGAGAGACCGTAAACGCATTTCTGTATTTGTTTTTGTAACAGTAATGCGTACGACTGCAATAAAACTTAGTGAAAAAACGACCTTTGTTCCGAGCTGTTGCTTTTATTTAGAATCTTTCGGCGGTTTCTGCTACAAGCGCAGACCTTTCCTTTCTGCTAAAAATCCGTCGTGCTTCTGAGTAGAAACTACCGGTAGTTTCCTCAAGTGAAATCCGCCCGATGTTTCGAAGCCCTGAGGCTGAAACCCTTCCCAGATTTGGACCGGAGGTTCAAAGTGGATCAAGGACAGGAAAGGAATAAACTGGGAAACTGTTAATCCCGCCAAATTTAAACGGGAGTGGGAGACTAATGAGATAAACTAAGAATAATGCCAGGATCCGAGCCAGGATTCGAACCAGGATCCGAGCCAGGATCCGAGCCAGGATCCGAGCCAGGATCCGAGCTAGGATCCGAGCCAGGATTCGAGCCAGGATTCGAGCTAGGATCCGAGCCAGGATTCGAGACCTAACCGAGACCTAACCTAACCTAACCTAACCTAACCGAGACCTACCCTAACGCTAACTAGACCTAACTAGACTAGATCCAACCTAAATAGACCTAACCTAACCGATTTGAGACCTAACCAAACCGAGAGATTCGAGAATAAATAGCGGAGAAAGCTCATCTTAACTCGAATCCTGGCTGGAATCCTGGCTCGGATCGTAGCTCGAATCCTGGCTCGAAGTTTAGGTATCCTCGAGACTAATAAGATTTCATGGCAAGTACTTTATCACCTTTTTTAGCTCGCAGAATTCGTCCAAGTCGCTGAGCTTCCTAAAAAATAAAATAAAGTAAAATGTACTAGACTACATCTCGATCAGTAACGACTTTGGTATTATAGGAAGCGGGACACAAACCCAACAGAACCAGACACTAAGGCCCCGTCCACATTAATACACTTTTGGAAACCTCCGGATTCCTGAAGACAGATAACAAGATCTGCGTCCCCACTAGCGTTTTCACATCGTATTCGGCCGTCCACACTAGAGACTGAAAACGGAGAACTTAAGATGCGTTTTTGTTACCAGGCTTTGTTTACGCGCCTTGGTGTGCGGGAAAGTGAGGCATGCATACGAATATGACGTTACGTGTATTCGAAAACCTCCGTTTTTACCGTGCACACCGATAGACCAGGCTCCGTTTTCGTTTTCGCCGTCCACACTAGAACTTTCAAAGGCGTTTTCGAAAACCTCCGTTTTCGATCGTTTTAGCTAGTGTGGACGGTCATATGAAAACGGAGGTTTTCGAAAACGCATTTGTGTGGAGGTCTAAAAAGTCCTGCCTTTGGAGTGACACTTTAATTTCTGGACTTTTCGGAACAAATATAAACCTGCAGGCCTTGCATTCGCAAAACTTGTTCATAAGCTTTTAAGAGCGTGCAAGGGTTAGGGTTAATCTCCCACGCCGTTATTTGGGGCTTCACGCAACGCTATCTCACTTGTTTTTCGTGACGCACTTGAAAACGACTGCACAAGAAACTAGGTCCAATCAATTACTCCGGAAAATTGGACGGATAAGGGCCATGCATCCAAACTACCTTATGAAGTTACATACAGTGAGAAAAAAGTCAAGTCAAAAGTTAAGGGGCCCTAACAGAGTGCTGAAACAAGCATGGTTGTTGTTGTTGTTGCTCAGTGTTGTTTGATAGTTTGTTCATTTATTTGTTTGAGCAGCTATTCAGCTGATGTGGACCTGCTACACCCACCCACCCACCCACCCCACCCATACACTCACAAAGAAGTCAAGACACCGGGAACTTTAACGTCCCACAAGGAACTTATTAACATGGAAGATATTTGTGAGACGGGGCCAACGGTTTATAGTCCTTATCCGACAGACTGATCCGAGTAGACTTGAAAGTCTAACCATTTGCGGATGTGCAAAGGCAGCACTTTGTCCTCAGTTATTTTAAGACCCAGAATGTTGGTCCGGCCGGGAGTCGAACTCACGACCTCCCGCATGGCAGCCCGATGCTCAACCAACTGAGCCACCGGTGCGCGGTCAAAACGCGGGTTAACTTTTCAGAGGCTAAAAGGTAAACAGGATATGACAACATCCAAACCTGTCTCCTTGATCCACCGTGCGAAGAAATCTAATAAAATGAGAAAGACGAGCTTATTTATTAATTAAGCTGAGCTCAAAGCCTTGCGCGTAAATTCTTAAATGGAAGTTATTCATAGCTACCTGAATTAGAACATTGGCTTCAGGAAGATCAAAAGAATTATCTCCAACCTGAAAAAACGACAACGCAAAAAATACGCTGTTATCAAACGAGTGATTGATTGAAATGTGACCTTGACCAACGGATTTACTTTACTTTTCGATTCCAAGTTTGCGGAAGGACTGAAATGAATAGTTAAAAGTTTAATACACTCAATAAATTGTTTAGATTGAATGCTGGTATTTCTTTATTTCCGACCTTTGGGAATATTGATCCAGTTCTTAACCTGGACAAAACAATTTGTTCAAATCACGACCAGTCACTTTTGCTTGTTTCGACATGAGCCAAGTGCCTGCCCCGAGCGTTCAGGCTATTTGATAAGCTGGATGCTTTATGAATAATTTATGACAGTGAGTGGTTAGCCTCCAAACACGACATCCGTTTAGGTCGTCACGCCATCTCTCCCTTTCAACGATGCAAAGGATAGATTGCGTGACCGAACGAAATGAGATGTGCGAAAAGGCGGAAATAGAACAACGCCGTGGTGCCATACACGTCCCAATTTGAAAACGGCTCGAGCCAGAAATGGCATACCTTTTCAGAATTTGACCATCTCAGTGAGTATAGTTCTGAAAGACACTTTTCTTGGTCATCTGCAGAATTCACTGATGACTCTAACAAGGGCAGTACGTGGTGTAGAAGGTCGTTCGGACCCCCCTCCCCCCCCCCCGGGGGGGGGGGGGGGGCGGAGACTCCCACATAAAAAGGGGAGGGATGCTCGTTGGACATTTAAAATTAAACCCCTAAAGGAGACCAATCTGGGTGTGGCCCAGGCTTTTCTTGACCCCTAAGAGAGACCACATTAAACACAGAGAATTAAAAAATACAGTGTAAATATACACTTTTATATTTCTTCGCGCGCAACCCTAAAGGAGAACTTCACGGCTGCATATGATTGCATTTTGCCCAGAACACCCTAAGTGAGACCAAAATCCGAAATTTACACCCCTAAGCAAGACGACGAGCATCCCTCCCCTTTTATATGGAGTACCCCCCCCACCCCCAGGGGGGATTCGGAACGTTCTGTGCATTGCAAGTTGGAGATCGCTCGGGATGTTTTAAGCAGACTTACATCCCTAACAATGACTTCCGTTCAGGTTGTGACACTCACTCGGTGGGTCGAATTCGTCAAAGTCAGTTTTTGTTTTGCGCGTATGATTTATAGAATCAGAAGAATTAAGTTAATATTATCTGACCTTGGAGATGAATATTGTGTTGACGAGTGGGTTGTGCTGAAAGTTCTGTAAAATTTGCATTCTTTCGCCTTGGGATGTCGGGCCGTAGATAAAAGGCCTGGAAAACAATTAGAACCTGGTTATGGTAGCAAAACCGATCCAATCGACGCGTCGGCCAAAACGTCACCGGACGCGTTGGTCGATAGTCGACAAACTGTCGGTCGATTGTCGGCCAGCGAGTCAGTCATCTTGGTACAGGTCGATTTTAGTCTTATCCTCGGTGTAACAAAAGACCAAAAACAAGGAACTGAAGAGAACAACAGCTAGCCGTCGAAAACTTAAATTGGTTGTAGGAGTATTGGACTTCACAGTTTGCTAGAGTATCCGAATATACTTTGGTGGGCGAAACTACGGTGACGTTGAGCGGTGCTAACTTACTTCTTTAATTTTTCAGCATACTTCTTGAGGGCGAACACATTGTCAGAAAATACGATGACTTTGTCGTTACGCCTAAAAGAAAGGAAAGGAAAACGAGAATGACCTTCATCAGATTGATCAAAACTATTTTGCAAACATTAATCATTTGCAACTAGTTAAAAAGGTGCTCTGGACTTCGAATTCCTTTCTCATGAACTTTTGTTTCATGCATGTGATTTAATTCGTAAATTACATTCGCTTAAGTGCCTTCCAAATTGTAAATGGGTAAAACCTAGGAATCATATATCAACTAAGGGAATATAATTCTGCTTCACCCATTGACCGCTGAGAGTGCATAAGTCTTTATAGATTTTATTCTGTCTAACGCCAGGTGATTTTACTCGTCGATGGAGGGCTTCCAAGGGGGTTTGAGCTGTGAATAGGTTAATATGCACCCGATAGAAGGAAACAACACGATTTACTCGGGATAGAAAGAACACGCGTTCTCTTGGAATTTTTGGGCGCGAAATTCGCCTGCGATCCACTGACAGCCTGCAAAAGTCGTATTCAGACTATTAGGGAGTTAAAGCAAAGACGACGGCTACGGCTACGGCAACGCCACAAAGCAATAATATTATTGGTTAAAAAAGGAAAATACTCGTGCTGCACGTGCAACACGAATTTCCGTGCATTTCTCTGCCGTACTCCACAAAGTAACAACGTGAAATCACCATATTTTAGGTATTGAAGACAACGTGAACATATATAACAATGAAACAATCATTTTTTGTTTTGACTTGACGTTCGTACCCATCCAGTTACAGGATAGTTCGCCCGTATTGTTAAAGGTGAACAAGACGGAATAATTGCGAAATACTTGCAATAGCGCCAAGTTATATTTTGGAATGACATTTTCGTTGCCGTAGCCGTCGTCTTTGCTTAAACTCCCTAGTTTCGACGCTGGTGCGGCAGTAAACATCAACGACCACGTTTCAACCGACAATTCGGTATCGATAGTCATCTTCACACTACAAAGCTTAATTCACGCGATTTTACATTTCGTAGCGGACTAGACCTTACCTCTCATGATAACGAATCAAGAACTGCAGATACAAAACATAAATATAAATTAGCAACACTATTTTAGAGACCAACGACAAACGTAGGCAAAAGTCCACTGATTACAGGCTAATGGAGTGAATGTGGTGAAATCCCATTGAATTGTAAGCTATAGTTAGTACCAGAGTATTTTAGCTGTAAAAGTTACCTCGCAAGAACGGAACTTGTTAGGGTTCATGACATACAGCAACTGCAAAAAGAAAAGAATGTGGGCAACGTGCAATATGATTGCAGTTTCCAATGTGTATAACAGGCGTTCAACAATCATGTTGTGTTTTACTTCTATTCTCAGTTGAGTACGACACTAGGGAAGTTTGATGACAAAGTTTCAGCGTTAAAGTTCGCATGTTGTCAAGGGCAACTTGCTTCGTTTCCAAGGGTAACTTTTAACTGGTTACGGTCACCAGTTTGATTTTGGCGGGCTTTATCGCTCATGACGTCAAAGCCCCACAAGTTACTCTTGACAACGAAGCAAGTTGCCCTTGACAACAAGGGAACGTTGAAACCTGGTCGCGAAACTTCCCAGTGCCGTACTCAACTGAGAATCGTAGTAAGAGAGGTCTTCATGCTGTTTCCCCAGCTTAAAATAATTTGCAATATTGAAAAACGGCGTTGACGCTAATTTAATTTGTACATCGGGTGAGATTTGCTTCAAAAGTTAACCCGAGGAAATAATGTTTGCCATCAAAATTGTTCGAAAATTTTGAGCCGCCATCTTGGAATAATTGCGACTGTAACTATTGCCCTTTTCTTCTGACGCAAATAGCTTCTGCATAATATCCGCACAGCAACCATATCGGGTCGCAGTTATTCAAGATAGCTGCGCCCAGCTGGGTAGTCTGAACGTGAACAAAAAAGGGTTCTAATGTTCATGTTTTTCTGAAACAAACGCTTTCTTTGTACAATTTGCTAAGCCACCATGCACCTTTCTCTTTCTTGTTCTGATGTTCAGATATTCTCGGTAAAACTCAGGCGTCATTGGGCACCAAACCTTAACAAAAAAGGAAAAAAAACAAAGCACGAATTACGCTCAGCCTGCTGGTCCCCACATACAGGTTATTAAGACGCCCAGCTACAAACTATCACATGGAATAAAACAAACCTACCTCTGCGCACTGGACTCGTGCAATAAATCCGTTGTTTTGCAGTTCCATCCAATTGGCTTCATAAAGCTTGGGTCCAATGAGGAAATTCAGGTCCTACGAATAACAAGGATAATAATTAATATTTTTGCAGAGCTAAATTTTTTTAATTACCGTGCAGTAGGCGCCCGCTTAGCACACACGCGCGCGAAGGACCAGTGCGCATGCGCGGAAGGGGGTTTGTCTCGTGTGAGGAACGGTCTCTATCTGACCTTGTGGATGCTCAAAGCGAGATAAAGGCAGGCGCCTTCCTTCTCGCCCGTGCGCCGCAATTTCTTTGATGCCTGCGACGCAGACAGCAGCAACTCATAAAAAGCAAAAAAACCAATCGCACCTGGATTTTATCATCTTCACGAACAAGTGTTGCTGTCAGTCCCAGCTTGCAATGTGCTTGGACAACTATTAAAACGCAAGGAAACAAAAGCAGAAATGTTGCAATTTTTAGTATGATCGCTTCACGATCGTGTCACTTTTGTTTTAAGGTCTTGATTTACAAAGTTACCTGTCAAAACTCGTCTGAACTGTTTAGCTGGTATCGTGTGAACCTCTAACACAAACAGAAGGTAACCATTATTAAAAATGTTTTCACTTTCTCAACTAAATCTTGGCTTCGACAAGCGGCAAGCGGCATCGACAAATACGAGTTACGATTTTCATGCGATTGCAATTTTTCATAAAGTTTTAATCTCACATTTGTGCGATGAATCGGCTTCCGCCGATCCAAAGAACTAGTGAAGGGACGGCGGCAGGATGGTCAAACAACACTTACTATGACGAAATTCAGCGAATAGTTTGTTTTCTTGGTGGCAGAAGTCATTAAATAGGGAGCTCAAGCACGCGTGTTTTTGAGACGCAGACGGCAACTGGACGGCACATTTCGCGTGCCAGGACAGTGGTATCTCCCAAATTCTTATACTAATCATCTGTAATGGAGAAAAGATATTTAGCAATGTAAATGTGGTTGTATGAAGACAGGTTAAAAGGGAATTCGGCTCACTTCCGGTTGTCGTCCGCCACTCAAAAACAGCTCCTGAATCTACACCACGATTCCTTTTATCACCGAGAAGAACCGAGCGAAGACTAAGGCGAATTGTGCGCCTAAGGCCCCGTCCACACGTATGTTTTTGAATCCGCGACTTTTTGTTTCCGGATACGCCTTCCGTCCACACGTATCCGGCGAATTCGCTGGCGAATCCGGAACTTTTTGAATACGCTCTCCAGAGTCGATATTTTTTAATTCGATATGAATCCGGAACCGTGTGGACGCCAAATCCGCATAATTTTCTTAATCCGGATGACGTAACAAGATCGAGCCCAGTTCCTTACCGTGAAATCAATTCTCAAGATGGCTGCCGAGGGCTTCATGTCGCATGCTCTGTAACCTCTGTTTCCTTGAAGAGTCCTGAGCACTAGAGTGAATCCGGATACGTTTCGGATACGTGTGGACGGGCAAATTCGATTTGAATACGCTACGTGTGGATGGGAATATTTTTGAATCCGGACAGAAAAAGTTGCCGATTCAAAATTCTCCGGACACTTGTAGACGGGGCCTAAATTGCGCAAGTTTTTCGGAGACATGCTGGCCTTAGGTAAAACGACAATACAAGCGACAAAATACAAAATAAATATTTCCATAACAAGCATTACCATCTAATATCATTAATCCCCATTCTTGTGTCTCCATAAATTTCATCACCTAAAAAGCAGGATGCAAAGTAGAACTCTCATCACATTGCATGCTTGCCTGCCACAACGACTGTCCAAAAACTGACGAGATTAAGGAAGACAAAATTAAAGTTTTGCAGCTTACCTCACCCGCTTCCCAAGATCGTTTACCGGTGAAGGATACCATCGAATAAGTAGAAATGGCGATATTACAATCTGATGGTGATAAAATCAAACAGAAGCCAGGTTGAGTGGGTGTGTTAAAGGTGGAAAAAATCAAGATTCTTTGGAAATACGAAAATTTGATTTTATGAAACGAGTTGATAAAGGTCGAATTACCGCTGTGGACTGAAAGATGAATGACTGACATTTCTAGCGTCAGCCTTCGCCAGTTCGCTCCCTGGTTGATAAAATCAGATTTTCATATTAACTTAATCTTGCGCCGACGAAACACCGCAGTTTCTTCCAAAAACGGACTCCTTCAGTCTTCCGAGATACCCCGGTAAAATTGAACCGACGAAAATGGCATACTTCGAGTGTAGTTTCACCTTTTTATAGCGAGTCTTTGTACGGAGTCTTTTGATAACTTTTATGCTAATACAGGTCATTTCGAAATTGGGGCCTACTGCGCGCGAAAGACAGTATGAAGATCAAGGTGTACGACACCGGCGTCAATGAAAACATCACCGAAATTGCAAATTTACGTTTGTCAAACTTCATCAAGTTGGAAAAACTAGCAGTACTACGCACTAACTGAATTGGGATGAACGAACTTCAAAATAACAGAGAAAACCACACTTTTCTATTGTGTGCGCACGTCTTCCACAGAACTTGCGATTTGG
>OX421451.1:44343015-44345515 GCA_949126865.1 Montipora capitata
GAATCATTATAAATAATTCATGTCTCTCTATCTGCTGACTCTGATCAAGGTAAAATCTGAGCCAAGGCCGATTCAGGACGTCACAAAAACTGAATTTAATAATAGTATACTCATAATGAAGCTGATAACGATGAGATGATGATGATAATATTAATTAATAATAATGATGATAGTGATTATATGATATGCAGTTTAAGCGAAATCAAGACACAAAAGTACAGTCATGATGATAAACCAACATTTTATTCTTTTGAAACAAGGAAAAGTTGTCTACTGTTACAGTGACTGTAATAATCAACTAGAGGAATCTTGAATGAAGGGGTAGTTTCTAAAGAAACTGTGGTGCTGCATCGGTGGGGAAGTAGTATACAAAAATTTGGTTTTATCAAGGAAGTTGATAATGAAATCTTTGGAGGAATCTTGGGAATGCAAGGGGTGCGCATAACGACAGACTCCCCAAATTACCCTTTAGTTCTTAGCCAATCAGATTTAAGATAGTGAGTGCAATGTATAATAAGATTTAATACAATAATTAATATCATAATTAGACTATGATCAGTCTCTACCTTCAATGACGACTTTCCTCCAACAGTCGACTTCATAAGTTGATCCTCCCCTAAACCAAGTTCAAGGTCTTCACCTGTTCGTTTGCGGCATTTCTCAACTGCAGAATCTTGCAGAAGATGCTGTAGAACTTCCTGTCAAATCAGGAGACAGCTATGATTACAATGTCTTCTAAAAAGCATCTTAAACAACAAAATACACTTAACATGTATAACAAAATGTTAGGCAAAGCAGATTGAATTTTCACAGTAAAAAATATTTCAAGGTTCTTGCACAATTATTGTTATTTGCAATACAGATCTCCTTTACATACATTTGTACCTACAACCAGCATCACATTCTTATATTACTCACTGGAAAGTTGCTCTCAACAAAGTATCTGTTGTGTTTTAATACCAGTTTCACTTTGCCATAGCTTAGTGTGCAGATCTAGAAAAAGGCAAACAGTAAAATAATAATAAAAAAAGGATTAAGGATTTCTTTTATTTTTGTAAAGACTATGCAACTATAACTTCAAAACTACAACAATAATTTATTTTTCAGTTAAGAAGATAACCACATGACAACACACCTTAATAAACTGGATTATTCCGTCAGGAATTGTAGTCTTGCTCAGGCGACGCAAATATTCAATGATATCACTTGTCTGGATTTTTGAAAAAAAAGTATTAATTTAATTAAGAAGCTAAAAAATTAAACCATGTTTGCAGTCATCACATTGATTTTGCAGGCCATCAGAGTGTGACTGAAAGAATGTTCTAATTCTTTACCTGAAGACCAACAGATACAGCAGCATACAGTGAATATGCAGTCAGCCTACAACAAAAAGTGTAATACTGTAATTTAAAAAAAAAAAAGCCTTTTGGACCTTTTAGAAGATTTTCAGGTCTTTGAAAAAAGTTTTAGTCGAATGATCTGTATAATGTAGTTAAAACAAGTCAGAGCCAGTACCTTACTCTGGAATCTTTTAATGTGTACAGTCTTCTTGAATGTACTGTACCTTACAACAATTGGGCCATAAAAATGACTCACTAACAGCAGGGCCCAAGAAGATATGGTATGTCAGTAAGACAGTGAATTGATAAGAAAATTATTAAAATTAATACCGGTAAATTTATTACCATATCATTTTATTATAATTCAACTGAAGTCAGCAGAGTACAAATAACACCCAAAACGAGTACAAATATCTAAAAGTATTTGTACTCCAGAAGACCAGTTTTAACGATAAAAAAATCAACAGTAAAAGACAAAGTTTCGACCATTATAACTTTGGTCATTATCAAGTGAATGGTAAAATTGAAACAGTGAATATATACGTTGTGGTTTCTAAAGAAACGGTGCTGACTGCATCAACCAGAAATGAAACAGAAACGGTGCTGAGAGATAAAAAACAAAACTTTGGTTTTATCAAACAAAGTGGATAATGGGCAAATTAGTGCCACCAGACGAATTAAAGATCCATAAGCTGACATTTCATTCTCCACCACTGATGAAGGGCTAATGCTTAAAATGCCATCTCACAAATTTCTTTCATACTGTGAATAATATACCTTAATCATCTTGTTCTCAAGATAAAATTAAATTTAGATGTCAAAGCTGCATGCCATATTGGTGTCAAACCAAGACCTCTATTCTATTAATTGCAGCTATGCAAACATTAATAACTGCTTATCCCATCACTAAAAACCAAAAATTGAAATAACCAAATTATTTGACACATTTTCTCCACGTGTATACCTGTATTCATGGATATGCTCTGGTCTACAAACAGGCTGTGAAGAAAGAGAATTCAATCATCATTGACAATTGACAAAAGATTAAAAGAAAAAAAAAAGCATGAATTTATTAATTAAAACATGATTTTAAATTTAAGTATTTCTTTGAAATACAATATACAATATGCACATGTTACAAGGGCTTTTACATGTTTATG
>OX421451.1:44350515-44355515 GCA_949126865.1 Montipora capitata
AAATTGGGTATACCCCCTCCTGACCCCTAACAACGTGCCATAGCAGACATAGCTTGTGCTCGGACCGGCAACTGTGCATTGCACATTTTCTGCACGTGGAAGGTCGGTCGGTCGGTCGGTCGGTCGGTCGGTCGGTCGAATAGTTTAATACGAAAGAAACGTTTACGCTGCTGGTCTGCACGAAATCCCTTACACCAATCTTTTAAAATGACGAAGTTTATTGTGGTAATTTTCTGTATTTTGTCTTTGCAAGTCGTTTCTTCTCTCGCAAGTGAAGGTGAATGCATCGAAGGTACATATCACAAGGCTTCGCCTTCTCCAGAGACAAAAGATTTCGCGACTTGTCATGCATTCAAAGAAAACAGTTGCTGCACAGCTGAATTCACTGTAGAGCTGATGGCCAATGAAGCAAGGAACTTGTACAATCATTCTTGGCATCGATGTGGACAGTTGTCTGAAAAATGCCAACAATTTTGGATAAAACAGGTTCGTGTTTGTTGTAAGACATTACCTTTGCTTTATGAGATGCGCGCAGAACTTAGCCCAGACACATAATCATCTTTGGACAGGCAAGTTTTTATCTTTGCCAGAGTTGGCAGGCTCTACTAAGGGATCTAAAACCCAATTCAAGTTATCTGCTCAAATTTGTTTGACTAAGAAGGAGATATATAAGCCTTGGGTCAGATCACCAATCGTTGCGAACTCTCTCAAAAACCTTATGTAATGGCCTAGCTCCCACAACAATTATTCTCCGAAATCAGTGGTTAACTTTGATCTTGTACTACACTTTCAAGAATCTTAAACGCTTTGGCAGGTTTTAGACCTAGCAGGGAAGCAGGGCATTAGTTACCTGAACTTAGATAATTTACGATGAAGTCTCCTAGATTTTAGTGCATTTTTAAGTATGTGAGCTTGTAGTGAGGTCATCCATGGGTTTTACTCCACTTAGGAGCAATGAGAACTGTTTCCCCCGTGTATCCCACGTCAACATCGAACAAAATTATTCGTCTCTTCAGTAATATAATATACTGGACCGGGGTGAAAAAATATAACTCCTTCTATGCTGTTAACGTAGTTTTTGGACTATGCAAGGATATTCATAGTTATGAAATTTGCGGTAGCCTCGTACACGCCCAACAGGAAACTTAAATAGTAGATAAACCTCAACTTTAATTAAGCAGTTTAGTTTTTACCCGATATCTGAATTTGACATGTTTCATGTGATTTACTGCTTACCTGTTACACTGTTTTATGGTTATCCCGATCAAGGAAAATTAAGAAAACTCGCCATAGAAGTAAGTTTATGATCGCTGTTATAATATTATCAATCATTTCAGTTTTGTTAGTTTAATTTATATGGATTTCATAAGTTCTGGATATTGACGAACAGTGGCCGCATGGTACAATGATTGTTAAAAGTTTTTATCAGTTATTCCCGCTTCGCTCGTTTCATTTCTTTTATTACCAATTGATTTAGTTAATTAGAATACATTGTACATTTTAATTTCAGATCGAATAGAAAACATTATCAGTTATACGATTGCGAGTGTTCTTCGGTAGTGGATCGTCTTAGTTCTCTTGCACATCATATGCTACAATTTAAGACTCGCACTTCTAACCTCTGTTGAAACTGAGCAACTAGGGGCGTGGTCCAGTGGATGAGAAATAAAAATAAGATTGATTTCAAAAACACTTGATGATGAAGCCAGTACAAAGTAAAAATAATACATTGTTATTGGTATGAGTAATGTATTAACCCATTCACACTTCAAAAGCCCTAGGATGTCCCCCCTTGACAAGTAAAATCCTCTGCCGTTAGACAAAGTAAAATCTTAAGTGTTGCTCTCAGGGGTCATTGGGTTAATACGATTTTTTGTAAGGTTGTCCTCATGTTTGGAGGGAGAGAAGAATGCATGCTTTGTTATAAATGCAAAATTTATGTGGAATTTTAGTTTTGGTGTTTTATTGCCATCTGGTCTTATGGTAAACTATTTGAGAACACTTCAGCAATTTTTAATAACTTGTGATTTTTAACAATTTAAGTTGTGTGCCAAAGTTGAACTTTCTCCTAGTGAAGATATGATGGACCTTACTAAAAAATTATCCTTGGATTTTCCTTGCAGGAATGTTTTTACCAGTGTTCTCCAGATGTTTATAAGTATGCAAGCAATTCTATAAAGGGTGCAATTATAGGTATTAATATTTCCTTTGTGCATGGCATTTCTGTACGGGATCTTTGCTGTCCTCATTGTTCCTGTTTAAATGTCTCATTAACATAGAGACTTTTTTCAGCTTACCGGAGAAATTGGATTGGAAACTAATAAGAGGATAAAGGAACTTGTCAACATTTTACCCCGGTTTGGTACTTTAGGACTTTCTGGATGGGGATGTGCCGCTGGGACCCTTAGCCTACACCAGAGCTAGTTCAACTGAATTTTACTACCCTATAAAGTATATGCACGGCGGCCATGTTGGAGGGCCAAAACAATTAAAGATATTTGCATAAAAATAACATTTATTCCCCAAAGGAATATAATTATTTTGTTTCGGTCCTCGAATATGGCCGCTGTGCACTTACTCTATACTAGAGGAAACTCCCCACACACCCCTATCCTAGAGTAGCTGTTTTCCAGTAGTGAGGTCACTAGCACAGTTTGCCAAAACAAAACCTTATACCACAATACTTTCTCTCTCAAAAAGGGATTTATGTAACACCACACTTTTCAGTTTGTTCAGTCTTTTCCTGGTTTCCTTAGCCTAGATAAAATCTTCAGCCAACTGGTCGGTTTCATGAAAAATGATACCCTTGTATTCCAAACTGTTGTGTATTAGGGTTCGAAATACTACTATAGAGTACACAGTGAGTCAGGCCAAGTGCTTTACACAATCGCTTTATTACAACTGAATCAAGTATCTATATGTACAATGATATCTTCACAATAATCACATAACTGCGGCTTAGGGTGTGCTAACCAATGACTACCGGTTACTTGACTTCTAAGACATAGCTTATAATAGAATAAACACTACACAAACATTCCCCCCCCCTCCTACGCCCACCCTTCAGATTGTTCCCTAGTTTGGAAAAAATGGACCATCAGGATGACATCATATTGTTAATTTCTGCGTTTCAGATTTGCTAATGAGCTTATTCATTCATTCTCATAAATTTGAGTGTTTAAAACATAATAATATTGCATGAGGAATACATATTATACATGCCTGGTATGTAGTGTAGGGCCCAAATTTTCAGGGATAGCCAATACATGTAACACCACACTTTTCAATATTCAAAGGTGACTTCTTTGATCAAAAGAAAAAAGATGGGCTCACTCTAATTATGCCAAAATTAGATACAGAGATTCTTGCATTTGGCTGGGAAATACACCTGGGCCCGGTTGTCCGAAAGCCGATTAACTGAATCCAGGATTAGCGTAAACTTTTGTTTTATGTTTTCAGCTTTTTGATGAAAGTTTCTTTTCCTTATTTCTGTTTTTCAAGATTAACTTATTCTAATCTAAAGTTTTGCCGAATATCAGCGTTGAAAAGCATTTGGGAGTAGAGAAATAAACCCCTTGGTTAATTTTTAACCTGACATTAGCGTTAATCGGCTTTTGAACAACCAGGCCCAGACCTATAAAATATGGATGTGTTGGAGTGCGAACAAACATTCCAGCTTTTCTCTTTGTTTTTTTACTTAGGCGTGCCAGTTTGTTCTGGCTTCTGTGATGATTGGTTTGAAGCCTGCAAGATGGATCAGATTTGTGTAGAAAATGTGATCTCTGACTACAACTTCACCATTCATGGAGAAAACTTCTGCCCAGCCAACAAGAACTGTACAACCTATGAAATGATGTATGGAAATGGTGCTAACCTGTGTGAGAAGATGTGGGGAGGTTCCTATACTTACACCAAGCCAAATGTTGATTATTCCAACTGCCTGATGATGGATGGATCAAACAAAGATTTTCCTAGTAAGGCGTATGCCTTGCTAGTCATTTTGTTAGCTTTGGCTGTCATACAGTGAGCTCAAAGACTTCCTGGAAAAGCTTATTAGTGTAGAATAATTTGTTTCGGCTGTATTGAATAGATTTTGTAGTTTTGATGGAGTTTGAATCTCAACACCTAATTGTGATTGCAGTCTTGGAAGGGTCACGTGGACCACTGTGTTTCTTTGAAAAATGGCTAATGCTCCAAACATCCTGCCTGAAAATCTTTCTAAGGGTGGTTAATTTACTTTTGTCAACTTGTTTGATAAATACCAATATCATTTGTATAAGGACCAACTATGGTTCCATGAAAAGTAGATATCTTAAAAAAACAAACTATAAATTAGGCCACTTTGCCTCCTTGCCTAAGCTTACATGTTCATGAAGAAACATTTATTTTAGTCATATTGCAATCTCATCAAGGGGTTTAAATAACTTTTTCCATGAGCTGCTAGCAATGGTGAAATATTAGCAGCTGCTATGGGTCTTAATCACACGGTGGCCATGTTGATTCCCGAAGGATTAAAAACTTTTGTTTTGCCCCACCGAAACTCATTCCCAAACATTTAAACTCGAGGCTCAGCGTACGAAATCTATTGTCTATGGCCAATATGGCTGCTGTGCGAACAAGGCCCATTGCAGCACAAACCCAAACACTAGAGCCTGTTCACAGGCTAAACAATTCGAGGTAAGAGGTCCTTTAGGTGGACCAGGGGCTAGACTGCCAGTAACCAGCTTTGTTGAAACCCTTGTTCATCAAAGAGCTCACATATATTTTTCAATCTTCATGACTGTGTACCTTGGATTAGACTTCTAGTTTTTCTTTTGGCCTGAAACAGAGGTGTGTGAAATTTACATTGACTGTCAATGAGTTATTTATGACATCCTTTCAAAAGATATTTGTATGTTTGCTGTGGATGTCTGTAACAAAATATATTGTAAGCTTTAATGTTTACTTCCTTGATTTCAGATAACTGCACAATGTAATAAAAATATAAATTGATTATTATT
>OX421451.1:44360515-44373015 GCA_949126865.1 Montipora capitata
ATTACGTTCTCGACCGATTATTTTTTCATGTTTTAGTAAGGTCGGCCTTAAAAACCCACATCAAATTAAATAGATGTTCTCGTGCAAAGATAATAGCGTTTCGTTTGTTTCCAGAGACTAACATCGCACTTTCAAAGCTAAACATATTTCACATGCTTTTGCTATACATGTTTTTAAAATTATTTTGTCCTTGTTATAAAATTGGTTGTAGACTTGTTATTTGTGAGCTTTGCTTGCATCCTTGTTTGCGATCTTACCTCTAGTGAACGACAAAATAATTGAATTTCGATACTCATACTCAAGTTCATTCAGTTTCATCAATGTAAATTCAGTTTGACGTCTCTAAGATAAACTAGGCTCTTCTCTTCAATTATTTTGTCCTTGCTATACCTTTGCTTGCAGACTTGTTATTTGTGAGCAGTCTGGATGACCCGACACTTATAAGAAATCTATGAAATGAGAATCGGGGGTCTTCCCTTGTCAGGGAATGGCAGAATTACCCAGAATTCTTTTTGGGCATGAAAGAGGCCACTTGAGAAGCGCGAGACTGGCCCTCGTGCATCAAATGGCTGAAGCGCGGCTGGAGGAAAAAGTGAGAAGAAGATTTTTAGCCAGATACTAAGGAGTAGCCCTGGTGTGTACTGTTAACGTAGACTTTTGATTTCTGAATAAGTTTTTATGATAGAAACTTCGCGACAAAGTAGTGCTTTTTTCGCTGTTGTTACTTTAATAGCTGTAGTAGCAGTAATAGCCGTAGAAAGAGTCCATTACCCAAGAGTAAGAATCTGGTATCAGGTTTGTCCCCATCAGGGTCAGAAAAGTATCTATTTTAAAACCAAATGTTGCGGGAAAATAAACAATAGACCAACGTTGTTGTCACCGTGACAGCTGTAGTAGCTGACAGGTGCCAACCTCGTCCCCAGGGCGCTTTTCCCTGGCTTTGGGTGGGACGGGAAATGGCCATTTCCCGTCCCACCCAAAGCCAGGGAAAAGCGCCCTGGGGACGAGGTTGGACAGGTGCAGATCCAGGATTTTTCTTAGGAGGGTGTGCACCACTAAGGAATGGCGTAGCTGAGTGTTGTATCTGAGTGTTGACGTTATTTTTTTGCAGAACACCAGGTCCCAGTTGTTAAAAAGTGGATAACGCTATCCACCGAATAAGTCACTATCCATTGATTTTGCTATGAGTTATCAAATGGTTAGTGATTTATCCCGCGGATAGCGCTATCGATCGTTTGAACAACTGGGGCCAGTTGTATTAGAAAGCCGCAGGTCATCTGGGGGGAGGAAGGGGTACATTGACTACGGGTACTGCAGGCATTAATTCTGAGGTGCCACATTGTGTTCCGGGACATAATAATCAGGTCTTACATGACGTACTACCCATTGGAATTTGCGCATAATCAAACACTTATTGCCGCTGGGTTTAGAGCCGCCGGCGATACGGGACGCCGCCGTCACGGGTGAAGGGGACTCTTGGATGGTACACTTTTTGTGGAAACCTTCACTCTGGGC
This sequence comes from Montipora capitata, assembly GCA_949126865.1. Classification (NCBI taxonomy): domain Eukaryota; kingdom Metazoa; phylum Cnidaria; class Anthozoa; order Scleractinia; family Acroporidae; genus Montipora; species Montipora capitata. Next base: position 44,362,031 of record OX421451.1, read on the forward strand.
TAATCTCTAAGCTTTCTTTTTCCCGTCGTAAGATGAGAGAAGTACAGTAGGTAAGGCCACGTTGATGTGACTTTTGAGATCGTGCGAGAATCGGAAGCTATATTGATGCCGATACGCTTTGCTGCCGCACAAGTTCTACGTTGCAGCTGGTTTGTTTAGTATTCAGCTTTTCCGCTCACAGTTAGCTTAAATTGTTTTAATGATGCCTTTTGGAATTATATTGTCATGAAAGTTATAATTGATTACTTTATTGTTTGAGAGTCGTTTATTTTTTTAATTTCACAAGTCCCGAGCTAAAGTTTTTAAAAGATGTCTAATCATTCTTTGAGAGCAAGGGAAGTGAATGCCGAGAAGGTAAGACGTAAATAAGTTACGTGTGTCTTTATTTGACATACCTATTGTGGTTTTTTGTTGGTATTCTTAGAGCTTGCAAGTTGAACAGAAACAATAATCTGCCTTTTGGCATCCAAAATCGGTAATTGATAGATTGTATCAGCCTGGCACAATTCACTAGTCAAGTTCTTGATGGAATTGAATGATATCGTCTCTTATCGTAAATTTGTGATTGTTGTGACTTCACGTTTTCACTTCGTAACTGCATATCGAAGCGACAACTTGGTTTCATGTGATACAGCTGAAATCATTTATATAATGAAAATAATCGTACCGTGCAGATGCTCACTTGGTGGGATTCTTTTTTCAGTCGGTACTCAAACTATTTATAATTATTTTAATTTAATGAGAGTTCCATTACCGTTACGTATGACCTCTTGCACTTGAATTTAACCGAGATTTGAAGCCTAGCTTATTTATGTTTAAGAAAGCAAGCAGTGAAAATCTAGCCAGCCAGCAAATTATTATGACGAAGTTTAGCATGAAGCCTGTTGTTAATTGAAATATTGGGTTAGACATCCATTGTATGGCCTTGCATCAGCGTGAGGGATTCTTTGTCAGGAGGAAAGCTACACGTATATCTGGAGCCAGGGTTACTCAGCCAAAGATTTATCCTGGCCCTCAAATGTTGCTTTTCTTTTACTCTCACACTAGTCCATGCATAGTGAACCGACCGAAAGGGTCATCATTCACCCATGAAAGAAATGTTTTGAGGAAGGAGCACTCTCTAGAGGTTTGCTTGGCTTTAGCCATGCAGATAGTTAAGAGATAGCCAAAATGTGTTAAGCAACTGAAGTGCATTGAATAAAGTGATGACCAGCATGCATTAATACATTCTGCATAGGAACAGAATGGAAACATGGGCTCGGATAGAAGTGTTGAAATGGAGGTAATGACATCAGTGAGCATTACATAATTCCATTTCTAGTAGTACCAAAAGTAGTAACAAGCCTAGGGCATAAAACGTCTAGTCTTTAGGGTTATAGGAAATAAAGCTTTCATCTCAAGTTATGAGCATAGACAATGGTTAGTTTATGCTGTGAAGATTCACAACAGCTTGCACACTTTCTCGGCTTTGTGTTGCCCTAAGTGCTTGTCAACTTTTTTTTATGATTTTAAGTAAGTGGGTTGCAACCAGTCCCAAGAGACACTTGGAACAATATTGATAGTGTAATTTACGAAATGCTGGTGGACCAACAAAAGGAGGTAAAGAAAATTTGTTGTTTTGGTCCAACAACGTCAAGACAGTGATAAAATGTGAAAACCACCCAATGCAGTAAATGGTATTCTGGACGAAAACAAGACTGCATGGCCACCATAGACCACTTTTGTAAATAGCGACGACTGTTAAGTGAATTTTGCTAGTTATAACTATATTTTGTCTTTAAACCCACACATCTCAAAAACAAACTCGGCGACGCCCATTTTTATTGCTGGAGAGTTATTAGCATGCTTAGATAAAACTCTGTGCAAAGCTTAAAAAAAAATCTCTGGAGCAGATTCATTGCCACCTTCACAATTGAATCACTTTTCAGCAATAAAAAATGGGGTCACCAAGTGTGTTTTTGAGATATAAGTGCTTGTACACAAAATATAGGGCATTTTTAAATGGTTCTTTTGTTGTCATGGTAATTTATTACGTCACATTAATAATGTGTATCTTGTTAGGCAATAGCCCATTTGCGAGTTGCTGCATGCCTCAGTTTCAAAGCGAGTCCCGGTGCACAACCATTCAAATGGAAATGAGTTGCGTATTCTTATGCAAATCAAACTCATTTCCCTCACAATAGTTGAGCACCAAGACTCACTTCAAAACCGAGACAAACAGCAACTCAGAAATGGTCCATTATTGGCCTTTCATGTCATACCATAACATTGCTGTTAAGTGTTGTAGAATTAATCCTTCTAGTAGCACATTCCCTCCAAAAATTAATGGTTGAAACCCATTTGAGCCACCGTGAAGTGCTTGTTTTTAGTACTATGGGAGGTTGGACCTTTTTTCCTGGTTCCATTTCTGCTTTTCCTTGGTAAAAGTACCCTTTTAATGTACATTTGCAGGGCAGGAAAAAACCCAGGTCTGATTGCCCTGGGCAAGTAAATTTTGCTCTTGGGCATCTTGGGCAAGTGAAAATGGAATTTTGGTGGTCCATTGGGAAAGTGAAATTAGCTTCAGTAATCTTGTTAATGACACTTTCCAGTAAGACATGAACAGTGTGCACCTATTGGGCAATTGAAAATTGAAATGTACTGGCCCACTGGTCAACTGGATTTCAAAAGATTTTCCCTGCCCTGATTTGCATGTACATACAAAAACCTGGTTTTCATTATTTTTGCAGAACCTTCATCTAAATGATAATCTCAGTGCATTTGCAATGCCATGTAATGACTACCCAGCATCGTATGAATCAACGCCCGATGGTTTGCCAAAAGAACAGCAGACCTCACGGGAGTGGGTTTTGGAATGGAACAGGAAGAGCGACACCAGTGAAGTTCAGGAGTATCTGCAACAAATGCAGCGGTCACATAGCCTGTCACAACCAGACTCTAATGGCGATCCAACTTCTGAGGGTTTTAATCGAAGCAGCTCTGTTCCAAGGTATGGAGGATATGATGGCCAAGTTGAAGAACAGATGGAGAGTGAACCCTTTGAAATTCAAAACTTCTCATGTTCACCCAGTAGAAAACTTATTAACTTGCGGCAAACTGTAGGGGAAGTTACCTCTGATAATGGTATTGATGACGATGGGAGAGGAAATCACAGTGCTTTTGTAAGTACCTTATCATAAGAGCTTTTTCTCTTTCCTTAGAAGGGTACTCAGTGCTTGAAATAACAGTCGGACATCGGACATTGTCCGACCAAATTTTGAAAATGTCCGGCCAATTTCACATAGTGATCGGACACGATGACCGAACATCTCACCAGCACATCTTGAGTTCTCTTCTTCAAGGTGTTGTCAGTCAATAAATTATGTCTGGTCCAATTTGTCGAATGTCCGACCAAAAGGAAGATTTGAAAGGACACATGTCCTGCGAATAAAGAAAAATTATTTCCAGCACTGGTACTACTGCCCCAATTGAACTTTGTTACCCATCCCATGCCCTAATAACACCATGAAAAATTACACAGGCAGTTATGGCCTTTACTTCCCAAACAACTATAAAACCTTGAGACCCTTTTGCTGTAAGGCACAGGGTACTGTGGGCAAGGGATTGATTGGGGGAGGGAGGTGGGAGGGAAAAGGTTTATTCTTTAAGCGTATGGAATAAACAAACAGCAGTTTAGGGCCGAACCTTACTTTGTTCCGAGACTCCTCATCAGTCAAAGTGCTCTGTCAAGTCCAAATGGTATAGCTCAAGCACAAAAGGTTTAGCATGATTTCACAGCATAATTTAGGAAATACCCCAAAATAGTGTTTGCATTGTCAGCCATCCACCTTTCATGTGGTTAACCAGATTAAGGAATCCTCTGTCATTGCAGGCTGAAGGAGGTGAAGACACAGATGAAATTCTGTTAGATGAAGCAATGACAGGTACTGTATGTTGCTTAGCAGTCTTGATTAATTTGCGACATTTGATTGTGTATTTTTAAAATCTGAAATTTTCGTTGTGGTTTGTAGTAACAGAGGAGGAGGGTGAGAGCTATATGTATACCAATTTTCTCAAGTCTAGAACGTGTTATGACATCATGCCAAGGAGTTCCAAGATTGTAGTGTTTGACGTCAAGCTTAAGGTAGGTAAATTGCTGGATTTACACCAAGTACACAATGTACATGTACATCAACAGTCAATGGGCTTGGGAGCCTGAAAGGTATTTGTAATTTGAAAGGAAGTATCCATAGCAACCATACAGTACTTGTGACAAGTGGTGACCAGTATTATCTCGGTTTAAATGTTGGCTGAAATTAATTTAGTTAGATGACATCAGCTCTAGATGCTAAAAACCCCTCATTAATTTTTTTATTTCCCCCGAGTGTCGGTTATGCCTTATAAAGGTTTGAAAAGTACATGTACACATAGAAGCTGGAAAGTAAACATTGTTTACAGCTCAGTCATTATTAATTTTTCAGCTTTTTTATTTAGGGAATGAAGGATATTTAATTTATTTTAAATTCGAAAGAAGTCCTCCTCCTTCCATTGGGACCTTAATTCCCTTTTTGATAAGGTGGGGAATTGCTTAAGATGTCTATTTTTAGTACTTTGTCATTATTATTTATAGCCTGAATTCTTTATCTACAGGCTAAAAAGGCATTTTTTGCACTTGTTGCTAACGGTAAGGGAGAAAAATTAATGGTGTAATAAGTAGACTGTTAAAAAAAGTCATTATTAAGTTTTTATAACCTTTTAGTTGTTTTCATGATTCTTGACTGAAATATTTGTGTGTGAAACATTAGCAATTAATGTTTTTTTAGTTTCTCAGTTCTTTCCCATACCAATCCTTATAAAATCAAAGGGATTGTAACAAAGCACTCAAATTCTGGGCAGAGTATTACAATCCTGTCACGTGAGTCATAGTACTTGGCATTTATTGAAACCATCTCAAGAAGTACCCGTTCATGCTCGTATCCTTAAATCTTAGTCCTATAAGATTGTTTCTTTCCCTACCCTTCTCCGATGCTTTCTGAAGTGACTGTCAGATGCACTTAAATAATCCAAGATTACTACTAGTTGTTTAGAACTAATTAAATTGTATAGCAGGGCAATAGTAATACAGTCGAACCTCCCGTGAGCGACTGCCCAAAATGTCAAGCCAAGGTGGTCACTTACGGGAGATGGTCTCCTATGAGAGCTTAGAGCCAAAAGTTTGCCTTGGTAGCATATGGTAATTGCAGAGACTTACCTCATACACCAGTGCCCATCTAAACCTATGTACATGTATGCTTTTAGTAGTCACAAAAACACTTATTCCTATGTGAATACATTTTTTTACGGACACAACAAGACATCGATACCTTGGCTGAAATAAAAAAAACCAAAAACCTTGGATATGACTTGGGCTGAATAGGGAATGATCGTTGACTGCGCTGAATACTGTACTTCGACTTTCATACCTTAGTTCCGTCAAACTGTTGACTGTTCTTGAGAGAACAGTCAATTAGGAAATCAGTTTTAATTTTCTTTAATATTATTATAAGACATTTAAGGTCGTCTCTTTTAAGACTGATAGAACACAGTGTATGTGCATTTTTTCGTTTAAAATTTTAAATGTTTGATTCCTGATGTAAAAGGTCAATTTCCAGGAAAAATTCCCGTACTTCACATTGAGACATTTCCCTCTCTTGTCAGCTACATGTACCTGGGAATATGATGATGTTACAAGGCCTTGCCATCCAATTGTTGCCTTATTACCTGTCAAGTGACTCTTTTAGGAGGTTAACAACAAAAGAAGTCTCAAACTATTAGCTCTAAAAATTGGTGGGGGTCGCTTACAAGAGGTGGAAGCTAACAAGAGGTTCCAAATAATTATAGTGATCTTACCTTGAAACTTTTGGTAATTTGAAAAAGTGGTCGCTGAGGAGAGGTGGTCGCAACTGGAGGTTTGACTGTATAATTATCATCTACATTGTGAACCTAGTTTGATGGCCTAGCTCCCACAAGCTTCCTGTAGCTCAGTGGTAGACCATTTGAACTACAGTACATGTAATCAGAAGGTCAAAGGTTCCGCTTCTGCAAAGGAACACTCAGATTTTTTATGAGTATCCTTAAGTTGGTATCAAATAAGTACCCATCTCATCAAGTTTATTGTATTTTTCTCTATGTACAGGAGTTCGGTCAGCCCCCCTTTGGGACAGCAATAAACACACTTTTGTCGGTATGTGTAATTTCCATTCTTATTCTTGCTTCACTTTGAACTTGAATTGTCTTTTTATGTGACTGGAGCATTAAGTGTAGTTTAATACATACAGTAACTGTTGAGCTGTAAATTTTGTCATCTGTGGCAAGATCTCATTTTCCTCCTTCTTGAAATGTTTGCAGGGATGCTGACTATATCAGACTTCATTAACATTCTTCGATATTATTACAAGTCACCACTGGTAAGAAATTCAGATGCTTGGTCCAGTTCAATCTTGGATTGCCAATTAGACACCTGAGAGAATACACGAGGATCTTGAGGGGGTTGAAATGTTGTCATTGAAACTAAAGACCACCTGTGCCGGTTGGCAGTTACAGGAGACATAACGATTCAATGATTATTTCATAAACAAAATGCAAATTTTGGATTTGAAGAAATCTGAGCTGGTCCACTATAAAAACAAAAAAGAACTCAAGATTGTTAGCATTTAACAGGGAGGCCGGTGTGCCCACATGTACATGTACATGTATCTGTTAGATGAAAATTTCTCAGTTTGTTTATCTTTACATGTATTAACATAATTTTTTTTTTACGTTCTTTCATTCCAGGTTCAAATGGATGAGTTAGAAGACAACAAAATTGAAACTTTTAGAGGTAATGACACTTGAAATGAACATTTTTACCATTGTTGCCCTCGGACCTCCAGAATTTGCACAGCAGAGCAGTTTACACAATGAAATGCTGTGATTGCAAGGCCACTTACATCTATATCAGTGAGACCAACAGAAATCTGAACGCAAGACTGACTGAACACAAATGAGTGACAAGAAATGGTGACTGTAGCAGTAACATTGTTGAACACCATTTAGAGACAATCCACAGAAAAAGGAAAATCAAAATTTAACTGGTTTGATAAATTTTAAACCACAAAGGCACGAACAAATTTGAATCACAACATAAAATTATACTTATCCATAGAAACAAAAACCAGGATAAATGTGTAATGCTATAAAGGCATATCATGTTAATTGGCAGACTCAAAGCAAACTTTGCTTTTTCTTTTCTTTTAATAAGACTTGGAGCAATCAAATTTGAGGCCTGGGCTTGTCAAGATTGCCCCAATGCAGAGGTAAGAGGAGATCCATTCATCTTCGCTTGAATGATTGACATGACAAGGTGCAGGCTCTATGTTAATGTAGAACTTGTCAAGAATTTTGTCTGTTTTTTTCTTTGGTTGGATCTTTTTTTCTGGTGGAATATTCTGGCTTCTTCAACTTCATTTGAAAGACTTGGCTTCACTTTTCCATGGGCCATTACTTACTGTCATAATTTTATTACAAAGCCACCAAATGAGGAATAAAGGAAACTAAAATCTTGAGTCCTTGTGAAGGAGATGTCAAGTGTGCAAACAAATAATAGTCTTTGTAGAGTATGTGTTCTTGATTTTGTCATTATACTTCAGGGATCATATGTCATAAGATGTACTTGCCCGGCTGACGACTTTGATAAAAATGAATATGGATCCCTGATACTTGGAGTTTTTGTTTGACATAATGCCGCAAAACGAAGGTTTCTTTTGTTTTTTGAAGGACAAGTGATTTTAAGGAGATGCTGCCAACAAAAACAGTAACTGAATGAAAAGAATTTTGACATATGATGATGGATATGGATTCTTTTAGGGCTAAAATTCTAAAGATTTCCAGCATCTACAGCTAGTACATGTACAGACCCTTTTTTTCCCTGAAGATGGTTGTGTGGAATGGTTGATGTTCTCTTCTGGCTAAAGTAGTATAGATAAAGCCTAAAAGCGGAGCTCCCGGGTTATTTATTCTTACAATAAATTAACCTGGCTTGAGCCTGCAATCCAATCAAAACCCGGTACCTGGTCATCTGTCAACTTAAAAAAAAAATCAGCTGACCTCGATGAGCTCTCAACAAAGCCTATGATATGGTCACATGATACTTGTCACATTGGCATACATGAAGGGGTGGACGTACATACAGTCGTATGGTGACCAAAGCCAAATTTCTCGCACAGATGGGTTACCATAACTTTCTCACCCATGGTGCTCCATGAGCGTGCTTTTGGCGCATGGAGCTCTGCTTTACCCTGTATGATGGCTTTTTGATGGGATTGCTGTGTGGAGGTGGAACTTAAGTGTACGTGCAATCAAAACATACTCCTTGCGTTACTCATTACCCAGTTTAAAGCTGGCTAATATCCAGCATGTACAAAAGCTGGGAATCAGTGGATCAATGTTCAAGTTAAGAGTTCGATGGAGTCAAGGATTTAACCCTCAAAAGGGACTTAATTTGTGAATGTTGCTTTGGCAGTTTGTTTGATGCTGTGAAGATGTTGGTGGAACACAGAATCCATCGTCTTCCTGTTGTGGATCCAAACACTGGCAATGCACTTTACATCCTCACACACAAGAGAATCCTGAGATTCATGTTCTCAGCAGTGAGTAGATAAACATTAAAGAGCCTTACTCACCCACTTTACTTCAGTCGTGGGAGGGTGGGGGGGGGGGGGGGGGGGAGGCATCCTTGGACGTTTGAGGTGTGAATGAGTTGAAGTTGTTCAAGGATCAAGAGCTTCTGCTTGTTGATTTGTCTAACCCTAACCCTTACTTGCATAGATACTGTACATGTACCTGTATGTGGTGCTAATGCTGTGCTTTTAATGTAGGTAGTGTTCACTCTTTAGGCAACAAAGGGGTTGTTTAACCCTTTGACGTCCAAACCAGCCTAAACCGGCCAGACTTAGTATTTTACTCTGTCTAACGCCAGACGATCTTACTCGTCAATGGAGAACCCCTGGGAGTCAATGGGTTAAGTGGGCCCATGGGTCAGTTCATATAAGCAGACTTGTTCCAATGTCCCTTTAGCCATGTCCTTCCATTTAAATCTCCTCACGACTTGTTAAAGCCTTATTTGGGGCCCTTTGTAGCATCCCAGAGTAGTCTCCACATGTGAATTCCCTGACTGAAAACTCTGCTTACAACTTTTGTCATTGCAGAAATGAAACTTTCTTTTACCAGTATTTGACAGATTACATGAACTAAGCCACTTGAGCCACAAGTTACATTAATTAACTAATCAAGGGTTTGATTTAAAGAGAGCCACCAATACCAAGAATTACATGTACATGTACTCACATCTGTTACCTTTTGTTTAAAGTTAACACAGAGCCATCCACCCGAGTTCATGGGTAGCACGCTGCAAGAGTTGGGAATTGGAACGTATCAAAATGTTGCTATGGTAAGTTATCACAAAAAGTCTGTTTCTATTCTTAAAGGTTAGTGATGATGATGATGGTGATAATTCCTGAAATGACAAAATTACACATCTATTGTTTTGGTTTACTCCATTTACTTAAGATTACATTGGATTTTGTTACAAGTCCTCATGTCTTTTTAGATATCTCCAGAAACCCCATTAATCACAGCATTCCATATTTTTGCGGACAAAAGAGTTTCTGCTCTACCAGTGGTTGATAACCGAGGTATGGTTTCATGTTATGTCAGTTGTGTCCAGGTAATAGAAGTTGCCTGCATCCCTTTAAGGCGTCACCAAAAGTTGCATAGTTGGTAGAAAACTCTTTCATTTCATTTTCTCATCCCATTTGCCTTGAGGTAAAAAACAAAGAGTTGGCCTGTACTCATAAACCAAAAATTATGTTACCAAGTAGACATGCAAAATTCTTATTGCAGTATAGTGTGCAAGAAAAAGAACTTGGCCAATATCGAGCCATGTTGACCTCATGCTTGGTCAATAACCCATATATTTACATGTATGTACCCTATTTATGGGAAAGGCAAATACATGTACTTTTTGAAAAGACATAATTGAAAGGATAATTATGTAACAAGCAATTCTGAGGCTAAATGGGGACCTCTAATTAGCTGGTTTTGGTCAGGATTTTACAGTACCGACCATTACCATGGAAACAGTCCATTTCCATATTTTTTTCTCTCTCACAGGGCTGGAAATCCAAAATGAACACAAAAAGTTAAGACAGATTTTTCATCACAATAAAGTGCGGTTTTCAATTGAGTGTTGAAAATAATTAGATAATTACTTTGGTTTATGATTACTTCACTCAGTGATTGGTTCAAAGCTCTCACACCATTTTTTCAACCAATCAGAAGTGAAACCGAAACCAATTGTGGCTCACGCGTACACATTTTCCCGCGGTTTGTGTCGGCTATGTGTAATTACTTTGAGTTTGCTGGATTGTCTGAGTCCTTTTTGATTGGCCAAAGTAATTACTTTGGGTTTGGTTTTACGACACTCAATTGAAACTCGCTCTAGTAAAATTAAATTATAGAAAGCAGAATTTAGAGCGGTCTAGTTTTACAAGGAAAAGGTGATTACCGTTCAAAGTGCTCTGATGGAAGACAAAAGATTACAAACATTCACCAAGCGGAGAAGTGTCCAATCGCTCAAAGAAATGATGCCTTAGTTATAATAAGCAACTTACCATGAACTTCACTTGCTTGGGACTCTACTGGGAAATAATTATTGGCCCTCAGTTGTTTTTGTATGGACCTCAGCGCTCGGTCCATACTGCCTCAACCTCGGGCCAATATTCTGCACACTCAGTTGGTAAGATGTTAACATTGTTTTTAAAGTTGAATTTTGGCATGTTTTTAAAAGTATTGTTCCCTTACTTTTCAGGTGTCGTAGTTGATATTTATGCAAGATTTGATGTCATTGTAAGTAGAAACTTCAATTGCACATACTGCAAATTCACAAATGAATCCTAAAGTTCTGGGCCCAGTTGTTCAAAAGCTGATTA
>OX421451.1:44378015-44388015 GCA_949126865.1 Montipora capitata
ACTTACTTCATTGCTAGAAATAGGTACAAATGCTTAGACTCATTTTAAGGGCAGTTTGTGTATCTACAGCGCTGCTGTAATTACATGCGTTTCTGGACATAAGTGCATACGATTGGGGATTAATGATAATAGTTATTATGGCGGTACTTCTCTTGTCCAAGTGAAACTGAGCAATTTTGTTGAGTATACTATAATATAGTAAATCCTTGGGGTTGTTAACACAACTACAAAGTAGTTATGTACTGTAACTAGTCCTGTTGGCAACTCTTATGATTTGAGATGAATTGCCTTCCAAGAGGACCTAAATTTATAGTAACCCACTGGTACACTGTGATTTTTAACTTTTAAGAATGCGAAAGGGTCTTGTAATTAATAATGCTTTGCTGTAATGTTGTTGCTTATACTGTACCATTCTTGGTTTATGGAGTCAAGAAGTGAATGGATAAGTGTCCTCTTTGTAACCGGTAGGGAAGAACAGCAAATATCCAGTCATCATGTACATGTACGCAAACATTTTTGTTTGTATTGATAGGTTGTTTGACAAATTACTTTGTTGTCAGAGCAGTTTTCAATTGAGTGTCATAACACGTAATCAAACTGAAATAATAATTATTACAGTGTATACTGGCTGATTATTACAGCACAGAAGAAATATAATCTTTGTTGAAAATGTTTATTCTCGACATCTCCAATGGCTACAACAAACTTTCCAAACAGGTTTTTTCAATGACAATTTTTTTCCGAGACTTTCAAGGGGAAAATAAAAAGACACCAACTGAAAGTTGGTGGGAAATCAACTATTGGTTGAGAATGTGGCATAAGTCAGATTTCTTAACTTCAAGTATAGTGATGCAAAACTAAAGCAATTGCACAATAATAGTTGTTAAACACTCCATTGAAATGATAATGCTCTGACTGTTTTCTCTTAATAATTTTATTTATATTAACCTGTTTAGTCCATTAAAGGCCCATCTTCAACCGATAGGCTTTTCGACCGTTTGTTTTTGTTATGGAAATTTGCATTGCTTATCGTAGCAATCTGATTTGGATGAATTTCAACTTTAGCAGGCTTTTCATAATTATATGAAAGTTGAAGGTGGACCTTTGGAACTTATTGTACCCTTCTTTCCAGGTTTCAACATCAATTTATAATTGTTATTTCAAACCACTTCTGCAAACTCTGATTCCATTACTTTTATAAAAAATTAATTATCATCAGCAAAGGGATGGGTCTTATCAGACTCCCCGACAAAGTAAAAAACTGTCACTGTTACTGTAAATTCAAGCCTTTTTTGCATTATTAATGCACTGCATACCATCCACATACTACTTTTTTTCACATATTTTGAGGACAGTAAGTGAAAAAGCATTGCATGGGTTACACCTACAACTGAGAAACTTATATTTGCTTCTTCTGTACAAGCGTTCTACCAAATACTAATTATTGTTCTTACTAAGCTTAATCCCCATCCATTTCGTGCAAACAGATTGTTCTTGACTATTTTCTTCAACATTTTGGTGGGTGGATAAAACCAAAAATCCCAAAAATTATTGGTGGCCAGCCATGCCTACAAAACAAATTGATGAGACTACTCTGAAAAATGTACTATTTAAAAAAAATGGCATTAACCCATTGACTCCCAGGGGTTCCCCATTGACAAGTAAAATCGTCTGGCGTTAGACAGAGTACTAAGTCTGGCCGGTTTAGGCCAGTTTGGACGTCAAAGGGTTAAACAGTTTTGGAAAATATTTTTACATCTCATTGGCCAGGTTTGTCAAAAAATTAAAAAGAATCTCATCAAAGTTTGGATGGAACTTTAAAATAAATGTAAGGTCTTGAATTAATGTTTAGTTCCTGTAAGGATAAGTAAGGCAGTGGATTAAACGGGCTATCATTATAAAAGAGCCTTCCATAAATGTACAAAGCATCTGATGGTTGCATTGCAGGGGAGAAGGCAGGAGGGAAGGGGTGGGGGGTCCTAAGGTGCCCATGACCCCCCTTGAAAAACAAAACAAAATAATTATTTAATAAGGGAAAAAACAGCAGGCTGAGTGGATGACTGCATAGAATTTTGCTATGTATTTTTTTAAACAAAATATCCAGTGAAGAATTCAGGAAATTGAAATTGCATAATTATGCAAATCTTGTTGGGGGGGGGGGGGGGGGGGGGACATGTTCCCTATTCCTCCCAGAAACTGGTTCCTTATGGCACTCATTCAGAACCCCCCTTCCCCCCCAATGAAAAATCCTGCTTACACCCCTGGGTTGTGCATACAAACCTTCAATGATTGTTTAAAGACTCAAATTATTATGTATAGTGGGACTTGTGATGGAGAGTTTTAATTTCTTTGGAATAAACTTAAGATCAAGTTTTTAAGTGTAGTCTTGTTTGGTTTTCATTTATAGGATGTAGATCACATTTAAGAGACAATTTTCAATTTAACTGTAAACAAATCCTAACAAGAAAGGTCACCCATTGGTTCCAATCTATAACTCAGGAAGAGAATACTTTGCAACAGTCAATGGGATCTTCAACAAAAAATCTGCCTCTCCCCTAAAGGCATTCTTTATTTATTTATTTATTTGTTTTACATTCCCTAGGCAGGTGTTTGTTAAAATGGCCCTTTTTTGTACCATAAAGCATCATCCTAATTTCTTTACAAAAAAAGGTTAAGTGGACCTCTAGTTACCAATACATCTTATTCCAAAATGGCTGCCATTTTTGTATCATTTTTGTTTGCTTGCAAATCAGCCCTTGTTGCCGCACTCAAGGTTAAATAAGCTTTTGAATTTTCAGCTTAAGAACAAGATAACAAGGGCTAATTTGCAAGCAAACAAAAGAATATACTAAAATGACAGCCATTTTGGAATAAGGTGTATTGTATCCATAATGTGAGTTATGGTATGCCTACCATGCAGAACTCGCCAAATTTCACTGGTTTGGAAGCATTTTGGAAGCAAAAAATTTATCACTCTAGCAAATGAGGAAAAAAAATAATTTAAATTTTTTCCCAAAATGATTAATTATTTTATTGATCTTAAATTAAAATGCAGAGAATATTTAAAGTATATTATTTTATGATGATGATAATGATGTAAATTTGGACTTCTGAGAAAGATGAGACTTGTGCTACAAAGGTTAACGTTGCCACTGAAGTTGACATATCCACAATAATTATTACCGGTAATTTTCTTAAAGAGAGAGACACTTATCAAGAAATAACAATTTTATTGGTTTTTACAAGACAGCCAAAGGTGAAAACACTTTTGTTCAGCTTAATTATTAAAAAAATTAATGCTTTCACTACATTTTGCCATGGCCAGGTCCTCCAGGCAGAAATTAACACTTGTGTCATAATATTAGCCATGTTTGGGTGAAACACAAATTCAATAAAAATCTGAGTCTAATGAAATACAAACTTGATTACTTTTCATAATATTATTATCAATCCTACATTTCATAGGCTTGATTTAAATAGACATGTGGTGTTTTTCACATTTTCTCTACAAAAGTTGACTTTTTAGTCATTATTGTTATCACAACAAAGACTTATTTTACTGCAACAATAAAACTGTTACTTAGAGTAAAATAATATGCCACTGTAGCTGCCATTACTGTGTTTAATGTGTATGCATTACACAAGCATCCATCATTTTTTTCCTCTACAGGCTATACCTACATTGTTGATATCTGCCGCCAATACCTGGACGGAGAAGAGGCCGAGCCTGCTCACAGGCTAGACTTTCCCTTAACCCAATGGGTCTGTGTGTCATTATTGTGTTAAGTTTGTTTATAAAAATTGATCAAATTAGTCATAAGCAAATTGCCATTTTTGTGCAGCATTATCATTACAAATTGCCATCTTCACAGATATTTCCCCAGTTGCTTCTATGCACAAACCAGATGCACGGTTATATAATTGAAGAGTCTTCTGAAAGGAAATATCAAGGAAATGCCAGTAATGATTTTAAAAAGCATTTGAATCTCTATTTGTGTTGATTGTTCAGAGATCTATGCTTCCATTCTCATCAGTCTGGTAACATTCAAAAGGCTCTGTCCTTATCCTATTTGCTTCTTGAAGCGTCACTCTCACGTTAAGAATCTCTCTAGAAATTTTTTGCAGGCACGTCTGGTAACAATGGAAGCAAGAAGTTACAGGACATAAGAAAAATACAAGTGATTAGATTGAGAGGGCAGTGTCTCAAATGTGGGTCGGAGTAGAAGTGACCTACAGTGTAATTGTGCCTACCTTGTTATAGTACCATTCCTGTGCTCCTCCACTGTGACATTTCATCACCCTGGGCTCTTCACTCTTGTTCAATGCCTCTAAACACAACTGGCTGTCAATCTTCAATTCATTATCTTCATTCAGTGACCAGAACTGGATTATAAAAAAAACTATTGATCAAAATGAAAAAATGTAAATGCAAAAAAATTTAATGCTTTGTTTATAGTGGAAGTGCACTTAGCTATCAAGCTAGTTCACGGGCACCCCACTTTTAAGAATCTGAAAGAAACAATTCAAACTTAATAGAAACATGATTAAGAACCCCAACTGGATGAAGGCAACCAGTTGGCTATTTACAAAGCATGGTGGAGTTGAATCCAGGACAACCGGAAACTAATCCAAACCAGAGGTTACAATGGGATTTGAACCCAGGTCAACCACATGCAAACCGAACGCCCTAACCACTGGACCACGCTGCCTCCTAAATAATAAAGAATAAATGATATTAGTGTTGAACCTTTTCTGATGCTCAATAGGTCTTTAATGCTTGATAATATAAATAACATTGCTAATTGAGCACATTTAGAATGGTTTAACGTGTTGTATGTTATTACATGTAGTTCTGCGTTACTTTATATTATGAAATATCAAGACAGACTCAGGGTGAGCAGATTTTGTCACGGGTGCAAGCCAAACCCTACCGTTTGTTTAAAGGAGAAGAAACTTCTCCTTTAAATAATATTATGAAATGTAATATTATTAACTATGAATAATTCCTTACTAATTTGCATACCTTTGCATTTGTCCAAGTGCAATCATGCAACAAAACTTTGGCTTTCTTTTGAGTTGCAAGACCAGGTGTGTCCAGACACAATGAACTGCCCACATTCAGTAGCTATTAATTTATCAAAAGGGAACAAACATTAAAGCGTGTATTCCCAGATGAATAATAAATTACATGTATTATAATCTCATGTTTCAAAGAATCTGTCTTCAATTACTTCAGTTTAGGGAAAAAAAGTAGCCAACTTTTCTGAGTGAAATAGTTGGATGTCAGTGCTTATTAAAACCACTGCAAACCTTGTTTTTTTCTTTCTGTTTAGCTATTACATCAAACATAACACCCAAGAATCTTCACATTACAGTTCATCATGTGCTAATCTCTATACTGAACTTAACAAGCACAATACAAATGTTTGCCAAAGTTTATCACAGATGATCTTTAATGTCCCATATTTTGGTCCCACTGTACAACAACAACAAAAAAAAAACATTTAATTAAGGACCGACTCGTACAACTGTAATTCATGTGGACAGATGTCTCCTGTGTACAAACATTCATGCTTTGAAGCCTCAGACTACTTCGTTGTATTCATCCAGGGATTGATCAGCATTCTGAAGTTAGTAGAATTGAATCTTACATTGCCCTTCTTTATGATGACATGGTTTTTCTTTGACACATGCTGCCACAATGCACCATCAACGATGACTCCACCTTCGTCAGGGAGCCTCAGTTCAGGATACACATTTTCTATGTACCATTTAAAGCTCTTGCAGTTCAACTTCTTTCTCAACTCCATTCTTGAGCTGACATTTCCATATGACTTTCCAATCAGATTTTGTCTTATTTGGTAAAAGTACTTTTTGTAATCATCAAGCCAAACTTCTGCAAGTCTCATGGAGTTGTATGACATTGTGTCCCCTTTGGAATCTGATCCATATGGTCGCCACTTGCGGAAGAGATGCCCCACTCGTGAACATGGTATAATCTCCAGTCTTCCTCCACACATCCAAATCTAAATATAAAGAAAAGATTGTTTGGCTCATTCACTGTAGTTGTGTCCTTCCAAAATAATCTGTAAAATATTAATGAATAATATTATTTATCAATTTTTTTGGGTTACCACAAACAGAAACACAACATTTTAGTCAGGCCATTTTTGCCCTTGAATATCCTGAAACAAACTAATAATTATTATACCGCATTCACACCAAAACTTAAACATGTTTAAAAGCTGTTTAGTTAAACATGGTTTAAAATTGTTTTCTTGATATACAAGTTACTACCTGACATAATGTAGACTTCAAATTCAACACAATGAAGACACACATTAGAACTTACATGAACCATACGTAAAATTCAGTCTTTCAGCCTTCCGTTGCTCATTTTTTATTTTGTTAAACCTGGTTTAATTAAACGTGTTTAGTTGGTGTGAATTGGGTATAAGTTGCAATTTAAATCCAGAAAACTGGAATCCTCCCATAGACCTTTTCGCAGATATGGTGGCCATTGTGATTTCTCATGGAGAAAATTAATATGTATTTTTCCCCTGACCATCCCATTATAGTTATTTGGAACAATAGAAATAAAAATGACTGCCATATCTGGGTGTCTTGAAAACGAAGATCCTAAGACCCCAAAAACTTGAAAAAAGTAGCCCAAAACCCTCAATTTGGCTAACCATAGCCCTAAAGTTGGCCTAGAGTGTCACAGGGCCAATGTATACACACGACAGGCTCAATGAAGATGTCTGGCCACAAGTGGAGCATGGTTACTCAGTTAAATGTGGTGGATCACCCAGCTTTCACTTTGAAACAAGTTGTAGCGAACAAAGGACTTGACCTTCGCTTTAGGCCTTTAGGCCTAGTGTTAGCCAAATTGAGGGTTTTGGGTTACTTTTTGCGAGTTTTCGGGGTCCTGAGGTCTTAATAATTAGCTTTTGAGACACCCGCTGTATCTGCAAAAAGGTCCATACATAAAAATTCTTATTTCCAAAACGGGACAAATTTACAATGGCATTCTCATAGCTAGCCTTTTAAAATAAAGTACTTCCAACTTCCACATCTCTTTTTCTCTCCAGGCTTTGCTATTATTTAAGATAAATCTTAAATTAATAATTATTTTTTTTATACCCTAAAGGAGATCTCCAAATTCTCACCACCCCAGATGTTCATTCCTTCATCATACTGGCCAATGTCGACAAAGTATTGTCTATCAATAGCAAATAAACCTCCTGCCATGGTTGGCGTCCTGTCAATATAAAAATTATTGGCGTATCATAACAGTCAGATGTAGCAATGTCATTAAACATGACTGAAGCATACAAAAAGAAAGTCAAGCTCCATCTCTCGGTTGTCAGAGTTATTGTGATCTTCACCACTACCAACAATCATATTTATTGTTATTGCCTTCACCATTATTAATTTTTTCAGTGCAATAACCGTAAATTTATAATTTTTATTATTGCAACCTAACATGAAAAAAAAAAAGGAAAATTGTACAGTATTGAACATGATAATAATAGAAAATTTAAAACAAACTATCACACTTTTAGGGTAAATATTACAAGTTAACATGCACTTTCTTGCAAAAACATTTATAGCAACCTTGCAGTTGCAAACAAGGTGTTTCCAGCAAAGGGGAAGGGAAGTGAAAAATTTGCTTTAATAATTTAAACTTTATAACTTTAACTTAAATTAATTTGTTGCCTCTAAAGAGACACCATGGCTCTGAAATGACGACATGAGGAATCAAATGATGCCAAACAATGAGACCTATGCCCAGTTACAACAGCGACAAAAACAGAAACAAATTATGGTTTTAACCCATTGACTCCCAGGGGGTTCCCCATCGACGAGTAAAATCATCTGGCATTAGACAGAGTAAAATACTAAGTCTGGCCGGTTTCGGCCGGTTTGGACGTCAAAGGGTTAAAACAGACTGGTAGGCACCAGGTTTTTAGAAATAGAGAAAATTGAGAAGGGACACCCCCTCCTCTTCAAAATATTTTATTGCAGCTACCTTTGATATACCTTATAGGCCGAGTTAAATCGCCATTTTCACCAACAAGGTAATTTGGTACTGGCTCCCAAGAAAAATGCAGTCCCCAGTTGAATCCACCACGTACTAATGGTGATGACTGATACTCAAATGTATCTGAGCTGATAATGTCAATAACAGGGCAGAC
This sequence comes from Montipora capitata, assembly GCA_949126865.1. Lineage (NCBI taxonomy): Eukaryota > Metazoa > Cnidaria > Anthozoa > Scleractinia > Acroporidae > Montipora > Montipora capitata. Next base: position 44,386,214 of record OX421451.1, read on the forward strand.
TACAGTTGTGTGATTCTCCTTTATCCTTTCCAGAAGTGGTGGCAGCCACTCTTTGTTCACCTCACAGTGGCTGTCCAGAAAAACCAGTATCTCTCCTGTCGCATGTTTAGCTCCTAGCATTCTCCCCCTTATGAGTCCTTCACGCGTTAGAGTTCTGACCAACTTAACTTTGGGCAATGTACCTATATAATTTTGAAGTTTGCCTTTTAGTTCCTCCAATGTGCTACAATCATCAACTAAGATTATTTCTTGAATCAATTTCCCTTCTGATCTGTTTAGAACACTATGCACGGTTCTCAGCAATGTAGACCACGCTTCATTGTGAAAGCAGATGATGATGCTGGCTGAAGGCAAAACTGAGGAGTTAGTATTTTTGTGACACCTGAAAATAAAGAGTAAAGAAAATACAGGAGCAGAGAATGAAAAATAAAGTGTTAAAAGAAACTAATGAGGATATAGGGAATGAGTAGAGAAAATAAGAAACCCTTGTCTTTCAATACGACCAAGTACAGTAAGTGAACTAATTGGCGTGGGTGGGTGGGTCCCTAACCCTAACCCTTTTTTTATCAACGACTGGAAATTCTCGAAAAAGACAAGAGCTAAGACCTAAGACAAATTTGGACCAAGCACTGAGGGAGCTAATATATATATATATTTTTATCTGCAAACAAAAATGACCCATGACCCACCCACCCACGCGATTTAGCCTCACCCAACTTGAGACAGTTTATTTGAAGTTGAATGTTCTCCTGTTACAACTAAATGGCAAGATAAAAAAGAATTTGCCTACCCTGGTAAATTAATGATTGATTTAACATATTAGTGCACCAGTATGGCATGTCTTGTAAGTTCATCTTCTTGATAGCAAAACAATTTCACAATTGAATATTATTATTATTATTATTATTATTATTATTATTATTATTATTATTATTATTATTATTATTATTATTATTATTATTATTCCAAAACATCTTTCTGTAACAATACATGTTTTTACAAGAAATTTAGTTACTGGTGTATAGATGGTTTTCAATCACGTGATGAGACGGCCATGTTAGTGCACAAAACAATAGCAAATTATATGTCATGTTTTGCATTATAATTGAGTCAAATTGCCAAGACTTTTTTCTCAGTTGTTCTGAGCACCAACATGGGTGCTGTGATGTCAAGTGCAACCCATCTATACTTTAGAAAGTATTGAAAGATAATAGCTAGTGGGGCCTTTTGTGTGATAAGAAACCAAAATACAGGGGGGCATACAAGTAAGTTATTTTTCAGATGCAGAGCAACCACATACAAACTTATGTAGCCCTTGGCCACCATGCCTCCTGCTTCTTTTATGCTTCCTTTCAGAACTTCTCATTTTCTGATTCTATACCTTTAACTGTTGTCTTGCTCCCCCTCTCAAGTTGTGCAATGTCGAAAAATGATAATAATTATTATCATCATCCACCCCAACACAAAATGTGTTAAAAAATGTCCTAAAAAATCTTATCATCCAAACTAAACTTTCATGATAGTATAATGAACATCTTAAATCCAGTGGGAGCATGCCTAATACTCAAGATTAATGTCCTAGGACTCACTTTGCATGCCTTGTGTCTTGGATTTCACGATAAAATCCCAATCTGTTACTGATCAACTCATTAAAAGCATGCTTTGCATATCCTTCATCTCTAATCCTTTCATCCTCTGTGTTTCGGATCAAGCCTATCGTCCTTTTATCGTTTTCCTCTGTAATATCCCCAAGTTGCATCTCAAAATCATCAGATGGGCTATCCTTCTGAAGATACCTGCCA
>OX421451.1:44393015-44400515 GCA_949126865.1 Montipora capitata
ATTAGGCCAAAAGTATACATAAAGCACCTGGCAGCCGCTTTTCAGTCCCTGTCTGATGTCGGAGCGCAGCACCACAGTCAGGTGTAATTAGCTGTGAGTCCATTTTGATGAGGGAGAAAAACCAGAGTACCCTTAGTGATGTTGAGATTGACTGCAACACAGCCCACTAACTACAGTATAGTGGTTCATGACCAATGTGCCAGCTCCATGGGGTATTACTGGATGGTTAACCATCCAGGTATTAACCCCATCCAACAAGACTAACAGGTGTTTTCCTTTGGGCAAACTCTACATTAATATATTGCAAAATGCTGCTGATATGAAAAGCATCATCCTTAATGATTCCAAAACGCTTTGTCCCTAGTGATTGATTTCCTTTACTGATGGAGAATAAAATACAATTGTGCATTGTCTCAATGTGACTTCAATTGATACTGCATGTAATATTGGTTTCGGTGCTTTTGAAACAAGGTCTATTTGGTGGAGCTGGTGTTGGCAAGACTGTGCTCATCATGGAATTGATCAACAATGTAGCCAAAGCTCATGGTGGTTACTCTGTGTTTGCTGGTGTTGGAGAAAGGACTCGTGAAGGGAATGACTTGTACCATGAAATGATTGTGTCTGGTGTAATCAGCTTAAAAGACAAAAGTTCCAAGGTATGACTGTGTTCTGCTGCTTAGGTGACGTTTAGGCAACGTTTGTTCTTGGTTATTCAAATTCTAGGTCTTCAAACTTCCCACTTAGTTACTCTGTGTGCATGCTAAAGCAGAAACTGTTATTTAACAGTTGCAGACAAATTTTTTGCGCAGGTCATTATGGAAACCTTGCAGTAATTTATTGCACAAGTTTTAAAACCCTTACTTTTGCTTCAATGATAGGTGGCATTAGTTTATGGTCAGATGAATGAGCCACCAGGTGCCCGCGCTCGTGTAGCTTTGACTGGTCTCACTGTTGCTGAGTACTTTCGAGATGAAGAGGGACAGGATGTGCTGCTTTTCATAGACAACATCTTCCGTTTCACTCAAGCTGGTTCTGAAGTTTGTATTTCATTCTGCTTACCATTTTATAAAGTTGTTGAAATTAGCCATCTGGTTTCATAATAAACATCAGTAAATGAAAATAATTCATTTTTAAGTGGCAAGATTCGGTCTTTGATTGTTTGTAGGTGTCTGCTCTGTTGGGTCGTATCCCATCTGCTGTGGGTTACCAACCAACTCTGGCCACTGATATGGGCACCATGCAGGAGAGGATTACCACCACAAGAAAGGGATCCATCACATCAGTACAGGTGAATGATGACCTCATTTTTTTGTAATAAGTTCCTGTCTTGGCAATTTTGAGGTCTACTACCGGTACCAACTTTAAAGCAAGTCCAATTTTATCATGAGACGTAACATATTATTTAATTTAAAATACAACAAACTGCAATTCTTTGTTAGCTCGATGTCAGTGCCGTCAATTCAAAATGCCAACTCTATTGACATGAGTTTTTTGGTCAAAAGCATCATGAAATTTTGCACAGTACATGTAGCTGATACAAAACACAGTTTTAAATGGCTTTATAACTTTTATTAATTTTTGCGTGATACATGTAATCACGACACTGTACATGTACGTTATTTACATGTGTATTTTGCCACCATATAGACCTTATTCATAAATGGCGGTCACATTTATAATTCTTTTGTCCACGTGCAAATTAGCCTACCAAGCCTCATTTTAGAGCAAGAATTCTCTTCAATTCACTGTAGGGTATCGAGGCTTGGTAGGCTAATTTGCACTTTGACAAAAGAATTAAAAATTGACCGCCATTTATGAATAAGGTCTATGACTTTTTTTTTTGAAAGGCCATTTATGTGCCAGCTGATGACTTGACTGATCCTGCCCCTGCAACAACCTTTGCTCACTTGGATGCCACCACTGTGTTGTCTCGTGGCATTGCTGAGTTGGGTATCTACCCTGCTGTGGACCCCCTGGATTCCACATCACGTATTATGGACCCAAATGTTGTTGGACAAGAACACTATGAAGTTGCCAGAGGTGTACAGAAAATCTTACAGGTAATCCCCTAGTTCAAATTACTTAGCAAGCCAGGGATGTTGTTTTGTTATGAAAGAACCTCTTGTTACCTTATCTATGGATTCCATGGGTAAAAATGTTATGTGCAATTCTGAGACTTAATAGTACATTAATTTTACTGGGTGTATTCAGGACCACAAGTCACTCCAGGATATCATTGCCATTTTGGGTATGGATGAATTGTCGGAAGATGACAAACTGACTGTTGCTCGTGCACGCAAGATTCAGAGATTCCTTTCACAGCCCTTCCAAGTTGCCGAAGTTTTCACGGGTCATGATGGCAAGCTGGTTCCCTTAAAGGTAATGGTACACCAGAATCCATAACCTAGGCTTGTGCCATTTTGTTTCCAATAAATCTGTTTCCTTAGTGTTATTTATACATTTTGATTGGTTCTTAACAGGAAACCATCTCAGGGTTCAAGAAAATCCTAAATGGTATGTAGATTCCGTTTTTTGGTTTGCGGTTTGTGCTGGCTAAGCAGTCCATGAAATGCCTTCTTTACATTCTGTTAATAAAATTCTGTTAACAACATATGGCCCAGTGGTTAGGGCGCTTGCCTTGAGATCCGGAGATCCCGGGTTCAAGACCCACTCTGACCACTCGTTGAATTTGTTCCTGGTAGTCCCTGGTTCAACTTCCCAGCTGCACTTGTAAATAGCAAACTGGTTTGCCTCCGGCCGGTTGGGATTCTTAACAGTTGTTGTTTTGTTCATTGTGTTTCATTGGCCCTGAAAAACCCCCATGGGGAGCGGTCAATTAAGTATGTATTGTGTTATATTGTATTGTATTGTATTGTGTTCAGTGTAAAATACGATGTAATTTCCGTAGCAGTGCTTTCAACTGGAAAGTAGGAGTTTAAAATTTAATTCTATGGGCTGTTAAAAGATGTGATCCACAGCTCTGGACATTCTAAACCATTTGCAATAATCAATTAAGACAGCCAGTATCCTGGAAAATGATTTTGTGTAATGTGGTGCAAAATATCTTGCAAGCCTTCGGCCTTTTCGTAACCAACATTGGAATAGGGAATTTAATCATTTCTCACACAGACAAATTAGGGAATGATCATTTTATGGTGGTGTCACATTTTCCCAACGAGTTTTGTCCAAGATTGTCGTTTTTAAAAGCATAATTATAAACAGATTATATTTTTCCTATATCAGGTGAATATGATCATCTGCCAGAAGTTGCCTTCTACATGGTTGGGGACATTAGTGAAGCAGTGGCAAAGGCAGAGAAACTCGCAGAAGAAGTTCAATAAACATCTTTCCTCCTTCCTTAAACTTGTAAATGTATCGAGTGTTTATACACTTGCTGTTTGCTGGTTTTTTAATTTCATGAATAAATTGACTTTTCGGACCAGTTACATTGCTCAGATGTGGTTTTCCAGTCGAGGATGGGTGTTTGCTCGTTATTCACAATGACTTTCCAAATTGATTTGGCATTTTTATGTGGTTTGTTGTAGAGTCCAGTGTTTTTCTTTTTAACCGTGGGGCGTCAGGACACCTAAAAAAAACCCAGCGGCATAACTCGATTTCCATATTTCGAATTATACAAATGAGAGAACAGACGGACCCCACGTCTCGATTGAAAGCAGATAGCAGTGACAAAATATGCAAATGCTGGGGAAACGAAAGAAGCTAATGAGAGAGTTCTCCTATGTGTCATCCAATGTCGCGGCCTTGACGCAACGTGCAAACCACCAATGAATGTTACTGATCCAGTCATTGGAGACAAACAAAGTCGTGGAGCCTGCGCCAAGCGGCTGATTTTAATTTTGTGTAGTGGTGGTGATAAAAGCCAAGTGAAATAATCCGGGACGTCTATTTGTTAGTAGTGGGCTCAGTTAATCCCTTTTTCTGGCTTAACGGCCATAGCAGCAACAATTTTGTCCGTTTGCCACTGTAACGAACTTGAATTTGCTGCATGGTAATTTTGGGACTTTTGACTTTATTGGGCTGGTTTTTCACAAGCAATCATAGGCACAGACAACATTATCAGACCCGTTAAGTTTTACTTCATTATTGTTTTGTAAAAAGGTGAAGATTGTTCGTACGCCGTCCGAAGGTGTAATAGGGCTTATGAATGATTCCGAAATATGCTCAAAATTTACCACCAAGCCTCGTTTGCACAAAATTATTTACATCATCTGTTGCTCTCATGCTAAAATTTAGAGGTCGGGGCTTGGTGTGAAATTAGCTAGTCAGGTGTGGAAGAACAACATCGAAAAAGTCTTTTGGGAATTAGACTCCTATTATTATGCGAAACTTGAGCTACATTTTTCTATAGCCTTCTTTCGATGTATTAAAATTCTGTCCTAAACAAAAGGCATTATCTAGAGGATCTCTTCCCCAAAGCCTCGAGGTGATACCTTTTGTTTCCGACTGAATTTTAATAGGCCATTTCCGAGTTGAAGTCTGCCTCCTCTTCAAAGCGAGTCTAAGTGCGAAGTTTTTGTAATGGTAATTAGTTCTACTTTACATATGAATGAAAACTAATTTTCATAACAAAAACTTCGCACTTAGACTCGCTTTGAAGATGAGGCAGGCCAGAACTCGGAAATGGGCTATTGGCACCAACATGGCAGTCTTATCACGTGAGTGCAATCAAAGAAATAAGCATTGTAGGAACGTAGCCTTTATTTCCGTTTACAATGTCAATCATCTTTAAACGGACATAGTGAATGATAGGATTTGACAAAAGTAAGCGCTCAAAAAACCCAGAAATATGCACGAAACGCTGAGGACATTACACGATCGCACGGGAATCGACTGTTCCCGAAGTAAATACGTAACCTTACTGTTTTCCATCAATACCTTGGGGCTGGCTACCCTCGGAATATTGACTCGGAGAGCCTTTCCCCTGGGTAGGGATTTTGACGCATATGCGTTGCCCCATGGTCGGGAATTTGACATGTCCACCATCTTGGAACACCGAGTGAACCTGGAGATGAGTTATATTCCTCAACCTTGGTTTTGATGAGACTTCTCTGTTTTTCCCCGAGTTTTCTGAACACCGTGGTTGAAAGAAAGATAAGCAAATCCGTCTTCAGTGGCGGATCCATACCGGTTTCCTCTTTTTAACAGAAGTCGGTCAGAAACATGGGAAGGGGGACCATGCCCACGGACCCCCCTAGAAACTTTTTCGTTGTTTTGGAAACCGGTCATTATTTTATCCTAGACCCGCCCCCGGTCTTGTCTTTTTGTAAATAAGGATCATCACTTCTATCAGTGTCCACAAGTACGAGGATGTTGCTTTCTACTTTTTTTTTTTGTGATTGTTTTTTGTATATTTCTTCATATTCATGAATTTTCCTACTATATAAGGACTGATGAGAAATTATCTATTATCTAAAAAAATTGGAGGACCCCTACTTGCTGGATTAAACATTTTCAGGGACCCCCTTTTAGTATCCGTAAAATTTGAGACACCCCCAACCCATCTCATAGCCACAAACCAATACACGATGCAGAAGTCAGAAGAAAGAGCGAAACAAATTAAGGCAAAAACAGAAAAACTCATCCAAAGAGCTAAGAAACGCAGGAAAAATGCAAGGCAAACAAAACCTTTAGAAAGCCAGCTATCTCACTAACAGGCGCTCAAGAACAAAAAGATCCCGGGCCCGGGTCAAAGCTTTAAAAGCAGAATCACTCCCTTCTACCACCGAGAAGCCTGTCGGTTGAGACTAGAATTAAATTGATGCAAAAGTGTGAGGCCCAAAGGTCACAATCTTCATCACCGCATAGACAGCGTTTTCGACAATTTTGTAAGGTAGCAGACATATTTCTGAAAGCACCGGACATGACATTTTTGGCACCGCAAGGCGTGAGCTACCTCGGGGGCCTGGGGGCCTGCCCCCTGCCCCTCCCATCATCAACGCGAACTATTTTCTTGGAAGAAAAAATATCACACAGTAGTATGAAGGTCCAAATCTGAAGTCTCGTAGAACAAAAACCATTGCTAAATGAAATCTTACTGGAAGCACCTAAAAGAGTCGTCCATTGAAATATGTACTCGAGAGAGCAAAATTATGACATAGACAGCGTTTTCGACACCCCCTTTTTGCCTCTAATTTTTTGGGGGAGCCCCCTAATTTCTCATCAGTTTCCACGGCTGGACTGACCTGACTAAGGGAAAACAGAACTTCGCCGGAAGTTCACCAATTGGAGAATATTCCTTCCTTGAACAGGGGTGCGACAAATGAAATGTGATTGGATACAAGGTAAGTGACAGAAGTGCCCTGATATAATTCTTGTATTTCATCGTCTAAATTACGCGAAATATAATTGCTACATGTATAAGGTACTAAAACTGTTAATTTTAACGGCTTTTCTTCGGAAACCGAATTATCAATCAATTATGAAAGCTACATTTAATGTTTAGAATATTGTCCGATAACTACTTTTATACATCAATTGCGAAACAAGGTAAATGGCCGTTTTTATACTAGAGACGCATAATTCGTCTGGGACGAACTTGGGCAAACATTTTTTCTGCGTCTGTTAAATTCGTCTATTATAAAGACGGGCACGGGACGCATTATGCGTCTCGACGAAGTATCTACTTTAATGCGTCTTCGAAGACGCACCAAACTGGATAGTTCGTCCAGACGAATTATGCGTCTTGCGCCTGTCTTTATACTAGACGAATTTAACAGACGCAGAAAAAATGTTTCCCTAAGTTCGTCCCAGACGAATTATGCGTCTCATATAGTTCGTCCCGTCTTTACACTAGACGGATAACATGAGAGACGCATAATTCGTCTGGACGGATTATGCGTCTCTGGTATAAAAACGGCCAATCTCTATAACCTTTCTGTCATACCCAAGAGCGCATCGTAACAATTCGAAAAATCTAAGACTGTCGGCGGACTTGTTATACAAAAAAGAAAATGCTCAATTTATGCATTTCAATTTTGCTACATTATTTAGTAACAACGTGGAATTTCTCTGTTTTTGTTCATGAGTTACATGTCAATCGGACGAAAAATAATTTCGTAATTCCGAATACCTGTTTGCGTGATCAAGTTATCTTATCCTTACGGCTTCATACAGAAATAAAAAAAGGCCACATGGGGTTAATTCTCTTTGCTGGTAAGAGAGGATTTCACCAAATACATACAATGTGTTATCTCCAAAGTTCCTTCATAAAATCCGTGCAAAGGAACGGCTGTTTGCATTAATATGCAGAGATGAAGAAGTTTGGGTGTTTTTTTCTTTCTCTTACTCTTCAGGGCTTTGAAAGATTTGAATTTGTGAATGTTTTGCGAAGATGTTGCCTGTATGCATTTTGCGAATTTGAACAAGGACAGGAGCCCATCATCCAGAGCGTGCAACTTAACTATACTTGTGCAACGGCGTTTTCACAAGTAAGGTTATTTTTAGATTGAATTTCCCGCGAATGAGACTCCCACAGGAGCC
>OX421451.1:44408015-44440515 GCA_949126865.1 Montipora capitata
CCTAAAAGCCTAACAGGTGTTTCATTGATTAAGGAACTGAGTTTTTCATTTATTTAGTATTCACGCATTTGTATTCAGAAATGGTACCTTGATATTTAGAAGAAATTACTGAGTTTCTAACCAGATAAAGGTCACTCTTGCTGAATGCTGATTGGCTACTAAATAGTGTTTAAAACATGCTGGTAATTTTCATCGGTGAATAATCTCCACTCTGACCGTCATATCAGTTATCAGTTATCAGTTGCCAGTTATTTAATCTTTTTTGTTTTCTTCTCTTTTAAGCTGTCATGAAAAAAAGGTGGAACACTTTCGATAGTTAATTAAATAACCACGCATTTTGTGAGCAGCAGGTTCCTGCGATCTCTATAATTCGAATTTATTTCTCAGCGATGAAAAAGGCTATATTGACCTCCTGTGTTTCCAGACTTTAAGGACATTTGAGAGGAAGCATCTGGAAGTGTTTGCTGTTGGAGGAAACGAAAATAAAGGGACGTTAGGAAATGGTTCAGTCAGTCCTTGGTCTCATCAATTAAAAGTATTTGCAAAATTTCGCAATATATTAAAAACAGAGATATTGAACATAATTTTTCTCATGCCCTGATTGGCAGGCTAGCCAAGATATCAGTTTATACATCCGTCCCCATTCATGTGGATATGTAAATACTTTTAGCCTTAAGTTAAACGCAAAGTAAAATCGGATTTAGGTGTGTGGGGGATCACTTATCAACGCATTTAGCGTATTGAAAATGATTGAATGGGTTTCTGATTGTAGTTAGATAATGCACGTACTTTCTGTTAATTAAGCACTCACGCACAGCCATAACCTTCAAAACTGGTTACCGCATTGCTGAAAAGAATATCACTTGCTTGCCTTTTCATACTTTACTGGGACTGGGGAACGGGGGTCTTTCCTGGTATGCCTGATATTTGTTGGAGACACACTGTAATTTAAATTAGATTAAAACAAATGATGCTTCTTTTTATGAGGGGAACGACCGGAGTTCTGCGACAAAATACCCCTTTAAAACACGCATTATAGGTAGGAAAAAAGGGGGAAGAAATATACTAGACATACGCTTCCCTACTTCTGATCTCTTTAGGACCAGGACGTGGGGGGGGGGAGGGAGGGGGGAGCTTAAAAGGGGATTTAGGGAATCTCCGAGTCCCCATCGAAAAAAGTACATCTCTTAATTGTACAAATAATTTCTCGCATAATCTTTTTTTTTTTCAGAAACAATTCAGCACTTATATTTATAACCTTCCATCCAGCGGTACTGTGCATTTCAGGGTGCTCTCAGACCTGTTTAGTTTCGCTGGTAAACGTCGAGCTTTCATTATCGTGAACGATGATGTATCGTACGGACTGGCATTGCAGTATTTCAACGAAAACAGCTCCATAAATATCATTAACCTGGGTGCAAGTGACAATGAACAGCAAGATATTGTTAAACATTTGTTAACGATCAAATCAAGCACTGCCAGTGTGGTGTTTCTATACTGTCACTCAAAACTCGCACATATAATTCTATGGCTCGCGAGGGACTTCCGACTCATTAACGACGATATTTTATGGATTTTATCTGAAAAAGCAGTGGGGGGTATCCAAGATACCCACCTCCTCCCAAGCTTGGTTTATCTCATACGTCAGCAAAGACAATCGCACCAAGAGGATTTCTACCGAAGGCAGTTAATTGACAGCTTGTCATTATTACAGCGAACGTTTGCATCCTTGAGTGGTGAAGGCGTGCATGATTATTTGAGGAAACCGACAAACTGTTTTGAAGCGGCTGTATGGAGTAAAGGCCGGGAGTTATACGGGTAAGAAAAGCAGAGAAGGCGGCTGGTGGTCATATTGTTTGGCATTTAGTACTAACTAAAGACAGGAGTCCATTACCCGGAAACTCCATCTTACATTACAATACGATACAATACAGCACAGTACAGTACAGCACAGCACAGCACAAAACAGAACAGCACAGAACAGAACAGCACAGCACAGCACAGCACAGCACAGCACAGCACAGCACAGCACAGCACAGCACAGCACAGCACAGCACAGCACAGAACAGAACAGCACAGCACAGCACAGCACAGCACAGCACAGCACAGCACAGCACAGCACAGCACAGAACAGAACAGCACAGCACAGCACAGCACAGCACAGAACAGAACAGCACAGCACAGCACAGCACAGCACAGCACAGAACAGCACAGCACAGAACAGAACAGCACAGCACAGAACAGCACAGAACAGAACAGCACAGCACAGCACAGCACAGCACAGCACAGCACAGAACAGAACAGAACAGAACAGCACAGCACAGCACAGCACAGCACAGCACAGCACAGCACAGCACAGCACAGCACAGCACAGCACAGAACAGCACAGCACAGCACAGCACAGCACAGAACAGCACAGCACAGCACAGCACAGCACAGCACAGCACAGCACAGCACAGAACAGAACAGCACAGCACAGCACAGCACAGAACAGCACAGCACAGCACAGCACAGCACAGCACAGCACAGAACAGCACAGCACAGCACAGCACAGCACAGCATAGCATAGCACAGCACAGCACAGCACACCGCAGCACAGCACAGCACAGCACAGCACATCCCTCATCACCCCTCCTCATAGGGGCTTTTCAGGGCCAATGAAACACAGTCAACGAAACGACGGAACAGAACAACAACAACAACAACAACAACAACTGTTAAAAATCCCAACTGGGGGGGGGGGGGGAAGGCAAACCAGTTGGCAATTTTCAAGTGCATCTGAGAAGTTGAACTAGGGACTACCAGGAACAAATTCAGCGAGTGGTCAGAGCGCGTCTTGAACCTGGGATCCTGGCAAGCGCCCTAACCACTGGGCCACACTGCTTCCCATTCCATATTGACCCTCTGAGTCAACCATTTCCCGTATCTTTCTGTTTTTAGAAGCACCTCGCAGGAGGATGGGAAGGGGGATGGGGGAGGTTTGTTAGGTGTTTTCACAATAGCCGATCGGCGATCGCCGAACAAAAGAAATGTTGGGAGTAGTTGGCTCAAAAGTTTAACCAAACTTCGTGCACAAACTGCGAACAACACGCAACAATATGCAACAGGGTGTGAAAACGGACGCACAATGTTGGAACAATGTGGCGACAATGAACCGACAATGTTGGAACAATGTTAGAACAATGTTGGAACAATGTGGCGTCCGTTTTCACGGAGCTTAAGATTTATTGCAGACATTAATTTTGGAAGAAGTTCCATGATCATATTTCTAACGTTTTTTTCAATTATTTTATGATACTATCAAGATTACTCTCCGCAGCAGCTGACATGAATGACATGAGCAACCACAAAAGTTTATCCTACGAAATTCTCTATCTTCAAACACCGGGTGAAGAGGAAAAGGTTTGGGTTCAACTGGGAAGGTGGACATCTGAAGAAGGACTGACTTTTCAACCAAGTCAATGGTCAAATTTTAAGAAACAAAGCACAGGAGATTCTCCGATATTAAGAGCTGCAGTGGTGGAGTATCCTCCGCTAACCATGAAGGCCGATTTTGACAAAAATAATGGCTGTTTTCAGGGATTAGAATGTAAAAAGTACATTGGTAACACTACGAACTTTACCAGACACTGCTGTTATGGCTTAGCAATAGACGTGCTCAAGCATGTTAAGACGCAACTTCAATTTGATCCTGTTGTCTACTTCGTCCGCGACGGAAACTACGGCGCCAAAAATACCACTGCAGACAACTGGAACGGTATTGTGCGGGACCTATTGGACGGTGAAGCGGACATTGCAATTGATCTAATGGCGAACGAAGCGCGCTTGGAGGTTATTGATTTCTCTCTGCGATGGACGTATGCTGGACTTGCTTTGCTTGTACTTGTGGGAGAAAAGAAAGTCGAGACGCTGGATTTTTCTTTCTTTGAACCGTTCACTGTTTATTTGTGGATAAGTATTATAGGAGTGGTAAATGTTTACTTGGGTATCCTGTGGTTCGCGGATAGAGTTAGTCCCTTTGGTTATCATAGGTCGTTTCGCACTGGAAATCGTGATAGATTTGATTTGAGTGGAAGCATGTGGTATTGTTGGGGAGTTTGTTTTGATAATCAGTTTGTGAACTCGAGACCACGGAGCTTCAGCGCACGAGCGATGGCAGTGGCTTTGGCAATTTTTGCACTCATGTGCGTGACGTCATATACGGCGAACCTTACCGCTCATTTGGTATCTGATGACACAAAACCTTACGTCACTGGCATCCGGGATCCCAAGGTAAGCATACGAAACTCGGTCAAAATGGCTCGCGGCCTTTTTGGAGGCTGGAAAAGAAGGAAAGCTTATGTGAAGAGGAAGTATTTCACTTTTTTTTGCTGATTTCAACGACGTGTTTATTTTCAGTTAACTGACCCAAACAACGAGATATCTTACGGGGTTGTTAAGTCAAGTTATGTCGACTCCTACTTTGAACTGAACGAAGATCCCATCATGCAGTCCATGTTCGTGCGCATGCGTGATAAAAAGAATTTCGTGGATAACTTCACCGATGGAGTGGAACGTGTGAAAAACAGGTTTGTTTTACTTGGTGGTGGTTGGAGGATGGGGGTGGAGTGGGGGAGTTGTGTGCCTCTTATTTTTACATTCCATACCCTTTACTCGTGACTCCTTCCCTGTTTGGCAAAGCACTAAGCCAGCAGGAGCCGCATCAGTAAGAGCATTCCTCCGAATAGCTACGCCAACCTTTTCGTAGCCTATATGGAAAATGAATTCCAACACCTGATCTTTACAAACTTTTCATTGACGACTGCGTCGGCCCTACTTCATCCAGCAAAGAGGAACTCAACCAATTCACTACTTCAGTCAATTCTTTCCACCCGGCTCTAAAATACACCTGGGAATTTCCAAAAATTCTGCTTGCTTTCCTCGACATTAAACTTTCAGTCAACGGCAACGGTTTATCTTCTGGCGTTTATCTTCTGGCAGATTCCTATAACTACTTGCTGCATTCGTCCTCTCACTGCACAACTCTTAAAAAATGCTATCCCATTCTGTTAATGACTGAAGCGCCTCCGTAGTGACGAGTCCGACTTTAAGAGCAAGTGCGAGGAAACGTGCCAGTTTTTCAAAAAAACGTGGCTACCCTGATTCCCCTGTTACCACAGGCACAAAATCGATCGAGAAACCGCACTACAAACGTCACAGAACGAAGAAACCAACAGAATTCCATTCACCCTCACCTACCATCCACAAAACCTTAATTGCAGTCAAAAATGTCATTCTCAAAAACTTCTAAAATTCTCCGCAATGATCCCGAAACTAAACATATATTTTCTCTACCACCACTTATTTCGTTCAAACGCGATAAAAACATAGGTAACTTTCTAGTTAGGAACGCATTTAAGTCTGAAAACCAACCGGCAACTTTCAAATGTACACGCACACGGTGCTAAACTTTTATTTTAAATTTCTAACATGTTAAGATCTCAGGACCGAATCGATTCGTTAAAGTCACTGACCACTGTTAGATGCATCTCCGCAAATGTCATCCATTGCATAACATGCAACCTATGTAAAAAGATCTACATAGGCGAAACGGGGAGAAGATTGGTGGACCGCTTTCGTGAAACATCAACGAGATGTAGAAAAAAAAAACGACAGAGATATGTCAAAACCAGTTGCGCGCCATTTTAATCTTCCTAATTACTCCCACCACAACATGACAATTTGCGGCCTATCGTTAAACGGCGGGAATACAGAACGCCGCAAAAATCTGGAAGAAAAATTCATCTTTCAACTAGGTTCACTCTATCCTCACGGAATAAACGAATGCCTCTCATTCATTCATTTATTCACAAATTCATGTTACCATATTTCCACCAATGGCAAAGCTCCTCCATACCCTCAAAAGCCAACAACACCCACAATTCTTCAAGGGCTAACACTCGAAACGTTCTCGGTGGTAATTCGACCTTTATCACCGCGTTTGATAAAACCAAATTTTCATATTCTTCCGAATTGACTTCTTTTATCGCGCGTTTTGCAGACCTATAGCTACTTGTTCTTAGAAACGTCTTTTTCGCGAATGAGACCGATGATCAATCACAATAACTAACCTGATGTCGTAGCGTCACCGAACCGGAACTGCCTTCGTTTTTTGCGGAAAAGGTGGTCTAAAAAATAGATGGGTCTGTAAAAATGCCGTGACATAGGCTTTGTATGGAAATTGTTTGCTCCTACTCATGGGCTCGTGGCCAGCAAATGCGCCTTCCATATTTTTTAAAATAAAAGTTAATTTCATTGTCATGGATAGCTTCAAAAACACTAATTGAAAATTTGTCATTAGAAAGATTTAGATTTCAGGTTTTTGCTTACGATGAAACTACAAATTTCTCTTGTTTTGAGCACTTGGCGATATCATTTCGATTCAACCAAGTTTCATAGACCACTTTTATAAATGGCGACCACATTTGCATTCTTTTGTACTTATGTTAATTAGACCTAATTTTCTCGTAGTAGCGAGGCTTGAAAGCTTTATTAGCATTAAAACAAAAGAATAATCTATTTGGCCGCCATTATGAAAGAGGTCTATTGCAGATGTTTTTTTGCAAAACGCAAATCTCAGGTTGTTGTTTGAACTAAACGTGGCTTTAATTAACGTTCAATTGCAGAAATTTGGATATTTTCATCAGCGAAGTTCTGTCCCTCGATTATGAAGTAGCGAAACAAAAGTCACCAACATATCCACGGTTGCAAGTCATCGGCGCAAGCTCACCTTTTGCGGAGACTGGGTATTCATACGCATTCCGCAAGAGTTCACCATGGAAACCGAAGTTTGACTTTGTTATCAACCGGATGAAAGCTGAAAATAAGTGAGTTCGCATACCGCACAACGGAACACTGATTTTCTTTGTTTAAAGTACATAATTGTGTGTTATAATTCGGAAAGTTATAAATGACTTGTCGTAAAGTGATATCTCAGAAGAGGCTACAATCTCAGTCATAAAGTCTACAAATAAACAAACAAACAAACAAACAAACAAAAATAAGCCGCGGCTTACTTTGGCTGCGGCGTAAATAATGCGCGAAAGGAACTATTTATACGAGTATAAACTCCCAGGCCAGGATAAGCCGCCGCTTGAGAAAGCCGTGAACGTATGATTTTGTACCATTTATAAGGGGTGTTCGCGTCTTATGTAAGCCGCGGCCAGAGTATTTTCTCTCGTGTAAACGGCCCTATTGACACAGGGGAAGGGGGTTCTAAGATGGTTTGGTTTGCGATGTTTTTGGCGGGGATTGTACCGGGTTTCTTGTTAATGCACGAAATATTAGACCACAATCTTGAGTTTTTCAGGCAGAAGGTGGTTAGAGAAAAAAATTGTTACCGAGGGAGCCATTTTGCTCTAGTGAGGTAACTCGCGTTCCCGCATCGCTTGCAATGCAGATTTCTGTCACAGGTTTATCAATACTGGAAAAACCCTAAATATCTCGCCTTTTCCTGGGATTTCGGAGACGGACACGTTAAATATTTTGAATTTGTGGTTTTACCTTTCGGTTTGTCATCCGCTCGTTACCTTTTTAATGAAGTCCAAAGCTGTATGCTTTGTTTCTTTCAAACCCGCTGAGAAGTAGGTCGGGAAAAAATCAGAGAAAAATAGAAATATGGTATTAAAAGGCTTGAAAAAGATAAATTGATTGTTGAGATTTGGAAGCTGACATTTCGAGTGTTAAGCAGCCCTTTGTCAGCGCGAATTAAGGATTGCTTGTGGAAGGTTTTTGTATCGAGTGACGAAGCAAATTTGTTGGTCGGATCGAACAAGTATGAAAAACAAAAGTGAGTTATGAAAAAGAAGGCCACAGTAATAAATTTAATGTTAAATTTTGCATTTTTTTTCTTTTCACCCACATTTGCCATTTGCTGGATGGAATATTAATCCATACGACGGGCAACGTTACTTTTGGCGACATAAATTTAAGTAGCAATAAGTCGGGTGGGGTGGGGGAGAGGGGGAGGTTTAAAGGGTTTTTTCTCCTTTTTCAAAGGCGATACACATTTTCTAACTTGTGTGAATACTCGTGGAGAAACGTATTATGAAACGCATAACTGTCATCAATTTTGGCCGTCTTTGCCTTTCAAGGAAAATTAATATAATGAAGTTAAAATTAGTGCTATGAAGTAATAAATGTTTGTGTCAGTGTTAGTAAGACAATAACCCGTGACCGTGACATTGACTTCCTCGTGCTTTTTTTCACATGCACAGGCCGAGTGAGATGTACAAGAAGTGGGTTTCTTCAGGTGACGAAAAAAGCGAAGATTACCATCAAATGCTGAGTGCCCGCTCCTTAAGTGGTACATTTTTTCTCGGCGCTTCTCTTGCTTTTGTCGCCTTGTTTTTTCTCTTCCTTGAAAACAAACTCTTTGCCAAGGGCTTCATATACACGGATATGATGGGCAACCACGTAGCCGAGGACGGCCAAAGAAAATACTCAGCGGAAGTGAAAAAGAAGCTATTGGATCTCACTAAACTGAGCAAAGAAGCGGCAGAATTCCCAGATATTTCAGGCTATCTGCACGATAAGAGAAGAAGCACTTTGATGTTAAGATCTTTTTATAATCCGACAACAGTCAAAAGAAAATATGAAGAAGTTGGAGAGTGTACCACAGCAACCAGTGATGTGTGATGTGGTTTAAATAACAGGTTTTCGCTCAGTAGGACAGAAGACTGCTAGAAACAAACTGTTTGTTTTCACAAACAGATAAAACAAGCTTCCCATGGGTTTTTGCGCTTTGTTTTGGGATTTTAGCGAGCTGAGAGTCCAGCTTGTGGACTCTTTCCCAGGGAAAGGAAGTGCTGAAACAAAGGGAAAATATCTGCAATCACAGGAAACTCTGCCAAAATGTCTCCAAAAAAAGTACATATGTTATTCATCGATCGGGATTCCCTGCTAGCAGAGGTCTCTCCCGTGAGAGACTGGCTCTGCTCGCAGGGAATGATCGGGAGGTCCGTATAGGGAAAAACTGTGACTGAGGTCTCGAGTACAGTCTAAGGCCGCAGGCCGTACTGGAGACCGGGGGCACAGTTTTTCCGACCTATACGGACCGACCATCAAGGCGGGTGAATGACCTTTTTATTTTTGTTTTCCCAAAAAGATGTGCTGGCTGGGAACTATTGCTTAAGGCTGGCCTGCGATGCTTATTATCAAAAGAGAAATATCAGGTAATGCCGCAATGATAGGTTGA
This sequence comes from Montipora capitata, assembly GCA_949126865.1. Taxonomy (NCBI): domain Eukaryota; kingdom Metazoa; phylum Cnidaria; class Anthozoa; order Scleractinia; family Acroporidae; genus Montipora; species Montipora capitata. Next base: position 44,417,251 of record OX421451.1, read on the forward strand.
TTCTGTTTACAATATTTACTTATTTGTAAGGCAACACTGTTTACTTTGAAAACAATTACATGTAAAAGGCTTCAAAAAATCTATTTTTGGTCCAAACGCCTCACCCAGCCAGGGTTAAGGGGGGGGGGGGGGGGGGGGAAGGGGTGCGTTGAAGTTTCGAGTTGATCGGTGATTATTTAATATATCAAAGTTAATCACATTTATTGTGATCCATACATAAGTTCAGCCTTACAATTGGAGACAAATTTAGTTGAACCTACTTCTAACATCGTAAAAGTCATCTGTTGTTCTCCAATGTGTTGTGACTTAAAATAAACCATGGGTTCAACCCAGGATTGTAAAAGGAATTGCGTATTACGTTATCGTTATCATTTATCTGATATCAAAGGTAAACACATTTATTGTTAGCCAAAGGTTCAGCCTTTCACATGGAGAAAATTTTAGTGTACTTAAGCTACTCCTAACATCATGAAGTGCATCTTTTGCTCTGTAATGTGCTGTGACTTAAAATAAACCGTGGGTTCAACCCAGCATGGTAACTGGAATTGCGTCTTACGTCAACGTTATCATTTAATTATTTAACATACCAAAGGTAATCACATTTATTGTGATCCATAGGTTCAGCCTTTCTCGTGGAGAAAATTTTAGTTGAACCTACTTCTAACATCATAAAAGTCATCTGTTGTTCTCCAATGTGCTGTGACTTGAAATAAACCAAAGGCACAGTTTTCATCTTGTCAATGCACAGCCGGTGTAAATGAAGGGGGAATTAGGTACACTGTTTTTTTTTATAAGAATGTCTAATTTTGGAGCTGAGGTTGAACATTCTCATGTTTTTTTGCGATTAATTTGAGGTAGAAAACCGTGCGTTAAAATTCTAAGGCCTTCTATCTTAAGATGTTCTTAAATTACATGGTACACACTATTTCAGTAAATCAATGCGGACGTGACCAGGAAACCTATCAAAGTGCATACAAGTGCATTGCCTGCTGAAATATGGTATCAAGTTGCTTCCTCATACTTGCACGACTTGCTTGCTCAGGCACGTGCGAGAGGTCTCGCCAACCAGCATTAGCTAAATTTTGCTTTAGAAAAAGCATTGAACATATAGGTTCGCAACGAGACATAAATTTACCAGATTTTGTTTCACTTGATGACTTTGATGGTGTGGAAGTTATTTTGGAAGTTGTTATCTTTAAGAAAGTTACGACATTTTTAAATTTCGAAGACATGTTTCGATGTTACAAACATCATCGTCAGTTACAAAATATTTGAAAAACCGTTAGGACTATATAACAACTAGGCGAAACATGCATAATTAAATATGATTTTTAATTATGCATGATTTTTAATTATGCATGTTTCGTCTAGTTGTTATATAGTTTTAACGGTTTTTCAAATATTTTGTAACTGACGATGATGTTTGTAACATCGAAACATGTCTTCGAAATTTAAAAATGTAGTAACTTTCTTAAAGATAACGATTTGCTTTCTGCTGTCTCGACATTTTGGAAGTTATAAATAAAAACTGCTGATTATGACAAACCGAGATGTGTCTCCCCATTGTTAATGTTATACAAAACATGTATTTTGGTTAATTTACATTTGTTACCTTGATTTTATGCTTGTCATTTAATATACCGATTAGCAAATAGACTCCTAGCGTGAGGAATGTTCTTAATACATTCTTAAAATTATGGTTAATCTCAGTCTCGACGTTCTTACAAAAAAAAATTATTATAAAAAAACAGAGTGCAGCTGGGATTATAAAAGGACAAAATATACTGATACAGGAGTTTCCAGTATTATTTTCATAAAGCCAAACTAATTGCCTAGCACTTAAATGGACACTGTCAAGCTACTTTTAGTGACACAAGGAAAATACAAAGGCAGCTTCATGGTTTATGGAAGCCGAAAAATAATGACAAAAACTGATTCCTTTAAACAACTATTTAGATGCGCTGACCAATTATTCCTTTCTTGGCGAGAAACGACCAAGACCGGGAATAGTGTGCAAACTTCAAAATGTCGAATAAACTTTTTCAAGTTTTTGCGTTTTTAACTGAATTAAGTAAATACAAATCATAATATTCTGGTTAATCGTTATGTTCTAGTCACTTGAAATGGTGAAAAAATGGTATATAAACTATTTGAATAAATGCAAGGTATTTAAATATGACATTGAATTTTGACTAGACAACCTTTAATACAGATGTCACGACAACGTCCCTTTAGGCCAGTTTTGTATTCTAACGGTTGGACTGGATCTAGAATGAAATGGTGGCTAATGCGGGCAAATTAATTTGCATTTGAAAAGATTTGCCTGCATTAGCCTCCATTTCATGCTAGATCCAGTCTAGCCGTGAGAATTCGATGGTCTATTATGTGGCTTTCACAAATAAGAGATTTCTTTTTTTTTTTTAACTTTTTTATTCTTTTGTTACATAGTCCTGTAAAGAGTCGGAATCCCAATAGCATAAGAATTCGATAATCAATTGAAAATTACACTAATATAATAATCACTATCAAGTACCCAGCTGGAAATGACAAAACCACAAACTTTCATGAGCAAAAGTTATCATTTGATACTAACAGAAGGCATTATTTTTTTCTAAACCAGAATCCTTTAAATCATTACATTTTTTAAATGTTTCATCTTCCACCAGCAGCTTTTCACTATTTCCAATAAATGTAAATATTCTCTGGCATGAAAAAAGACCCATGACATTCCAATCTTTTTGTTCTTTCATACCAGAAGAGCATCATCAAGAAAGTCTTCATCGTCTAAATCATCCAAAATGTCTTCAAAACAGTCTGAAAGTCATGGCAAAGAAAAAGATGCACAATGTATTGCACATGCTGCAAAATTTGAAAGCAAAACTAAGCTATCTGGGAAGAGGATTCCAGTCCATCCTTTTTAAAGGTGTAAAAGGTTTATTCCCTGGACAAATACTTTGCACACAAAGGATTAGTTTAACTCTTTGACTCCTGAATAGGCCATTTCCGAGTTCATGTCTACTTCTTCTTCAAACCGAGTCTAAGTGCGAAGTTTTTGCGATGGTAATTAGTTCACTTTACATATCAATGAAAACTAATTTTCATAAGAAAAACTTCACACTTAGGGTGCGTTTGATTGACCCTATTCCGAAATAAGAATACGTGGAGTGATGATTTAAAACGGTATGTCTGGCGCTTTTGAAGCAACGAGGATAATAAAGATATGTTTAAAATAGCATTTTAGAAGGTGTTTGATAATTTTAATGTGAATCTCCGTAAAAACGAAGGATTTCTAACTTCTATTCCATGTATTCCTATTCCGGAATACGGTCAATCGAACGCGCCCTTAAACTCGCTTTGAAGAGGAGGCAGACATCAACTCTACAATGGACTATTGCCCTACACTGACGAGTGGCATCAGACAGAAAAAAGGAGTATGGGGGGCTCAGTGGCCTCATGGTTAGTACGCTCGACTCCGGATCGAGTGGTCCAGGGTTCAAGCCCTGGCTGGGGACGTTGTGTTGCATTTTTGGGCAAGACACTTTACTCTCACGGTGCCTCTCTCCACCCAGGTGTATAAATGGGTACCGGCGAATTTAATGCTGGGGTTAGCTCTGTGATGGACTAGCATCCCATCCAGGGGGGAGTAGAAATACTCCCAGTCACTTCATGCTACAGAACCCCTAAAAAACTTTGTCCCCTTTAACCCCTTGCCTCCGAAGAGCACCACACTAACATGAAGATTTTGCTAGTCAATTGGGAACACCTAAAGGATGAAAGGGTTACACTCCACTCTGCAGACAAATCTTTATGTTGCCATGGAATAGTCTTTGAGGAAAAGTGCTACATGACTAAGAGAGCCACTGCAATGCATTGCACACTACTTTTAGTGGGGAAAGCTCTGCATGCTCTTCGCGTTCACTTTAAAATTACTCTTTCAAACAGTTCTTTCCCTTTCCCAGCAAGACAACCTTTGGTTGCAATGTTACCACAGTTTTACTATGTTCAGGTTAGAACCAAGTTAAACACAACATAGCTCAAGCCCACACATCACATATTCCTGCTAATTCAAGATGATATCAAGGATTTCTGCATAACGAGCTTGAAAAAGTCAGCCAATTTTTGGCCAATGTTAAAATTTCATTGGGAGGGTGCTCATGTTCATGATAGATTTCTAGAGTTTCTCTTAAACAACTACTGCCCCAGTCATGAACACAACAAGACTTCCTATTCCAACACTGTTGTTTTTCATTGCAGTCAGTCACTGTAGAAGAAGACAGTGGTTGATGGGTCACATATAAAGCAATCTGATTGGCTGATTTAGATCCCCTTTTACAGCTGTAGTTTCTGTTGTTGTCAGCCTGCTAGCTGTCACAGCAAATGTGATCAATGCAGTGAAAAACGAAATTGTTGCATGACAGGAATTTGTCCACAAGTTAATAAATGCTGTTAATAAATCAATAACTTAAAGGAATACTCCATGAAATTAGAACTCTTTTACAACTAAAATAACATTGTTAAAAATACAATAGTAGATGTAAAATCAACCAATGATGGCAAGAGGTACTTTTGTTAATTAATTAAATATGTTTGCGATATTTCCCGAGCCCTAAAATGAGAATTAATTTATATTTATTGACCTTCCTGAAGCCATGACCCCTCTTCGACACTAGATGTGTCGTTTTGTCGTTCACTGCAATCCACTGTTCTGCAAACAGACTCGATGTCAAAGACTCTGCCACATAAATGGTAAGAGCACTCATAATTAAAAAAGGAAGAAAATTGATAGAAGAATCTGACCAATACACTTGTAAGAGCTAACTGAATTAAAAAATCACTTTGTTTAAATGCATTCCACATTGTAATCTTACTGGTATTTTAGGCTGTCAAAGAGGAAAACAAGGGGGGTTAGGGTTAGGTTAGGGGGAGTTGTGGTGATGACGATAATGATGATGATGATGATGATGATGATGACGATGACAATGACACCTGAATTATACCATTTTTTAGGAGGTAAATTTTAGTCTGGTGAATGATAATGGTTCATAAAAAATCTCCTCTACCTCAGTTCTTTTTTGTTTTCCTCTGCCTGGGTACACTGGGATGCCTAGAACAGAGAGATGACTTACACATAAAAAACTAAAAAAAAATTAAAAATTAATTACATTATAAGGTGCACTCAGTTACCTTTCAAACAAGACGGAACACAATGATTAGCAGGAGAGGATCATCCAAGTGCATACAAGTTGTTTCCCAATTTATAGACCGTATTCATAAATGGAGGCCACATTTATAATTCTTTTGTCCACGTGCAAGTTAGCCTACCAAGCCTCATTTTAGAGCAAGAATTCTTTTCAATTCACTGTATGGTATCGAGGCTTGGTAGGCTAATTTGCACTTCGACAAAAGAATTATAAATTGACCGCCATTTATGAATAAGGTCTATACAGTATGTAGTTGATATACTACAGATAATACTGCTCCAGTACTAGATCACTAGCAGTAACTTACAATATCTTCCCAGAGAAAGAACAATCAGAGCACCATGTGAACTGCAATCAGTGGTAAATTATTCATAGAGTTACATGGAATTTTTTTTGGGGCATACATGTATTTCATTCTCTGAAAATTGTGAACCAATCATGAAAGACCATCATTAATTGAGCTTCTTGCCATGCCGACCGCCAGGTGTTTAAGAACAAAGGCTTACTGAATGACTGAATGCAGGATGGGCACATCCTGCACAGAAATGCAGGCGTTGCTAAAACGAGGGTAAGGGTAAGACCAAGGGTCACAGTAAGGGTAAGGATACGAATACAGAAAGTATCCTAAAAATGCATAAAAGCTAACCTTAGGCCTAAACAAAAGTTTAAGGTTAGCTATTATGCATTTTTAGGATACTTTCTGTATTCGTATCCTTACCCTTACTGTGACCCTTGGTCTTACCCTTACCCTTGTTTTAGCAACGCCGCAGAAATGCCTACTTTATCTACATTCTAATATTCTAATCCAGTCGTCCGAGATGACCAAAAAGTTTACTGGCCAACCAGTTTTTGGTACAATACAAAGCCCGGTTACCCAAGAACAAAAATAACAGACAACCCAGCCAAAACTAGAAAATGCACCACCCAACTGACTTGTCAGCTTTCTATTGTCAATGTCCGTTAGTAGTGTGATGTTAATAATAATTCTTGGTTGGTCACAGCTTAACATTTTCCCATATTTTGAATATCTGTAGAAATTACAGAACATTGTCAGTTAGGAGTATACCAATAGGCAATAGAGATTGATCCATTTTGAAAGTGCCAAAACTAAAACCCAGACTTCTGTGAAAAAAAAAGGCACACACTAAGAACTATGGGATATTCAATGAGATATGGCAAGTTATCAGGGATTTGGTTTCCCGGGTTTTGAAACAGGGAAAACCTAAATTTGTTTTTAACTTCAAGCACTGCCATGCCAGATGGCTGGATCTTTCAGGAACGTCAACTTCATTTTATAATAAAAGTTCACACTTAAAGTGCTACTACAGTACTACCACCAAAAAAACAATTCCTCTTTTTCTTTGGATTTCAAAACTCTGTTAACTAAACACTAAGTGGCCCAAGTTTTAAGTTGTAATTTTAATTAAAAAGACACCTGTTTATTTTAACTGGAATTTTGTTATTTATTGGTCCGCCATTACTAACTTGAGAGAGCTGGGTCGAGGAGAAAATGACGTCAAATACTCAATGGATTAAGAATGCAATGCGTGTGTATGCTGCTGAGTTAATATGCAGCACAGGCGTTTCGGGCTTTCAGATTTTTAAACTTGTGTTTTGCATATAATTATAATAAGTTTACATGCTCAAATTTTAAGATAGTGAGTATATGACGTCACTTTCCCAGATCCAACCCTCTGAGGTCCAATGAATGTGAGTAATGGCTGACCGTGAAATCCAAACCTTACACTCAAAATAAACAGCCTTTGGATAAAAAACAAAGCTCAAAATTTTGCCAGTCAGGTGTTAAGCAAACACGCTTTCAAAATCTAAAGATCTTTTGATCGTAGTAGCACTTTAAGAATAAGATCAACATCCAGCCACCTTCACCTGGTGCTTGGTTATTAACATGTTTATGCACTGTATTGCATAAGCCACAAAAGTGCAGTTACTTAGTAACTGATACTAGCAGGAGCAATTCTCACCAAAGCTTGGCTGCTGGTTATGTTCTGAGGGTCAGGAGGGTAGATCTGTAGTATATTGCCAGGAGTGATATTCAGATAATACCTTCGTGGGGCAGGACTAAACACGGACACCTGCGAATTGCATTGAGGTAAAAATTAATACATATCATCACACCAACAATGGATTCCATGCTAAAAAAATTATTATAGTATCTGTCATGGACAGCAAAAGCTTATACTTCAGGTAGTTATTGTATGCAACAAAGTTAACAACTTGCTCTTAGCACATTTTGATGGCAACTGTGGTCACTTACAGACCAATGACAAACTAGAATCTACTTTAATTTATACAATGAAGAGGACAATGTTATTGCCCTCTTTACCATCCACAATTATCAATATGAATAATTAATTTACCATGATTAATATTACAGAGGTATGAAAATGCACAAAGAATTCAAGGCATCAACAAATGAAGATATAATAATTCTTTTAAAAAAAGAGGCGTGAGTTTTCTGATTAAAATTGATTCATTATTTTAATCAAGAACTTTATTGACAATTAAAAACTCCTGATGACATACTTGGCTCATTATTTAAGTCTAGCCTCCTCAAGAGAGAAAATACTGCATAATTAAAAGCCAATTTATGTGAACTCGCCAAATTTAAGATTTTTAATTGATAACGTGAGCACACAAATGAGAATCGTTATTACCTATTCTTAGTTGAAAATCGCTAGTACACATGATTTACTTTGAGGAAGTTTGTCCACATTGTATGCCATGAACAAGATGGAATAATCGCGAAAGACTTACGATATTGCAAAGTTATATTTCAAGGTGACGTTTTCGTCGATGTCACCGTCGTAGATCTTAAAGGACGTCTGTTTTACAGGATAAATCCTGCCAGACTACATGGCGTCAATTGTCTATCATCACTTCACACCCATCCTAAAATTTTGTTTGTCAAACTGTCTCTTTCATATGGTGCTGTTTTAGAGGTTCTGAATAAAGCCAGCTGCTGTTAGTAATAAATATTATTTGATTTACGACTGAGCCAGCACAGGGAAATTATTACTGTCAGCATAAGTTGGACAGGTGTAATACTGTAACAGTACCAGGTTGATTTTACAAACCACTTATCATACTGCAACAAATTTCTTTTGAAAAAAAATAAATGCAGTTTGTGATGTAAATAATATTTATTGAACTCATTTGCCATGATTGTTTGTACATGGATCAAACTATTTTAGCCAGTTTTGTACATGTATATCTCAAAGCAAACAGAAAAGTGAGTTTCCAGGAAAAAGGTTATTAAAACAACAAAATACTGTATGTTTGGGACAAGAGTGGAGAATAATAAATTGTTGAGAGGGAAATGTTTGTTGTGGAGAAAGGCACTTTAACCCATTGACCCCTGGGAGTGAGACTTCACAGATTTTCCGCTCTCTAATGCCAGACAATTTTAATCATCAACTTGGGGCATGCTAAGGCGTTTGAGGTGTCAAATTGGGTTATTTAAAGAAGCTATAAACAAGTCACTCACTTGTTTTAGTATCAGTCCTGCACCAGGTGCCAGCTCTGTTTGGTAGCTTTCTAACACTTTGCGATGAAGAGTTCCATGAATTTCACCTGAAAATTCATTTAGCCATGTTCTACCCATCATGATCATTATTAAAAATAGGAAAACAGTTGTACATGTAGACGTCTGAGTGTCTAATTTGAGGCTTTTTCACAAACTGGTGAAAACAGATAAAGTAGTTTTCCAACTAACTGGTTTTCCATGCAGATACCATGGGTTCCAGTTACACCCTCATCACTACTGGCTGGATTAATAATGTTTGTTTTTCATGGATCCAAATTCAACTCTGCTGCATCCTACCAACTAGTGGCCTCCTTTAATGTCACTTTTTTAAAACATCTTTTGAGTTAGGGGTGCAGGGATGGCACAGTGGTGAGAGCACTCGCCTCCCACCAATGTGGCCCGGGTTCGATTGCCAGATCCGGCGTCATATGTGGGTTGAGTTTGTTGGTTCTCTACTCTACACCGAGAGGTTTTCTCCGGGTACTCCGGCTTCCCCTCTCCTAAAAAACCAAAATTTGATTTCATTTGCGTTAACTTGTTGATTTCAATTTACAGTGTCCCCGATTAGTGCTCTACGGCGCTAGAAGATTAGACACTTAAATAAAGTTCCTTTCCTTTCCTCATTTCTTACTAAAAAAACTTACTAAGGGCCTCTTCTCACAATGATGGGTTGGTTCATTTACCAGGATGAGTATGGTTTCATTAATTTATTAAATGAAATTTCAGCCTGATTACTGAGATAAAAAGTGGTGATGAACCCATTCAGAAGTGAAATTTAATGAACAAGAGTGGAGACTATTAAATTATTATTATTTTTCATTTTATTGGTTAAAGAAACACCTTTTGTCTGATATAAAGAATCAAAAGAAATTATTCTCCACTAATTATGGAATAAAAGGGAATTGAAAATAAGATGCTATCCACTCTATCATGAAAAATTAATGCATTGTGCAATTTTCATCCAGAGACGTAACCAGGTTGAAGTGGTTATATGGGACTTTTCTCTCAACTGAAGGTACAGTCTGTAGACTGAGTGTAATCTACATCTTGGCCTCAGAAACAAAGGTCTCAGCAAGCAGGCCAGCCCTTATGTGAACACAGAGACATTTTTACAAAGGTTTTAGTAAAGAGATGAAGTCTCGGAGACAGAGTGAGCCAGGTCAACCAAGCTCATATGAAGAGGCTCTACTTTTAGCCTTGGAGTAAAATACAATTACCTGTGGGATCTTTGAGCAACACACTGGCATCTGCTTCTGTCAGGGAAAACGCTTTCACAACAGCACATAGACAGGGAACTTTACCATGCTTAAGTTGCTGATGAATTGCCTGAAGAGAAGAGAATACCCTCAGTTTGTATCTAATGGAAGGCTGAGAGATTTCAATTAGGGCTGCAAATGACACATACCTCAGTATAGACTCTGAATATGGTATATCTCATTTGGTTCGGTATGTCTGCAAAAACAATGATGGTTCACAAAGTTGCTGTATTTTGTACAAATGCACATATAAACCAAAAGCAGTATAAATCATTCACAGAGGTTTGTTTGTTTGTTATTTATTTCTTTGAGCAGGTTGAAGTATTGGCAGCTCTTAAGCTGATGTGGACCTGCTATACCCACCCACCCATACACTCACGAAGGAGTCAGCCACAATACCAGGAACTTCATCCCCTCCTCTTCTCGAACAGTGTGTGGGTTCTTTAACGTCCCACAAGGAACTTACGAACATGAAAGATATTTGTGAGATGGGGCCTACAGTTTATTGTCCTTATCCGAGAAGACTTGAAAGTCTAACCATTTGCGGATGTTATGACAAAGACAGCACTTTTTCCTCAGTTATTTTAAGACCCTGAGTGTTGGTCTGGCCGGAGTTGAACTCACGACCTCCTGCATGGCAGCCTGGTGCTCAACCAATTGAGCCACTGGTGCGGTTGTTGAAAATCACTACAGAATGTTTGCAAACTGACAATCAGTGAATTGCCTGTTGCTTCTCAGTGATAATTTCTTACTGTGGGTTATATTTTAATAAAAGGCAAAAGATCTATAGACTGAGAGAACTTGAACTAGTGCCATACACAACTAAATTATAGTCTTTGCACAGTTGGTTTTCAAAATAGAGCAGAAATTCAGACTCATTGCGGCTTATGCCTACAATGCTTACTTTTAATAAAGTCTTGATACATGCAATTCCAAGGGTCTCGGCAAAAATCTTCATCTTCTGAGGAGCTTGACTGAGAAACCTTCAAGATAAGTAATGTAACTTCGTTGATCACACAAGTGACGTTGGTCACAGTACACTATACCTAGTCTAGCAAAAAATGGGCACACTGTACAGCCTTTGCAATAAGACAGATTTATTATTTTAAATGTACATACATCTAGTTTAGCCTGAGAAAAAATCATTTTGATAAACTATGAATAACTTTTGGGATCTTTGAGCAACTTACCTTTCTCTGAACAGGAGATGGTTTTTTTGCAGATGGCAGTGGAGATGCAAAATATGGATCATTAAGATTTTGTCCAGGGCTCTGTAAAATTATTTTAATGAGACAAAGTCAATCAATAGTTATCTGAATATGTAAATCAAGCATTTAGCAAACTTCCATTGGCTTAACGTTGTTTATACTTAGGTGGCATCATACACCATAATCTTTTCAGAGAAACAAATATCACACCAAGCTGGCCAATTACTCGCTGGAATCAGAATCACACAGACTACTATCGACAGATCTCAGCATTGTACTCCTTGCAAATCGAGAGGATCCTTATTACCCCACATAATTTTTGTTAAGAGATAGGGCCATGGTTTAACTGATGCTTTTCCTACTGAGCTAATAGGTCAGCAGGTATTCTGTTCAATACTTTTGTGAATGAGCCCTACATTTGCACAAAATTCAAGCAGTCAGTTACCAGTGATTATGGTACAAATATCTTATGCTTTTACTTTTAGACAAAACACTCTTATGTAAATTATAAAATAAACATTTTACTTCACTAAGTACACACCAGTTTGGGTAGTACCCCAGCAGGACCAGGAAACTTCCTCATTTTTGGTGTTTTACTGCTGGAAGGAGTGTTTGCAAGGGTCTTTTTTCTAACTGGTGTAACACTTTGAAATTCCAGAGATGTGGTGGGAACTGCATTGATTTTCTTTAACCCTGTGCATGGAGGAGATTCAGGAGCTTTGCTTCCTCTTGTACCATTAATGTTCAACCTGTCATTGTAGTCACTGTGTCTTTGAAGGGTATTTGTGCTACCGGTGGCTCTTGTGCTGTTAACAGTATAACGATTATTATTGATTGCTGGAGAACCTATCAAAGATGGTTTTTGTGGTTGCACTGTTGTAGACATCTTTATATCTGTACTGTTCAAGTGCTGACAATCTTTAGTAGAAAGCCTGCATAATCCAGAATTTTCTTTCTTTGCCAGGCAATTTGGTGTATATTGGGAATTTGATTGAATAGGTCTTGAAGGAACATCCAGTTTTGAAGTTTTTAAATTACAAGCAGGTAACACTAAAGTCTGTGAATTCACAGAGCTCTTTACAAGGGATGAGTTATCAGCACTCTTGACTGTTGGCATAGAAGATAAGTGCAGTAGAGTTACTTCCTTTCCAGAAACTGCTGATTTTGGAAACAAATTGCAGTCATTCTCAGTTGCTAATCTTTTAGTTACAGGCCCATTTAATCCATTGGCTGGAGAAAATGCATTGTTCTTTGGCCATGTTACGGAGGAGCTTGAATGAAGGTTCTCTACAAAGGTTCTTTTCCTATCACAAGCTCTGTCCCTTGTGTTTATGTTGCTAATGGTGTCAAATGCTCTTCTTACACAATGACTGCCAGGTTTATCAATTTCCTTTGACCTCAAAAGTGATGTTTCAGTGATTGATAGGTTTGGGTTCATTCTTGAATTATTACTGGTACAATTATTGGCACTTCCAAATCCACATGCAGCCAGTAGGCAATCCTACAGAAAAATGTTTACAAAGAGGTTAAAAACATCACTGTTCAACAAATCCAGCCTGGAGAGCTATGCCAGCAAGGTTTCACTAGTATTACCCTTGATTTCTGTAAGATAGTCAGTGTTATAATAAACCTCCCTAGACCTAACATAGGACATACCGTGGAGGCAGTGTGGCCCGGTGGTTAGGGCGCTTGCCTTGAGATCCCGAGATCCCGGGTTAAAGACCCGCTGCACTTGTGTAAATGATTCACACAAAACACTTAGCTAAATAACACACCTCATCGTCGAAATCCAAGTCGTCTTCACCGATAGAAAACAAAGATGACATTCTTTTTTTTCCGTGTATTTCTAACGACTGCTGACCCAACAGCTCTAAGGAAAGCAAGAACTGCGCGACACCAAACTTTAAAACCAGGTGCGGATAGAAATGACAACACAAAATCGACTCATTTGGACGCAAACTTCTACGAAAATATGTATAATTTGGAGAGGGCAGGGTCGACTTAACATTTAGTCCATCATGTCCCACCACTTGAAAGGCAATTTAAAAGAAATATAGCCTTTCTCCGCTTTCCAATTTTCTACTGGATAAGTAAAAAAAGAATTCACCGACCAAACGAGGCCCACACATTACAAGAAGATTACACCAGTAAACAATTCAATTCTTCACCATCCAGCCCTTCGCCATATTGTCATTCGAATCAGCCGCTTAACCCTGCGCATGACTATTACATCACAACAGCTGACATCAGTTTGCTGACTCAAAAATTGTTTGTGAACCCTCCTGTGTTGTTGGGGACAGGGTGGTCAGAACCTTCTGCTTCCCGTACCTTGCTCTCCCGGCTCCCGCCCTTTTCAGTGCTGATCCCGTCCCCTACAAATTAGGAGACTCAGAGAGTATCTTGGTCATTTAGCTACGTCATTGTTTCTTTTGGCGCTTTGCTCGTCTTGCAGCAGTTGCGCGCCAATTAAGCAACAGCCGCTTGACATTTCATGACCTCAGACGTAACCACCGTAAAAGGCTTTACTATTTCACCAGAAGTAAGCCTCTTTTTCAGCCCAAGCGCGAAGTCATGTTTGCTTGATTGCTCAGAAGACGCTAATGCAAGTCAAATATAATTTTGGGTTCTTTTATTTAAAAGTAAAAGAAGTGCTGGAAAGTTTTACTGATAAAAGGCCAATCTAGTGTATCAAAAGCTTTCTCAAAATCGATAAAAAGGCCTCTAGTTTTTGCTTAGAAGTCCTTCGCAAAAGGATTGTTCTTCTTGGTTCAATCGTTTCTGTTCTTCCAGGGGCGGGAAGAAGGCATCTGCATTCTAATTGGTATCTACTTTAGAGGTATAAAGATTTTTATAAAAATTTTCACACTCAAGTAAGATCTCTTTATCTGTAGAAATAAAGTCATCTTCACTAACTTTAAAGCTGTGTAATTGTTGCTTGTGACAGTGTCTCTTTTCAAGGTTGAGGAAATACTTAATGTTTTTCTCGCCTTCATTGTACCACCGAGACTTCGATCGTGAACTGATGGAAATGGGCCCAGTGGGGCTAACGCGCACATGGTTCATATGGGGTAGATACTTAGCACTTCACCTTACACTCTAATCAGTTAAGTCTGTTCAAATATAAGTGCTACACGGTCAACGTTTGCAAAAACGTAATCCTTTCTTGTACTTGTATATGTTTATTGCCGTGACTTTAACATCTTCAGTTCCCATGGCCTGCCCCTGTCTGACCTTGTGGCTCAGTCGGTAGAGCAGCGGTGATCTAACCCGAAGGTCGTGGGTTCAATTCCCACCCTGGTCAGAGTTTTTCTCTGTCCCTGTGTGGGCCCATTTCCATCAGTAGGGCTAACGCTCACATGTTTCATATGGGGTAGATACTTAGCATTTCACATTACACTCTAATCAGTTAAGTCCTTTGTACACCCAGCCGAGTTTTGTGATGTCAGTGGAGAAGTTGCATGCTCAAAATATTTGTTAACCCAACGAATTGGAAAGACCAACGCAACTTCATGTGCGGAATACTAATTACGACATTTAAAAAGTGGATTTTCCAGAGGCGGAATCGGGACCCAGCCCCGATCTTCTTAGAATCGACGCAGCTGCTGCGGGGTGTGAAAGAGCGGGGAAAATGCGCGGGAAAAAACCTTGTTGTATAGGAAAATGGTTGCCAGGATCCGATGCAAGCGATAAGTACACTTCTCTTCGTGGGGATTGCATGGTGTCACATTTCAGCACGCATTGTAACACTCAAACGAAGAACGACAATAGTAGTGAGTGATTCTTTCGTATATTTATTTAGACCGTTTTCTTCGGGTACAAACTGCCAATTGCATGGTTTGTGTTTGTACCGTCATTAACTGACAACACACTAACAGCATAAGCGATGGTCTCTTGAAAAACAAACAAACAAACAACAAAGGGATGGTTTCGCATTGCACCCAAGAAGTAATAATAGTGAGCTTAAGAGACAAGACGGTTGCCAACTCCAACGTTCGGGTAAGAAGTGGAAGTTCACTGAAGAGGACTGAGTTTTCTCTTTTTCAATGATCGGACTGGATAGGGTTATACTACAGCAGATAAAGCAAAAGCTTTCAAAATCGTTCTTTTACATGGCAACGTTATAACACGACAAACACCAGACTTACGGTTACTGTAGAAAATGCCAATCAATGTCGTGGGATCCTTAAGTCCGCCCGACTTGGTAAGGAAAGCCAGATTCTTAGTGTAATGAGCAAATGAAATTTAACGATCAAGGGCAAAACACAGTACCCTTCATTACAAGCTGTAGTGTTTCTAAAGCCAATGACACACGGTTCAACATCTTGCAACATTTTGTTGCTCCACAAAATGTTGAACAATGTTGCACAGACGTGTTGAACGAAATAAAGCTGGTCTCTATTTTCGTTCAACAACGTTCAACGTGTTGAATAGCATATTTCAACATTCAGCAAGGCATGACACACTGTTCAACATTTGTTGAACAACAGCTGCAACATTTGTTGATCAACAAATGTTGAACCGTGTATCACCGGCTTAAGACGTGGCAAATAATACAGAGATATTGAGAAGTGGTTAAGAGAAACTGGAGAAATTGCGCTCTGCTAAATGTATGCTACACGGTACTCCTTTAACAAAGAGGCTGAAGTTAACTTTTACCAAAGTCTAATTGCATTTTGTGTTCTATCTCCTTGTAGAGAGTGCTCAAAGATTTACGACGATCACGAGAGACGCATGTTGATTGCGTCATCCGGTGGTTTATCTTGATAAATCTCGCTTCCATCCAAGACAGAGTTAAAAAGTGATGGAATGGTTTGGTGAGGCGAGCATGATGAGTTTGAAGATGCAGGGCCAGAAGAGAAATTATCTGGCTCAAGATCACTGTAAGGTGTCTCCAAGCGCTTTAGAAGATGTCGCACCTGAAAAATAGGAATAGGTTGCAAAATTCATTTAGAATATCAACCAACAGCGCGCAAACTGTTCATGTAAGTGATATTGTGACAGTGAATTCTGCGAAAGAGACTGGGACCAGAACATGGTCGAAATTGGAATGACCTTGTTAGGTAAAGAAACAAAAAAGCGGCATCCGTTTGATAACTGTCTGCCGTTTGAGTCTGACGAAAGAAGGTAAATCTTGTGTCAGTTTTCTAACGCAAATTAAGTTTTGCCACGGCTGTTACCTGGAAAGTGCATTTACAGAGTTTCCACACTGTAAATAAGGGTTAACTTTAAAACTCCACAGTCTCTCATTCCATCTACACACAAACAAATTCGAGAAAAAATTACCACGGAGAAATCCCCATTTTCCGCCGCGTCTACAGCTCTCTGAGCCACGAAATTTCTCAAAACGAACCTGTATAGGAATAGGAAGGAGGGAAAAAGACAAAAGACTCAAATAACATTTTATTGTCAGCAGACGTTGTTTATCGACTCTTAAACTAACTGTTTGCCTTTTGAAGACGAAGCTGGGTTAGTAATAGAGCGAGTGTCGTAAAACCAAAACCAAAATAATTACTTTGGCCAATCAAAAAGGACGGAAACAATCCAGCAAACCAATCAAAACTCGAAGTAATTACACGTAACCGACACAAAGCGCGGGAAAATCTGCACGCGCGAGCCACGATTGGTTTTGGTTTCACTTCTGATTGGTTGAAAAAGTGGCGCGAGAACTTTGAACCAATCACTGAGTGAAGTAATGCAAAACCAAAGCAATTCGCTAATTACTTTCGACACTCAATTGAAAACCGCTCTAAACGAGGCTATTCTATGGGCCGCCGTTGAGGCTATAAATATACAAGAGTTTGAAATAGTTCAGCCAAAACAAAGTGAGCAGCAGGCTCTTCCGTTGACCGCACGCAATTTTTAACGGAAGAGCCTGCTTGCAGGCTAAAACAAAGTTGGTTCAACAGACGGTCCCGATTTTTATCCTGCATTTGGTCTGCGCAGCTGCAAATGGTTTTGTCACTGGACACGATGCGACTGCGCGCGGGGAAGTCAGGAAATATGGCCATTGTGTATTAGGTAAAGCAAGCACTAGTGGTCTAACATATTTGTGCAAGCGCAGATCAAATGCTTAAAATACAGGATAAAAGTCGGAATCGGTAGGTACCTCTGGACGCGTTGGAAGAGCGATAATATTAATAATAATAGCAAAAATATCGCCTATAGTTGCAAGTCAGGAAAAAGACAAGCAATGCACAAAGAAATTTACGAGGGCAGTTTAACTTGATAACATGATTTTTGGTCCAACTCATTTAACTCGATAAAGTTTAAGGGAGACAGGAACTGATAACAAGCGTGATGGTTTCTGGAGGTCTCTCCGCCTCTATTATTTAATATTTTATAGATACTTATGATGTAATGAGTAACCTCCAATAATCCCTGAGTATGCTCTTTTCTAAATTTTCTTCCTTTAATTTATGATTAGCGAAGCCTTCGCTGGATAGTTAACGATTATCATACACTATTCCAGCAAAGATTGCTTAGCCTACTTAGCCTGGTTTTCACAAGCGACGCAAGCACATGCTTAAGTAAAGTAGCTTATGTTCAGTGTCCCGTTTCGACATTCGTCACTATTCCGTTTTCGCTTTGGCTCACGATTATCCTATACTATTCCAGCCAAGATTGCTCATTTTTTTGTATTTTAGCTACATCAATTGTAGAGTGCGCCGGCCCGTAATAAACAGTTCAAAAGCAATTTGCGTCGGACTGCGCCACATTTCGGCTAATCAGAGGCCAATTATTAAGCGTTGTACCTTGCCCGCGCCACTTTCCCGCGCTTACGGTTGGCCGCATGCGTTCGCTTTGCGTCGTGATTGGCTTATTTGATTGTTTGTGTCTGTCGTAATTGGTTAACCCAATTTCTTAGAGTTCATTGTTTTGGCTGGGTACTCGATAAAAAGCCGCTACATATCTGCCGTTGGAAAAGCGGCCGCCACACCCACATACCTCGGGTTGTTTGACTTCATTACTTCTACTCTCTCTCGATTCACCTGTTTTTACGATGGAAGAAATACAGAAAAATTCTTGTGAGGGATATAAATTTCAAAACTCTCTTGAAATTCACAAAGCCGGGCTATAGACCCACCCTCTCTTTCCGACTTTTCGTATATTCTTCAAGTAACGGACAAATAACGTCATAACGCAGCCGCAGCAAGATTAAAGGAATGACAGAATGGCGGGAGGGAGTGGGAAATACAGGAATTTTTCCATCCCCCTCTCTTTCCTTCCCTTCCCTCCCCTTCCCCTCCTCCGACCTCGAAATTTTCACTCCAGTGCCAGCTTTCCCGCGGCCACGGAAGCAAGCGCAAAGTGTGCGCTTTGATCGGCAAAACACGAAAATGTTGTTACTTTCTGACCACGAAACGAACGTCTCTCTTTTCAGTTGTTTATATGATACTTTTGATTTTCTTTTCGTGTGCTTTGTCTTGTTAGGGTTGGAAATGTTCACAGTGTAAAGTGTGAAGAAATGCCGCGTGAGTTTTGGGCCATGTCATCTAAACTGAGAAAACTCTGTCTCGAAACCCGCCCACCAATATAAAGCTCGCCAGTAACTTTGATTGTCTTCAGAAACTTGCTATAGAATTATTATTTATCGGTGTTAACCAATAATAAATCAAGGCTAACGGCTCCAAACTTTAATTCCAAGTGCGTAGTAGAAGCATAGCAAAAGAAGCAACAAAGTAGTAGAGGTACAAAATAATTGTGAAGACGAAATTGTTCGAAATCTGATGGCCTTCAATTGTTGATTAGACGCCCTTCACAACGACTTACAAGAAAACTGACAAAAGTTATGTAAGCGAATTCTGCGCGAATCCAGTTTGAAAAGGCGAGAAATCACACTAAAATTAAAGGACCTTTAGATACCTCGTCAAAATTTTGTTGATCAAGACGCTCTCTGAGAAACAAAAAATATTAATATCAGGCATTTATAAAGAACACGATAAAGAGCCATCAAATAAAATGAATCGTTGGGTTTTTAAGGAAAGGGTAACACCAAAGTAACCTAAAGAAAGCCTCAAGAAGAGGAGTAGAGAGTCAACAAACTTAACCCTGACATATGCCGTCACGCAGGATATTAACCCGGGAAACAGTGGTAGAAGGCAAGCGCTTTTACCACTTCGCTGTCCCTTGGAGCGCACACTCGCGTCTTATCACCAATTTGCCTTTGTACCTGTACAATCCAATCCATTTTGTCCACAGTTTTCTGTCCTTTGTCTCCTTTTCATCCTGAGTCAACATCTGAATAAAAGAAAACACGGACACATACTCATGCTGTTCATCGGCTTGAAAACACCTGCCACCTGTCACTGAGTGTTGGCGATTAAATTCGAACAGATCTGACACAATACTGAAATGAAGAGATGCACTTATCGATGACCACAAGGGTATTTTGTTCCTACTGGAACCGAAGATAACCTTTCGGTTACTTCTTTGAATGCCCTACCTCTGACCTATAGAAGACTTAAACCGGCCGATTAAAGGAGGTTTATGTGCCAATGTGACTATGTGACAAACGTCCTGCGCATTGCTAAGGCTGACGGAGATGGTCAATTTTAAGCCTGGTAAATAAATGAGAGATGTACTAATCGATGATGACTCGGGAATACTCGGGAAAGAACCACCGAGTACCCCGAACATAAGTTGAACCTTTGCCAGAGTTTCCGATCATTGGGAACAAGAATAAAACACTCGAAATACAAGCTTGTGAAGCTGGCCAAATACAGAAAGGATGTGCAATGCAATTCTAAGGTTTCGATTTAACGCAAAGTTCTGCAAATGCTGACTACTCTATGAAACCGTGTCTCACCTTGAGGCGTTTGACTTTTTGCTTTCGGTGTTCATCGTCAAGGAGATGCTTTTCAGCTTCCTTTTCCAAATGCGAAATCACATTGGGAGTAAATCGCCAAGCATCGCGAGCAGTCGCCATTATTTGACTGCAAACAAACACTGCACATGTCAGAGTAAGATTCCATGTGACTCGGATGGAGAATATTTGATAAGCCAAATGCTCTGCCCGTCACTAACCTACTCAGTCAAGTATGGTAGGAGATAAATTCCGAGAACGGAGGTTTATATCCAAAGGACCGAAGGTCTAAAGCTCCGGCTACAGGTTGTAACATTGCTAGAAGAACACCTCTCCACATTGTTATAAGAACGCTTCTAACAATGTTGGATATGCATATAACATTGTTGGAAACACGTCACTTTAATCACATCTGCCATTTTGAATTGCTCATGGTTCTCGGACAACAACATTGTTGAAAGAGCGGCTACACGCTTCAACATTTGTTGAACGTTGGATTCCAACAAAAAGTGTTGAACAAACGCCATCAAACATGCATGCTAAACGTTCTAGCATTGTTGATCCAACAAATGTTTTATAACAATGTTCGAACGTCTAGCCGGGGCTTAACGGTTGACATTCGAGGTTAAGCTCAGTTGCTGAGGGTTTTTTCGTTGACGGGTGACCTCATAAATTCTTTAGTTGTGGGGAAACAATTATTAGTCTAAACTGTAATTTATCAGCCCACGTTTCCCTCATCATCATCATATCCTTTACTTAAACACGATAGGGTTTAAAGCTCAGAGCTTGTGGGGTCGTGTGAAAATAATTACAATATGAAGCTACATTAATAGGGATAACATTACATTGCTACATTAACAAGCCCTTCCCAGAATTTCAGTCAGTCGAATATATTCAACCAGGCTGTACGTAAAATAAAGGTTTATTGACTAATTTTTAAAAAATGGACAACCACTCTCAAGTTAAAACAAGACATTTTTTGATCGTTCAACGATCATCATCAGTTGTGAAGTGACATACAGTTGAACGATCGAAGCATGTCTTGTCTTATCTTGAGAGTTGTGCCTACTACTGTTATTGCGCATACCTTCTGCGCATCTCGAGACACTCAGGATTCCTATGGGTGATGCTTACTAATACAAGGATATTTTTGGACGGTTTAAGACTATGCGGAGAAAGCAGAACTAAGCAAGTGCTCTTGGTATCCAAAAAGAAAATTGATGGTAACCATGCATTTTTCAGAGATAATTAAGCTTCAATTTGGAAAATAACGCCATACATTGCTTTATGTTTTAAAGCTTTTTACAAATATTGTTGATTAATTATCTCTGAAAAATGATGTTTACCCCCAATTTTCTTTCTGGATTTCATAAGATCTGCTTTTCTGGCATATTAATAAGCCGCGAAAAATAACGTTGAATTAGTAGGCACCGTCCTTAAAGGTTCATTGAATAATAGAAGAGAACGTGTGAATCATGAAATAATGTACTTTAACAACTACTTGGGTGAAACTTTGTTTTGAAAGAACAGACCTCCACTCTATAACTTTTGAATTGGAAGAAATTAAGGCTTTCAGCGACACACACTGCGACACCAAATATTCCACAATATCTTCATCGCTGTGGGAAAGAAATATAAAAAAAAGAAGAAGAATGGGTTGAGAGACTGCACGAAATAAATTCTCACCACCAACAAAGTTTGGAAAAATGGAAGACCATAAATACTGAAGAGTACAAACTAAATGGAGATTTGAAGAGTCGGTTGGATGCAAGGTGCAATAAACCTCGTTCATAAATCTATTATGTTAAAACAAGGTTTCAATTGAAACAAAAACGCCTCGCGTTGTGATTGGTTAAAAATCTCACGCCGCGTCCTCAGCCAATCAAAGATAAAGGACATCCAAGTTAACTAGCTCCCACACTCGTGTTTTCTCGCACGTACATGTATCACCAGCTGTATGCATGTATCTGCATCGCGTGAGATCGGGTAACTTGATGGACTCCGTCTGTTGTGATGGATGTTTTCCCTTTTACTAACCTCTAAGAGAAGTGTTCAAGGAGCTGTTACCTTTCAGTTTGTGTACAGTTCATTGGTGTGACTCTATAAAGGCAGCGAAAAGCATTTGTGAAATCAGCTCCAGTTTCTTCCATGGTATCGAAAAGGCACTTGATCAAATTCCTGTCAGAATAAGCAGATAAATCAATATAAAATACAGTAAAAACCCGCGTATAAGTACCTACATTTTTCCAACTTAGCCTAAATGGGTTCTCATAGAAATGATTTATAGTGGGATTTTAGGCTACTTAGGTTATTAAATAGGTTTTTTTAAAATCTGATAGGGGAACTAGCGATCAGCACAGATATATGGGCGGCCGTCACCGCCGAAAAATACGAAGTATGTCCAGATAACTACTACAGGGCATATAAATGTAATATGGAATAGGTATAGTGCTGTATTAAATAATATCTAGCTAGAATACAGTTTAAATGATGACCATGCAGTAAATTTATCGTTCCAAAGTGCTTGCACGCATGTCTTTCATGCTGCAGAGTTTGTGTGTTTATGCAGTATTCACTTCAGTTCATTCTTTAAATCTCAATGACTGAAACCTAGACTAAAACGTTTTTCTCATCTGAACCTTCATTTTTGTAAAAGAAGAATCTATCAAAAATTTTAGATTAAATAGGTTCTTGTGAAAAGGGGCGTTAAAATGAAAATTTTAGCCTAACAGGTTCTTAAATTTTAGGTTCTTTTACACGGGTTTTTGCTGTACTTTGTACGGGAAATCCCATGGGCATTACTTAATCTAAAACAAAATGTTATAAGACATACACCTTATTCCAAAATGGCCGCCATTTTAGTCATGTTCTTTTGTTTGATTGCAAATTGGCCCTTTTGGCCTCGCTTTCAAACGCAAAATTCAAAAGAATATTTTACCTTGAACGAGGTCAAAAGGGCCAATTTGCAATCAAACAAAAGAATACTAAAATGGCGGCCATTTTGGAATAAGGTGTATAGGTAGCGTGAAAAATACCAGGAAGAAAAAAATCAGCAGACGTCTTCAGGGCCCGGTTGTTCGACAGCCGATTAACTTAATCCAGGATTAGCGTAAACTTTTTGTTTCATGTTTTCAACTTTTTGGTGAAAGTTTCTTTTGCTTATTTTCGTTTTTCAAGATTGAATTCCTCTAATGTAAAGTTTTGCCAAATATCAGCGTTGAACAGCATTTGGGAGTGCAGAAATAAACTCCTT
>OX421451.1:44450515-44460515 GCA_949126865.1 Montipora capitata
TGCAGCAAGCCCTCCACACAAGGCTAGACCACCACAATGGAAACACTGTGCCTCAGCCAAACAATGTGCTCAGTTGATTTCAATTCCTGCAAAAGCTGTTTTTATTTTATTATATTTTATTTTTAATCAGGCTTCTTTTCAACTATTTTATTTTCCCCATTAACTTCGATGACAAAATCAAATCTCAATATCTTACATTCAAATTAACTCATTTTTCAACATACCTCACAGCAAAGAAATTCTCGAATGGATGACCTTAAAACCTTGCGCCCATCTCTGTTATTGGAGAAAGGAGTCTGGCCAGCTCCTTTCAACTGGATTTCCCACCTCTCACCAGTGTTGTTTAACACTTCACCAAGATACCTAAGACAATTAAGTTTAAATCTCTCATCACCTATTTACGATACATTATAAGGAAACTGAAAGTACAGTTTCCCATAAACAATTCTATAAATGCCGTACTTGGTTGGAAACACTTGACCAATATTCAATTAAATAAAGGATGTTGGGGAGTTGATGATGATGATGATGGTGGCTACAGCAACGAAAATGCCACAAAAAAAATCTTGCTGCACGGGCAACACACATTTTACAGTACTCTGCATATTAATTAAACAATGATGCAAAATCACTACATTTGAGTTTTTAAAGACAATGTTAGCACACAATACTCTGAGACCCCTTGTGATGGTCAATTTACTCACATTGTACAACGTGAACAAGATGGGATAATTGGCTCATCCTTGGTGTAAAAACCTGTGAAACTCACGGATGATGTAACACAAACTTAAGGAAAACAAAAGAGCAAAAAAACATCAAACAATAACCTAAAGCCCCGTTTACACGAGCAATTTTTATGAGACAATTTTATGTGGCAAATATATATATGATCGTGTAGATAGCACAACAAGTAATAGACCAATTTCTATATTAAAATTCAGTCCTAAACAAAAGGCATCATCTCGAGGCTCTGGGGAATAAACTCATACAAATCCTTACATTTATTCCCCAGAGCCACGAGATGCTGCCTTTTGTTTAGGACTGAATTTTAATATGTCGAAATTGGTCTATTGTTGACAATTTGCAGTTACCGGTAAGTGCATCCACAATGCCTTTGGACAGCAGAGATAAAGCAGAAACTTGGTGAGGTTGCCTGGTCGTTCTCCAATGGTGCTCACTAAGGGACTGTTTGTTATTTATAGCTGGGGGGGGGGGGGGGGTAAATTTTTCAAAATCAAGGGAAATGCGGGGTGTCTTTTAAATACAGGAGAATTGAGGGGGGTAAACTTTTAGAATCTGTTGTTTCAACCCCAGTTTCGAAGCCAAGAAAGCATGACCTAATGTAGCGTTACTTAAAGGTCACA
Source organism: Montipora capitata (assembly GCA_949126865.1). Lineage (NCBI taxonomy): Eukaryota > Metazoa > Cnidaria > Anthozoa > Scleractinia > Acroporidae > Montipora > Montipora capitata. Next base: position 44,451,880 of record OX421451.1, read on the forward strand.
ATATGTGACTTATTAATCTCTTTGAGCATGCAGTTTGATACCACTAAATACCAGTAGGTGATATTGCCAAATATTGAAATACTTTTATCTTAAGTATTTCAATATTGTAATGCTTTTGATAGTTTCCCAAAGCCATAAAAGTAAATGCGAAGGGAAAATCTTCCCGAAAGAAACTTCACAGCACACAACGTTCTTGAAGTAAGATGACCTCAAAGAAGCAAAAAGGTATCAAAACACAAAAAAAGCATGATAAAAAACAATTCAAGGAAATATTGCCAAACATCAATTACTAGCATTTAGTTCTAGAAGTAAATTTATTACACAAATTAGAAAAAATAAACAACACACAAATGTCTATCGATCCACAAAAACAATGTTAAACACTATTTCACAATCAGAGCTCAACATTCTCTAATTTTTGGATACATGCACTTTCAGGGAGGGGTACATTTTTAACCCTTTCACTCCTGTAAGGGCCAATGAGACTTATAGATTTTACTCTGTCTAACGCCAGACGATTTTACTCATCAATGGGGAACCCTACAGGAGTGAAAGGGTTAATCTGCCTTAGTTGGTTAAAAAATCACCGACCCCTTCCCCCCCCCCCCCCCCCGAAATAAATAACGAACAGTCCCTAAAAGGGGGGAATGTGCTACATTTTATTTGACGACTCGTCTACACGAGTCTAAAACGAGCTAACGCGCCAGCTTTCCAGCAAATACATTTGTCACGTAAAAATTGGCCAAGTTTTCATCGTCTACACGAGCAAATAAAAATTGTCAATTGCTCTTTTAAACGGAGCTTAACCCTACCCGAATAATCGCAAAAGACTTGAGAAAGTGCAAAGTTATACTTAGAGGTGTCGTCGTGATCAACGTCGCCCTTGTAAACTTTAAGGTTCTGACATTCCGGGCGCTTCTACGCGCTTGACTTACATAGCAGCGCCGTCTCCCAGCTGACCGGAGAAATAACCAGACTGATGACCGCAATAACAATGAGCTGCAGTTTGAGAGCCAGGGACCAGACGATTCCCACTCATATACTGCTCAAACATAGGCTTCGACAACTCTGACAGAGGTAAGTCAAGAAGCGACAGAGCTGACAGAGAGTAAGCGACCATGTGAGGGTTTGAAACCGGTGTCGGCGTTGCGACCGCAAAGCAGGCTCCCTCCACTCGCCTGCTTGCGATTTTAGTCTCGTTGTCGACAGGAAGGGAGCAAAGAGCCAGATTGTTGAATTTCAACGTCTCAAGAGTTGTCATGATTTCACGGCACCTTACACAGCATGAATCATGTATAAAGTAAGTAAACAAGACACAGAGCGGCCATCTTTGTTTCCTAGCAAATTCAAATATGGACAAGGGAATACGGCTGTTGAACCGCGGAAGTTGTAAAAACTGAGGGCTACGCAAGGGGCTATATGTGGACAATGGACAAGGTGGATGCTTTCCATTAAGCCAAAGTTTCCGGAAATTTCGGGCTGAAGTCAAATGGAAAGGTCCGTTTCGGTTCGGTCCGACCGGAATATTTGGGAACACCTCTGGAGGTGGTCCTCTTCGACCGGTCGGTCCGGTCCGACCGAAACGTGCTCTTTCCTTTACAAAAATTCTCGTTTCCAGTCCCATTTCACTGTGATGTAACCGAAATTTTCGGTCGAAACGTAAATGGGACGCTTCGGGTCCGGTTGGAAATTGACTTTTGATGAAAAATGTCGTTCCATTTTCCTTGGTTAGTTCTACTTGTCTCCGCCCTGATGGTCAGGCATAATGGAAAGTACCTGGTATTCTTTAGCGGGAGGGGAAGGATACTTTGTCATGTCGTGAGTAAGTTGTAAGTTTGTGCACAGGTTCTCCAAACTGACGAACTCAGTGAAAAAGTATTGCAGAAAAAACAACTGTACTTGAAACTGAAAAATACGAGCCAAATTTTATTTGAAATAAAACGTCTTTCCTTGTTTTATTTGTGAGACGTCTTGTCTTCTGCGTGGCTTTTGTAACGCTTTAGGCGATTTTCAGGGAGTCGTTTTGGAGATGTCGTTTCGAAGATGTCGTTTCGCAAACAAAACATAAACAATCAGAGTGTTTTACAGAGTAATTGTCACTGAGGCCAAAACACCGACGCCCTCCTAGTGTGTAACAAAAAAAGTTGAACTTGGGTCGGGGCGGTAAGCAAAGGGGTTTTTCAACCGTTTCGCGCACACCAACATCGGAACTGAAGGCTTTCCCGAACAGAAAAATCAGCTGATTTCGGCGACTTTTTATATTAATTCCTTTCCGTATACATTTGTCTGATATTAGAATTGCAATATATAGCAGCACTATCATCCTTGATATGAATGGAATTTTGAGTCGATTTGAGCTTCAGTTTTGGAGAAATTTACGGAAGCTTATCTTTCCGACTGCTTCATTGGAGTTAATATTTATTATACTTGATATACAGAAGGAAAACACCGACGCCAAAAAAGACCAACAAAACTCCCTCAAAATCGCTTAAAGCGTTACAAAAACCACACAGAGGACAAGAAGCCTTACAAAATATTTGGATTTTAATTCCGACTACAATCTGCTACTGACCAGGAAAAGAAATGTCGGAATAAAATTTCAAAACACACTTTTATTCCGTTATGTTCCAAAGGAGACAATGATCCAGCTTAGGGCGGCCTCATCGAGGCGGAATGGCGAAATTCAATAGAACATTGTTCTCTGACTTAACTCACCTTGGTCCGTGTACCTTCCGTCCATTTAATTTTCATCAAAATAGAAAATTGAAAATTAGGAATGACAAATTTCGATTTTCAATTTTTGATATTCAGAAAAACTAAAATCATGGGTGAATTCTTAATTCTCCTTTGTTTTGGCCTTTCACATAAACATGATTAAGCGACAAAGCTCTATCTTCGTATAGATTTCCTTTGCTTCAGATTTAATGAAAATAGAAATGTGACAAGATTTGCTAAAATTTCTTAAGGAAACGAACATGCAAAAACCGGTTCGAAAACTGCAACATCAAACTTCAAAATCAATTTTTGATTTCCGCAAATACGAAATACGAAAATTGAAAAAGGGACAAAATGGGTGTGAGGGGAGGGGACGGCAACACCGGAAGTGGAAGAACCAAGATGGCGGCAAGCCGGTCGAACGATGCGTCCACAGCATGGAGAAAATGTGCGTGGAAAACTGCAGCGACATTTCTGCACAACCTCCCACATTATTGTTCGTACATTTTTTTTGTTTGCGTCTTTGGGCCTGATTTCACAGGAGCCTTCCTTTATTAAACCCAGACCGAAATATTGTTAAGGTAAGCGGTAGGTAAAGGTTTACTGTGAACGCGCGAACGCAACTATTAGCTTCGAACTTTGTGCCTTATAATGAGTTTGCCTGAATTTCAATGCATCCCCTGGTTCATTTGAGTTTTCGAATAGCAATTTACTTCTTGAAGACCTGGGGCCCGTTTCTCGAAAGTCTCGAAACTTTACGGGCCATTTTCGGGTGTAACTGTTCCCTCTGTATCTCAAGAACGGAGAGGGTTTAAGTCGTTAAATTTCGCAGTCGGTTTGCTTTTTTCTACCTTGAAAACATGTTAAAAGATCGGATTTTCAAAACAAGCGGTTGGCAGGTTTACAAATTGCTTTTCGGGCCCGAAAAGTTTTCGGAACTTTTGAGAAACGGGCCCCTGGCCCCAGTTGTTCAAACGAAGGATAGCGCTATCCGCCAGATAAATCAATATCCAGTGGATACGTCATAGCGAAACCAATAGTGCGCTATCCAATGGATAGTGATTTATCCGTTAGATAACGCTATCCACCTTTTGAACAACCGGGGCCTGACTTACAACAGCTCACACGAAATGCATAAGAATGGCTTAGTGAGAATGGCATCAATCATTGTAGTTCCTGTTTTAAAGAAAATAAAATTGATTGAAAGTGTCAGATTTTGTTATTTCGTCTAATTAATGAAACAGGAAGGGGTGACCGAGGACAATTTCGCCAGCCCGTTCCATCAAAAGCATTCAGTCATTTCTTTATGCTGAACAGGAAGAACAAGTCGAAAAAGTAATGCTTGGAAGCAGAAATAATAATCAATGTGTTGGCCGAATGATATGTGCGAGTCCGCACAGCACGGTCGTTATGAGCTGTTTCAGCCAGGTCTTCAAGAAAAATTTTACTATCCCACGACACAAATGAACCAGGGGATGCAGTGCAATTAGTTCAGGCAAATTCATTGTAAGGCACAAAATGCGAAGTAAACACTTGCCTCACCGCTTAATATTTTGGTCTAATTTTAATACAGCAAGGCTCCTGTGAAATCAGGCCAAAAGACGCAAAGAAAAAATGTACGAACAATAATATGGAAGGTTGTGCAGAAACGTCGCTGCATTTTCTCCACGCTATGGATGCATCGTCGACCGTCTTGCCGCCATCTTGGTTTTTCCACTTCCGGTATTGCCGTCCCCTCCCCTCACACATATTTCGTCCCGTTTTTCGATTTTCGTATTTGCGGAAATCAAAAATTGAGTTTCAGTTTTGGAACTGGTTTTTGCATGTTCGTTTCTTTAAGAGATTTTAGCAAATCTTGTCACATTTCTATTTTCATTAAATCTGAAGCAAAGGAAATCTATACTAAGATAGAGCTTTGTCGCTTAATCATGTTAATGTGAAAGGCCAAAACAAAGGAGAATTAAGAATTCACCCATGATTTCTGTTTTTCTGAATATCAAAAATTGAAAATCGAAATTTGTCATTCCTAATTTTCAATTTTCTATTTTGATGAAAATTAAATGGACGGAAGGTACACGGACCCACCTTACGCCCATTATTTCATGATCAGTTATGTCACAGAAACTGCAAAATCATACGAAAACTCGTGAAATATTATCACATTTCGCGTAGTTTGTTCATGATTTCATTAAAAATAGGAACTAAACGGTCCATGGCTTCTGATAGGATGCGGAAAAAAATTAAAGATTATGCGGAAATTTTTGGCCATATTATGCGGAAACATGCGTTGATTATGCGGAAATTACACCGGATTATGCGGAAACTTAAACAAGTTATAAAACTAATAATTAGGCCCGTCCAATGTATTTACATGCTTACGGTAAATCCGTAATCGAAATTGCAACCAATACAATCGCATTTCTGACTGAATTTTTGCCCTTTGTGATTAAAATACATGGAGGAGTCATCAATTTGCGACCAGCTTTCACCGTTGAAATAAAAGGGTTAGCAGTTGGGATTTTCCCGCAACTTTTGGTAAAATAAATAAAGCGATAAAAAATTATTTTGTTTCTCATCATGAATTTTGTTTCAATTTGGAGATAATGGAGCAAAATTGTAATACCTTTGGAGCGCGATCCATTCCCTCGATCATTGACTTAAAGTGCGTTTGATTCACCGTATTCCGGAATAAGAATACGTGAAGTGATGAATTCAAAACGGTATGTCTGGCGTTTTGAAGCAACAAGGATAATAAAGATATGTTTAAAATAGCATTTTAGCAGGTGTTCGACATTTTTAATGTGAATCTCCGTAAAATCGAAGGATTTCTAACTTGTATTCCATGTAATCCTATTCCGGAATACGCTCAATCAAACGCGCCCTTAGTTTCTTATCAGTTACGTCATTTGCTGAAGTGTAACTGTTTCTCGTCCAATGGAAAGCATTGTAGGAACAAAAACTAGTGTCCAGGCTCATTGGCGGAAAAATGCGCGGAAACTGCTTACGATCTTTCTTACGAACTTTCATCTTGCGAACGAAATGGTGTGTTTTCTTCAATGTTCAGGAAAATAATCGTTTCAAAACAGTCAATTTCTTCGGCTTTTATGTTTTTGAGGATGTTAAGGAGCTGCTTTATCACTAATATCAGATATTTCTTCTGTTTTTTGCGGAAAATACCGGAATTATGCGGAAAATATCGGAATTATGCGGAAGATGCGGATTTCAGTGAATTATGCGGATCCGCATCGCCGCATCCTGTCAGATGCCATGTAAACCCCTTTACATCTGGCAAGTTCGTTCTTTCACGTTCGTTGTAATTTTCAGAACTTCTTTTACTTGCGACTGTGGTCAGCAAGCTGTGTTCGTTCTGTGTTTGCAGATTTCTGATTTTTAAAAGGCAACACAATTCTGATTGGGTCTTCTTGCTTCTCAAACGATAGCTTCGGTGTGTGAAACCTCAGAGACTGGCTTCCGAGTCAAATGAAACGGCGGGTGGTAGACTGCACAAGTTCGTCTGGATAGCGCAGTCGAAAAAATTCCCTTTGAGGAGTTCACATTCCGCGTAAAAAAACCTCCACGTAGACGAGAGCTTGAAGCACGACTAAGCATGGTATTCAACAGTGACCGTTTGTATCTCGCGTCAACGTGGCTATGGTAATGCAGCAGTATTAGGAAAAAGGGAAGCCTGCCATTTTCTTCGAGCCCCATCGTGAAATCGATAGACGGATGACTACTGTTTAAATGTCATCAGGAATTCAGAGGCTATTTTGACATCAGGCATCGCGCTAAATGTATCATCGACGTAGCGTTTGCAAAAGAAAGGCACCTTGTTCTCTGTTTCCAGCTGTTTCTCGATTTTACACACGAAGGCGTTTGCTATGAGAGGCCCCATCGGTGACCCCATGGCTACACCGTCCACTTGTTCATACAAGTTGCCTTCAAACTGGAAGAGTTGACTTATACTGGCGATTCTCAACATTACTTGAATCTGCTTTTCCAAGTCATCCCATGCATTGAAACTCCATTTTGCCTACTTTCCAAGTCCAGTCCTTTTTGCTTATGCTTTTCGTGTCCTTAGGGTCTTTTATTTGCCTGTTTAGGGTAAGCAACTTTGTATTGCTCATTTTCGGTTCATTTTAAGTTAGAATAGACGAGAATTTGAAGTGGGTCTTCAAAGCCGTACAATCTATTTTACAATTTGGCTTACTATTTGGAAGTTATTAAAAGAAAAGGACGCTAACTACTATTAATAAACGCATCAGTGACACAAGAGTTTTTGTTCTTACCACATTTTGACGTCTTCTGTGATCTATTCGTGAACAGAATTTTAGAATGAATCTGAAGGATTTGATTTGATCTATAAATCCGATATTATATATGCGAAAGTTTACTAAATGGCAAGGTGGTTTATAATTAGCTGGCCAACCCGCCCAAATATCATTTATGTCTTTGTTCGGTTGAGTAGTGATGTATATTGAGTCAGGGCCGTTGTATCTCTCACTTGTTGTTGTTAGGAGAGCGCGCCACGACTTTAACAACAACAGGGTCACGTGGTTGTAAAATAGTAGCAGCACGGAACTTCAGTTCCTTTGTGGTATCTTCTCTTTTCTCAAATTTGACCCTCTGAAGGATTTGAACCAGCGCCATCTTGAGCTCCAGCTGCGCCATTCTGATTCCAATACACTGCTTCGGTCCCAGGCCAAATGGCATGTACGCGAATGCTGGACGCTTTTTGACTAACTCTGGAAGGAAGCGATCTGGGTCGAACCTCTCAGGCTGCAAGAAGAAAGGATTCTTGTTATCTTCAACCCCGAATTACTTTTTGTTCTTATTACACTAACAATAGCTTTCTCGCCCAAGCAAAAGTGCTCCATGCAGCGCTACTGGAAACCTAAACTAATTAGAGATTGTCATAAGTGCAAACTCACAAACATTATTTCCTCCTGTTGTAAGGGAGTGGTGGTTTCCTTTGACCAAAACCTCTTCCTTAAGACAGCCCTACTTAAGTGTTATATTTGGTTGCTTTAAACGAATCGTTTGGTCTTTATTTAATCTGAAAACTAGATTATACCTTGGTGATGCTAGGTGATTGGTAATCCCCTCTATGAGCTCTACTCAATGGTTCCTCTTATAAGTCCGGTTTAAATTGGTTTGCAAGGTCATTATTTTTTATATCATACCTCCGGCCAATACTCAGGAATCCGGTGAATAACGAATGCAGGAATATTGACGCATACTCCGGCAGGAAATTCAACTCCTTCAATTACACAAGTCTCCATGCATTGACGGACGTTGATGTAACCAACTGTGGCCAAGCGGAGCACTTCGCAGATGACGCGTTCAAGATATTCCAGGCTCTGTACAAATTTGTAAGTGGACTCGTTATCTCGTGACTTCACAGCGTCGTCTATTTCACGAAGCAGCTTATCCTGCACGTCTGGATGATGTGCTAAGTAGAACGCAGTAAAAGCCAGGGTTGCTCCGGCAGTCTCTGAACCAGCAACGAAGAATACAATACACTGGCCGATAATTTCTTCGTCAGTCAATTTCTTAACTTCGTTGTTTCCAGTCACCAGTTCTGCCTCTAACATAAGCTGTACCAGGTCTCTGCGACCGGGCAGTCCACTTCTTCGGAGATCCAGTACGTTTTTTGCCAGTTTCGCTAAATACGGGACGTGCTGAATGGGATTTAAGTGAAAGATCTTTCTTACTTGGCGAAAGAAAGGAAACATGGTGATGGCCCGAACATACATAGGCACATTAAACACTGTTAAGATCTTCTCCACCAGCTCAGGATCCGGGTTGGTTTGGAAGTCTGTTTGAAGTCCAAAACCAGCGTTAAGGATCACGTCAAACGTAAACTGACCAAAGACCTTGGAAACGTCTACACTCTTATCTGGTATAAAAGAAACATATGTTGT